>JAJJBR010002323.1:4553509-4679752 GCA_022817965.1 Solanum lycopersicoides
TATTGATAACAAAACTGAACTATCATAAACTCCATAGCCTCTACTAGAAATTAAAGGTAATATTGTGTAAAATTGACCCTTTCAAGGTTGTTTCCCATAATCCACTCATAGATATAAAGGTACAGAAGCAGAATGAAATTATATGTTTATTAATTAGCCTCAAATGAAGTTTTTATACATAATTAACAAAATCTATCGTGCTAACCTAACTACTAGAAAAAAGGAACTGATAAACTTACGTGAATTAGCTTCGAATTTTTTTGAACCTCATGCTTTTTTCCATTGTGTACAACTAAATGTATCTAGTGAATTAATCAACAAAAAGAAAATAGTATCGCTTTTTATGAATAGAGAGAATAGGGGATGGGCCCAAAAGATCAGTATAAATTGAGAAGTTGTTGGACATAGTGTTGGAAAAAATGGAAATATGTGCGCTTTATTTCAACAATAAGAATTACAAAAACTGAACTTGTCCTTAAAATAATACGAAAGATATGTATTATGTAAAATTGAAAATAAAACTCGAGAATGGAGGGGGCCCAATCTTCGATGCAACAGATGTAGGGAAGGTCCGGAAATGGTGAAGTTTATGTTTGGTCGAGATAGTGATGGCCATTCATAGACTCCTGATTTATTCGGGCTTCACAGTTGAGGGGTTCCTATAGTCATATCCTTTACAAGAAATTTAAAAAGAATTGTATTTTATTTAGGTTAGAATATCTTTGAAAAGCTGATGCACATAAACAAGTTTGTGCTTGATAGTGGGAGAACACAAAATATTAAAGAGTTTGGAAGTAGTATTTGAAGCATTTAAATGAGTTGTACTCGTTTGGGTAATTGAAATCACAATATCGTTACCCGTTATCACTTCCACGATCCCTTTGGAGTCCTGAATATTGCGAAGAGCTTTTGTATTATAGGTTATATTGTGAGACACACCTGAATCGAGAATCCAGGGTTATTTGGCGTTGTTTGTGCAACAAACTTTGCTTTTGGTTCAAAGAAGTTATGGGACCAGGAGAGGAAAACACTTGCAGTATGTCCAAACTTGTCACAAATTTGACAACAGACTAGTGAAGATTGGTATGGTAATTTGCGACCCTGATAATTATCAACGTGATTCTTTGAAGTGTTAGTTTGAGTGGGCTGCCTATTTTGGGACACCTGTTACTAATTTTGGCTGGGAACCGTTCATGGCGTGGGACAGATGGAGAATTGGTCACACGTTGAGCAACAATTGTGGTGACCTGGGTTTTACTCTTCTTGAGATTCTCATGTGAGATGAATACTTGATGATCATGAAGCTTATCAAAGAGTTCCTCATATGGTCTCTTAGATCTCACAGAACTCTGGCCCAAGGAAACTTAATATTTAAACCACTAGTTCTTCATTATTGATGAGTAAACTTGTTGTGGCGAGTTCATCTAATATAGAGAGAATCTCTCCCTTATATTCATCAATTTATTTGTGATATTTGTTGACATGATTGAGATGGTGACGAAGGGTGAAGATGCGGGTTTGCGATTTGTTCGCTTAGAAAATGTTGTGAGCGCAGAAGCTACATTGGATGCAATTGTGGCATCAAAAGAAACCATGAGAGAATTTTAAATTATTTTATCCTTACAAAACCAATCATTTTACTCGGGTTTGGTAGTCTAAAGGACATTAGTAGTGACTACTTCAGGTGGGCACAATTTTTTTGCCTTTAAGATGATCGTAGAGGTCATAGTCATGAAGCAACATGGAAATCTTGTCCTTCAAGATGGTAGAATTGTGGCTGCCAGACAATTTAATGGGCAACTGTGAAGAAGTCTTGAATAGAATCAGAGTTTTGAGGATTGGAGCTGCGTCGGTATGAATCACGGAGATGGAAAGGCTCATTTGTGAGCAGAGTTTTTTTTAAAGTATCTTGGATGGCCTACTCGTTATAGTATATTGGCGCTGATAACAAATGAATGCACAAAAGTAGAATGAAATTGTTTGTTTATTAATGATCCTCTAATGGAGTTTTAATACAACGCGAACAAAACAGATCGTGCTAACCAAACTCCTAGTAAATAAGAACTGATAAGCTTACATGACCTACACTAACTGATAAATAAACTATACAAACTTAAAGCCTAAATTTACTGAACATGACACATCCATATTTACAACAACGGTATGTGCTCTGTTAATAAAGAACTTAGTCCATTGTGCCTTCTTATATCATCAACTGGAGAAATTTCTTGATCAAATTACTACTACAATAAGATTTGTTGAATACTACTATGTTATAAATGAGTTTTTTATACCGAATAAAAACTTCACGAGTGTATCTTTTTAGACATGTTATTCTATTGTTTTGGTAAAAAAAAAATGAGATGCATGAATGTGCATATTCGCACTTGGTTTATGATGAAAGCAAATAAGAGTTTTCATCACCCATTGGATGTTGTTGTTACTATAAAATAATTGCTTTGAATATGTGAGGTTCGACCCCAACCTTGTTTGATTTCTATATTATCTTTGACAAATTTTGCCTCATATTGTTGGGACACAAGATTGATGCTTTAATAATATAAGTTTATAGCTCTTAGTTATATTGTGATTCCTAGTTTTAGTTATACAAATTGTTTTGAGTTCTAACTGAATAGAAATAAAACCATCAATTATTCCTCTAATTTTTATCATTTTTTCATACTATTATTTGTGGTCTTTACCTCAGCCTTTTTTGGATTACTATATTTCCATAATCTTAGGGTGTAATTTAGAGTGTATCGGGAATCATAGATGTTTGTTATCGATAAGGGTAATTCAAGGTTGAAGGTTGATGTATGATATGACCAGTTCATTGAATGTGACAAGGAAGCGACAAAAAATCCTCACTCGAGGAATAACTTCAAGGAGGAGATACCATCAAATGAAAGAAGGACAGATTTTAAAAGAATATTATTTTAGCATAGCTGGAGGACCTGGAAGTTGCTGCGTACACAAAGATTTTGGTCAAAACATCACGAGATATATATCTTCCTTTTTTCAAAAGCACAAGATTTTGGTCAAAACACAGCCCAACTCTTAAACTCCAAAACCCTCTCTCTTTTGGTTATGCAGGGCACACATCTTAAATAATGCTTTTTTTACAGTTATAGGAATGCACACTTGGAAAAGGAAAGAAATCACTAGGCAAAGCTTGCAAGTACAAAATGATCAAACTAATTGTTGAAACAAGAATAATCCTTGATGACATCCTTTAAGTCCACTCTCTTTCCCTAAAATCTAATGCTTTGATAAACTTTAGTGTCATAATCTCTATAATTTCCACGTTGTTCTTTTACTGGACCGCAATCCAATTTTGACATTAACATGGCTTATTCTAGTTTGTCACATAGATAATTATCTAGTAAATTAGGCTTCAAGTGTTTGTCCTCTTTTGTCATCTGGATGAATATATAATAGAAGACTCCAACCCTTGACCTTGTTATTACATGTGACAAGCCTTTTGAAAAATAAACCACCTGATATACTATTGATGTAACATAACTATGTTTGATAAGCACATTAACCTAATACTTACTGTTCTTACTGTCAACAACAATATCTTTCCCGTTAGGAATAACTCCATTTCTCTCCTCAAACCCGATGATTCAACCTCACAATCAAATTCCAAGCCAACATATCTTGATCCTCTATCTCTGTATCCATATTCAGTATCTCATTGCAACTACGATAAACCTTTTCTAGCCAATTTCATGAAATATACGCAATAAAAAAAGTTTTGATTTGTAGATCATATGGTAAGGACAACACATTCATCCTACAAAAAACCGTAATTACTTAAGGTGTAATAGATTCACTTCCGATGCTGCAGAAAGCACAAAGGGTAGCAAATATTGAATATGGAAAAATGCTTTAAATGGAAAATATTTTCCTTTAACCAAAAAAGCAAAAGTAGTGTTTGGTATGAAGGAAAATATTTTCTATGTAAAATGTTTTTCCATATGTAATATCTCCTACAATTTGTGCTTGCTGCAACATCATAGCTGAATCTGTTGTACGTTGAGTATTTCCGGTTCTCAGGTAGGATGAGCACGTTGGCCTTAGCATATGATGTACAAATCAGAGATATTTTTTTATCTCGTAATTTCTTGCAATCATATTATTTGTCCAAATGAAAGGAAAACATAGTGAAAACCATATTTGTCCAAATGAAGAAGAATAACATAGAACATGAAAAACAAAAAGAATACAAATTATTTTTTGTTAAAATTGTGAGCGTAATTACTTGTTGAATCTATAAGTTGTAATAATTTCTCCCGATGCCTTCATTATTCACATTTCTTTCATTAAGTTATATATTTCAAATAAATGTTTTCATATTGAATTAGGATTGTTTATCTAAAAGATATTATATTCATATGAAATGTTGTTTTATCGTCTTACTGGTTTTATTATATCTGTGAAAATGTGTTTAATTCTTCATTTAACCTGAACCTAAAACAAGGGATAGAAACAGATCTTTGCTGAAGCAAACTGATCACCGCAACTACATGCTAATAAATATCAAACAAATTTGCCTTATCGGTTTCCTAGTTTTCTCAAATATATGCTCCCTTCGCAAATCTCGGGCGGGGGGGGGGGGTTGGTAAGTTTAATATCTTCTCGATAGAATTAGAGTTATTTTGGTACCATCTATTTTAGATTTTCATATCAATATTTTAATACAATAGAGTTTTCAAAGAATCTTTTTCGATTATCATTTGTTAAAACATGATGACACTATTATTTTTTTGGATGAACATGAAGAAGAAATTTCCATCAGATACCGAATTGATAAAAATGTCTTGTGTGGTGGTTGAAAAGGTTTCTCCATTCCTGTGAATTTAAGGCAACATCTTCTAAGTGCTTAAATCCAAGTCATTTGGTTAAAGATATAGTTTTTCTTATTTGATTGATGTTAAATTCACTAGTAGTGTAAATGATTGTTGCATGACATAGAGAGATACTATAAGGAACAATGATATATTTAATTCAGTAGGTGTGGGCCCTATTGTGGACAGGAGGAGGGAAGTGAGATTGAGATTGTTCTGGTATGTGACGAGAAGAAGCGTAGATTCCTTTGTCGTTGTATATATTATTCATATTGCCTTTCCTCTTAACAAACTAGTGTTAGGAAAAAAAATAAGCAGGTGTAAACGCGGAAGCTAACAGAGTAAACAAGTAAGAAGACAAAAGACAAATACACCAAAAGGCACAGAGATTTAACGTGGTTCGATTAATCGACCTACGTCAATAAAGGTGATGAACAATCCACTATAAAAATTAGAGTACAAAATACAGAGAGAAACAACCTCAACCAACTAACTCAGAATACATGGGAGGTTCACACAAGTGATTACGTATCAAACTTGTGACCCACAAAATATCCCCCTAACCGAAACTCTCAAAGCCCTTAAGACTACAATGTAAATGATAATTAAGTTAGAAAGGTATGCCTCTATTTAGAGAGTTCTAAACCTTTTCCGCCAAGAAAAATGATTAGTAAATCCAAAACATTTTCCCAAAAGAAAAACCTGCTTATGGTAAGAAATCAGGGCAAATAAACCCAACAAATCTCCCCCTTGGCCATAATTTCTGACAAAATAAATTTGTCCACCTTCTTCACTTAATTTTCAACAATTTGCTTCTCCTCTCCATAATCTCCTTTGCAAAATTTATGTCTCAACACATAGAACCTCTCTGAAACAATTTCTCCAAGAAATATCTTCATTACTGTCAAATAGGTTGCGGCTAGAACTACACCCGCCAAGATGAACACCTCTTTCTAACTTGGTTCAATCATCGATTATCGAACCATTGAACCTGACTCTATTATTGAATCTGAATCTGATACCACTTGTTAGGTTCGAAAATAAGCAGTTATAAATGCGGAAGCTAGCAGAGCAAAGCTCTAAAGACCACGAGTAAGAAGACAAATGAGAAATACACCAAAAGACACACAAATTTAATGTGATTCGGTCAATCGACCTACGTCCACAACGGAGATGAGCAATCCAATATAAATATGAGAGTACAAAATACAAAGAGAAACAACCTCAACCAACTCACTCAAATAGATGTGAGTTCACACGGTTATAACGTACCAAACTTGTTACCCACAAATTCTCCCCCTAACTGAAACTCTCAAAGCCCTTAAGACTACATTTTGAATGTTGATTAAGTTAGAAGGAACGGGCTCTATTTATAGAGTTCTAAACATTTTACTACAAGAAAAAATATTATTCAATCCAAAACGTTTTCCTAAAAGGAAAACCTGTTTATGGTAAAACAAAAAAAAAGGACAAATAAAACCCAACAAATCTCCCCTTTGGCCTGAATATATGACAAAATAAATTTGTCCACCTTCATATAATCTTCAATAAATTGCATCTCCTGTCCATAATCTCCTCTTTCAAATCTACGTCTCGACATAGAGAACCTCTGAGAAACAATTTCTCCAACTAAATCTTCATTACTGTAAAAAAGGTTGCAGCTTGAACTACACCCGCCCAGATGAACAACCATCTCTAACTTGGTTCCATCATTGAAGTATGACTATGATACCACTTGTTAGGACCTGACTCCAATATTGAATCTAGCTCTTGTACCACTTGTTAGAACCGTAAATAAGCAGGTGTAAATGCGGAAGCTAGCACAGCAAATCTCGAAAGACCACGAGTAAGAAGACAAACGGAAAATACACCAAAAGACACAGGGATTTAAGGTGGTTCGGTTAGTCGACCTACGTCCACAAAGGATATGAGCAATCCACTATAAATATGAGAGTACAAAATATAGAGAGAAACAACCTCAATCAATTCACTTAGAATACATGGGAGATTCACACAAGTGATAACGTATCATACTTGTGACCCACAAATTCTCCCCCTAACAGAAACTTTTAACGCACTTAAGACTACATTATGAATGTTAATTATAATAGAAGGAAACATGCCTCTGTTTATAGAGTTCTAAATATTTTCATACAACAAAAAGGATAAGTCAATCCAAAACCTTTCCCTAAAAGGAAAACCTGTTTTTGGTAAGAAATTAGGGCAAATAAAACCCAACAACCAGAACCATCCCAAACTCAATTTTCTTATCTTGTACACCACGAGGAAAAATCCTACCTTGTTGAATATATCATCGTTCTTAATACTACATCTAAATGTTAATGAAGAAATCCAGTTACACTATTGGTGCATATCAGATAAATCAAATGAAAAACGTAACTCTTTCTTTAACAAATGACTAGGATTTAAGCACATACAAGGTGTTACCTAAAATTCACAAGTCTTAATCAACTGGAAGTCTAGGGCATCTCTTTTGAGAAGGTTGTGAGCATTGAAAAACCTATTCCAAAACCCACTCAATCAATTCTTACCAATAAGGTACTTGGTAGCAAATCTTTCTTCATTTTTATTAACAAAAACAACAATGTCAGCATATTTTAACAAATTAAAATCAAAACTATTTCTTTAAAATATGATTGTATCATAATATTCATAAAAATTTCTAGACTATATACCAACAAAAACAATGTGAACTGAATCAAGGATTAATTTCACTTAACAAAAAAATATCCCTGAGACATGCAAAAAGAGCATACATTCTACAAAACTAGGAAACTCGGAATGCTAATTTGCTTGAAATTTTTTGGGTCATAGTTGGGTTGATGAGTTTGCTTTAGCAGAGTTTTGCTTTTGTCCCTTCCTTTCAGTGCTACTGGTATCAAGAAATATTTTTTTTATAGAAATAATAAAACTATTCAGACAGCTAAGAAGCAATTAATAATTTTAGGTTGAATGTTTGTATACTACTATGCATTTAATTACTAGATTTTCATCTAACCTGCCAAATCTTCAGTCTCTATATATATCCCCAATCATGGATTGTGACAGAATATCAAATGTCCAAATACTGAATTTCGGACTAATAGAAGAGCAACGTAACCAGATCATTAATCTGCGACCATATGGCTGCTGAAAAATCGTATGTCAAATCAATAGGGAAATGTGACCAGACCTTGAATATTCAACCATAAGGCTCCTAAAGAATACCATATCAAATAAACATCACAACTCCTTATTGGAATAATGTCCACTCCAAGATAATCAATATAAAAACTCTGAAAATCCAATCCCAAACTGTCCAAACGTGTCAGATAGCCTAATCGTGAATAACTAGGGCCGTATAAAAGGGTAGGTATGGATAGAAGGTCATCTGAGCTGGGCTACTACCTAACTAAGAATCATTATCGCCGACCGAATTCAGCTACATCAACCTACAAGGAGCTATGTCATATAAAGAAAGCACATGCTCAAAAATATGCAAGACTAAGTCAAGCACTAGTTTACTTCTAGACTAAGGCAAAACATGACTTCAACCACAAAAATAATCAAGTACAAATATGCCACAATATTGGAATAATCGCGAACAAGAAGAACAACATGCCAGTACCCCAAAAAACCTGAAAAAGTTTAAACCTTGATATTGACTAACAAAGCATGTTAAACTTGCTACCAAACCCAAATTCACGCAGATTAACATTTATTTACATTCTCGAGCACAATGTTTAAGGTCAAGAAGCCATGACCTACCTCAAAGCAAATCACATGTGCTTCAACTTCACAATTCCAATGCTTCTCCCTTTTGAATGCTACCACACTATAATATATAGAATCACAATATTAACAAGGTCCTTTAGATACCAAATATACTGATTAGAGAAAGACTAAAATTGATTCAATATGGGAATGTGGGATCCAATTTTGTAATCTTATAATAGATTCCATCAAAAGGCCAATTTAACCTCCCCGAACTGGTATCCCAAAATGAGAAACAATTAAGGGCACGAAACATATCAAAACACCAACATGCAACAATTAAAATTTAAGCACAACCAAAAGGGGTTGAAGGCCCTTCAGAGCAAATTATACTGCAAAAAAGCTTTCCTGAGTAATCCCAATGCATAGTTGCAACCTTCCCGGATACACTAAACTCAAAATCGCCCAAATCGAACACAAACAACTCTCAGAACTGTAGAAGGAAATACTAGAATAAAAATAAATAATAGTATGCTCTTTTATTAAAATTTCAAGTCAGAAATACACATCCCGATAGCAGCAGAAGGAGGTCCCAAAAAGGGGTCACCCATTAAATGACCTTCGCAATCACACAAGTCAAACCTCGCGAACAAGATGACTAAGGGGGGTCAACGCCACATGAAAACTCATCTTGATTACAGACAGAGGGACATGAGATAACAATGGTAAATAACAACCCTCTATGATTCCGAAGGCACACATGCCACCTTACTGAAGGTGGCACAAACACAAGATTTTGTTGCATCAATGGAAAACACTAACGGGGTTCTCAAGATTCATTTGAAAACTTGTGCATGGAGATGAAATATTCTACCCCACCAAATTTTGTATTTCATACTCAATGGAACCATCGAAATTCCGACTAAGGTCATCGAGAAAAAAGTAGATCCATCATCAAAACTTAATTTCAACCCGCATTCCACAAGGGGGCTCGAAATTAGCCTGGAGACTCATGATCCGTTTCAAAGGTCCTAGAAAAAAATTAAATTCCAAACCGTACAGAACCGTCTACATTGAATTTTGAGGTTGGATTCTTGAACTTTTCATCAAATTGCTTATGTTTTGGACGTTTTAAAATAGAGAAACACGAAATAAATCAAAATAAACTACTAGGTTACTAAACTATCATTCTTAGAAAGTGATAAATTACTTGGGTCACTATTAGAATTCTCTAGAATAATAACAAAGCCAATAATACATGAATTATATAGAGGGTCATTGTAGTGTTTCCTCAATTAAATCCTACTTCTCTTCACGCTGACAATACATGTACTATTTAGATTGTTAGTAATAAAGTTTGACATGAGAGTACTAAACAATACATAGTAGATTGCCATTATAAGGAGAAGTTGTATTGAAAGGAGTCATTAATCTCCCATATGTGGTCAATGATTTTCAAATAGCTTACGCTTTACAAAATTCAAGGCATACCAATCTCATTAATTTCTTGTAGGACTGCATATAGCTTATATGTGCACACATTCTGGAAATTCAAGAGGGACAACATAGCATTTACATGAACATTTTCAGTTTGCCAAATATAACTGTGATGACCTTCTAATAATATAGGTCTTCTGATGAAGTTTGTCATGTGATAACCTAACAACACTCTATTCTAAAAATCAAGGGGGTTAAATATACTCGTCGTTCAAGTAAATATTGATTACACTATCTTTCGATCAACATTGGATTCACTTTGCGAAACATTTACCAATATAATGGGGAGCTGAGATTCTTTTCAAGATTAAAGTTTAAGAAGTTATTAACATGCACTATGATCAATCAACAAAAGTATATTGGTGATCTGCTAAAAAGCATCCACATGGAAAGTTAAAAGCCCATTAATACATCAATTAGGACCGCTAAAAAAAAAATTCACATACCAAGTCCATCCGTAGTTGAGACAATGTATTGAGGAAATATTTGATCTTTACTATATATCAAAACAAGCAAACTAGATATAGTCTTCAATGTTTTAAAGTGTTCGAGACTATAGACCTATCCTATGGAGTTCTACTCGAAAGATGAAAAAATGATTCTAAGAATGGAGACTCCATATAGCATATATGTAAACTTCTGATTTAAATTATATGGTAGGATTTAAGAACAAAAATATTTTGTTTAAACTCTTTCATGAATTGGACTTAGTGAACTATAAGCTACCCGTGGGAATTAATTATAACTATTTCAATCAAATGTAAACTGCCAAACAAAAACAGTAATACAAATAAATATTAGATTAGTACCCAAATTCGATTTACAAAGCGATACACAAGCTGTTAGCAAGATAGAAAATGGAATAAGTTGTTCTCCTTCCTCCGTTTGTTTATGTTTGAGTGAGTTTCAAAGGAGTCAAGATAGAAATAAATATGTATATGCATATTTTATATCTTGCAGTGACATTGAGTCTTAAACATGCAATTCTTCGCTCTGGTTTTTGTATCAAAATTAAAGGTTAACATGAATAAGAATAATAAAAAGCTTAACAGTAAGCAACAGGAAAGCAAGAATAATAGGAACATTTATTTGATGTGCACGTACTTACTCACCATAAGTACAAAGATTAATCTAAAGTCATGAGTATGTATGAATTCTATTATTGGATTCTTTTTGAAATAGATAATAACCTATTTATTATACATCATGATACCCAAGATCAATAAAAGAAACGAAAATGAAATCGCAAACAACATAAAGAGCTATACTAAAGCATTGATTTACAAATTAATGTAGTTCAACAGAGAATAAACAAACTGGAATAAGGATTTACCTCCTTCGGTGTACTGAATTTTTCATTTTTATAGGCCTCGAATCTACACTCGTTCTTCAAATAATGTCAAGACAGACAAAAAATGGAATAAATATATTGTGAGATTATATGTATATTACTTAAGAGAGTGGTATTCTTGTGAGTGTAAAATCTTCTTTGTACTTGAAGATTTGATATGAATTGGAGCATGAAATGAAAGAGTCATCTCACTACAAAGGCACATCTAAGAAGGATTAGGGAAAAGGACTATAGAGAGGCACATCTAAGAAGGATTAGGGAACAAGACTATATTTCTCTCAAGCAAAAGGAAATTTTTTAACGCATCCATGGATGACGAAAGTACCAAAATTATCATTAAAATTGCAAAAGATAGAGGGAAAGAGAAAGTTTGGCTGATGAGAAGAAAATAGATTTAGGGTTCCGACTATAATAATTTTTTTGTGTGCTGAATCAAAAAGGTACATTTATGAAAGGATTGACACACCACATTTTTCGTGATTTTTCTTTATCTATTTCCTTTAAAAGGAAAAAAAATATTATTTTATTATTCTTTATTTTTCTCTACTTCCTTTAAAAGGAAAAAATATTATTATGTTGTTCTTTTTTTCTCTCCTTTATTGTTTGTCAACTATTTTAAATAGGGTTCTCTCTATCCTTTTTATTGTGTCTTTTCCTCTCTTTCAAAATTCTTTTTTCATACGTATATTTTCTTCTCTACAAATTTTCTCTTCTTTTCCGCAATTTAATCTTTTTAAGAAATTCTTCCTTTCCCTTAGAAGCACTCCATAATTAGAAATTATTAGTTCTCATTAATTTCGTTTAGGGTTATTATTATTTCTTTTCTTATCTAAAAACTCTCACCCTTCTATTTATCTCTATTCCTTTATTGTCTATTTTATTATTTTTACTATCTTATTTCAGTGTAAAATCTCTCCCCCCCCACCACACTACCCCCACAGTTAAAAGTGTAACAATTTTCACAGACTAAAATCTTAGGTCATCATAACACCTACTTACAAAACCAATAGGTAAGCAAAACACATAGCCCGTTACCATATTCAACAAGAAATTACACTGAAAAGAAACACATACAATGTAAGAAAAGAACATCAAATAAAATAAAGAGAAATACAATCTTATGTTTGTTTCATGAAAAACATTATATAAAGAAAAGCATTGTTTCATGCAAAACTATTTTTTGAATAAAAGCATTGTTTCATGCAAAACTACTTTTTTAATAAAAAAAGTATCTTTTTCATGAAGAAACATATAGAAAGTAAGGACACAACATCGAATGGAAGAACTTTTTAAAATAAAATTAATAGTCACTTCGACGAAAGAAAAATAGTGTTTCATAAAATGAGGGGTTACTTCACATACATACGGCCTTCTTCATGTAACTTGGGCCTCCTTTCCTCAATCCTAGGGATTCATATTCAGACGTAGTTATCCTTTTCATCTTCTTCTTCTCCATACCTAAAACCTATGTTGTTTTTTTGTTCTCTGATTTCCTATTTCACTTCTTTCTACACTTTTAAGAGGTAAGCTTTTGCAATTCAAGACTCAGTAAATCATTTGCCGTCAAATTAAAATTCAAAGATCAAAAAATAAAATTTAACGAACCTCGAGGTTGTTTCTTTATTTTTTCATACTTTAACTATTTTCCCCCTTCACATAGGTTAGTTATAGATCTTGTGTGGCATTGCATTGGGTGGCACATATCTTACTGTTTTGGGTGCTTTGAGGTATGTTTTTCCTTTTGGAACCTTTAAAATAAATGACAGTTGACATTAGTAAACATCTAGAAAGTCTAATATTGAATGAGGATTCTATAAGTTCCATTTGCTCCAAAATGTATTCTTTGGTCTCGTAGTGTGGTTGGTTTGGGTAGTGAGGCTTTAATTTTAACTTTGTATTATTATATCTTAAGCCTTAAATTTTTTCATAGGTTTGACTACTGTTAACAAACATGTTAAACATTCTCAGATGGAAATTAGATCAGCATAGTTATCTCCAAAATATTGAGTTTTATCTTTGAACAATCTATAGTTTGGATCCCAAGGTGTTTGTGAATTAGTTTGTGCCTTTTGTGTTTCGTTGTATATGTTGATTTGGATTAACATTTTTATGAGCTCAGATTGTGACCATTCTTTGGGTAATTTTTTTTTAGTCATTCATGACCTTCTGGCCTAGTAATTTTTGTAACATTCCGTATGCTAGAAATAGTAGATTTGCAGAAATTAAAAGTACCAGTGCCAGCGATGGTCATTACATAGGGAAAGAAGGGTGACCCACGAACCATAGGTGGGGACCATTATTTGCAACATGTAGTCCTCCCCAGAAACTCAGAAAAAATCGTTCTAAGGGTTGACCTATGCGAGGACCTACCAAACGAAGGTTGGACCATTGTCCGTGGTCCAGGCCGTGGTTAATACCCTAGATTCCATCTCTCTGAAAGACAAACGATAGTTCACAGAACGGACCGTAGGCCAGTCGATGGTCTTTTGGTTCGCCCCAAAACTTTTAAGTCATGGGCTGTGTGATCTTTTCCCTATGTGTTGGACCCCTAAACTACATCATTCATGACCTAACCGACGTCGTATTAGTCAGTTTTTTCCTATTAACATGATTAGAACTTACTCTAGTCAATTCATTCATAAAAAAATCACCAAGTTGAACAAAAAGAAGGAGAAAGAGTCGACCAAGCCCTCTCCAAGAACACAACAAGTTTTCTTCAGTTCCAGCCTCAAAATCAAAAGTTTTCTCCATGAATTTTGTCACCATGTATGTGGTATTTCACTAGTGGATTCCTTTCATCCATTAGATCCTTAGAATTTTGTTTGGTGCTTAATTCTCTATATGATGTTAGACCTAGGGTTTCTAGAATTTCATATTTATGTTGTGATTTAGCTTTGAGACTAATCCAAAACACAATATCATGTTTTAAAGGAATTGTTACTTAAGGCTTTGCATGAAACTCCGAACCTTAATTGTGTAGATTTGTTTAGTTCATAAATTACACTTGCTTGGTTAGTTTATTCAAATATACATTCCTTAGTAAGCATTTCTCATCATAAGTACATTAATAATGCATTTTCAATTACAATGTGAGTATTTTGAGCTATTTAGTATTACACAAAATTATTTTATAATTTATTACTTACATAATCAGTTGGGATTAGGCTTAACACTGAGTGGACTATGGTCAATTACCTTCATAATCATAGAACTATGTGTTCTCGTAGGATAAGTTCCTTCAGTGGGCAACATATTTAGTGATCATGCCAGTCATGCCTTTGTACACTTGGCAAATGTTGGGTCCTCTCGATTGGGCGATACATCGGACTCCACAAATAGCTCTCCACAAATAGCTGCAGTTGTTCTATGGTAGTTAATATTAGCTCTACAGTGAGATTCTAGTGGATTTACCATGTTATCAATTGTTGTTCATCATTCAATCTCAACATGTATATAATTTGTCATTGCATTAGGTTAGTTCTCTATTCAACATATCTCAGAATTTTCTTTAATGTTCAGATTATATCATTGATTTCATTGTGTTGTTCAATTATGTGTATAACTATTTCGTTTTATCCTATCTTGCATACTTAGTACTTTTCAAGTACTGATGCGTAGTATGCGCAGCACTTTCTTGTGATGTAGGTTTTGGTCCTCAGCATTCAGATCACACATAGATCAGTTCCCAATCTATAGTTCTGAAGTATAAGCGGTGAGTCCCCATTTTTTGAGGATGATTGAAATTTTATCTCGCTATTTTAAATATTTCTGTTTCAGTTTTTTTTGAGTTAGATGGGGCATGTTTCCACATCTCTCGTCAGTGTAAGGCTTATATTCAGACATAGTTTAGATTTAGTTTTTAGCTGAGTTTGATCACTAAGTTCTTACTGAAGTCTCAATTTATTTATATCCATACATATAATGGGTAATCCCCATCACTTTAATTATGTCATGTTTATGCTTCCGCATAGTATGATTTATTTTTCGGAAAATCTTTAAGTTTTCTTCTGATATTCGAGTAGGGTTAGCTTTGTGTCACTCATGATCTTATGTCCCGTGTTACGTCAAGGAGTAGGCTCGGTGCGTGAGAAACTTGGTATTAGAGCACTGTGTTCAAGAGTCCTAGGATGTTTGTAAAGGTGCACTAAGTACAGTCCCTTTCATGAGTGTGAAGCGCACCACACCTATGAGGGGTAGGCTACGAAGTGGTTTAGAAAAAAACTCCACATAGTTAATATTCTTATCCTGTGTGGGTATGATCTCCTTTTTCTAATATGACGTTACGCAACTTTAGATCATGCCTCCTCGTAGAGCATACCAAGTGAATGTTAATGCTTGTATTGCTAACGCAACTTCTAAGTCCCAAATCATGAAGATTCAAATGTAGAGTTTCGGAATTCAAATGTTGGACAACAATGTAGATAACTGCACAATTAGCATGTTCCAATTTCTACAAATTCTAGTGGTGAACTAGTGGCACTAGGGTCCGTAACTTTGTTAGGATGAACCCATCTGAATTTCTAGGGTCGCAAGTTGGTGAAGATCCCTAGAATTTAGTTGATGAGGTCAAGAATATCTTTTGAGTGATACAACTGATTGGAAATGATATGGTAAATTTACCGTCCTACCAACTTAGGGACGTGGCTCACATTTGGTTCAAGCAATGGAAGGAAAATAGGGGTGAAGATGTCGCTCTTCTGACAAGAGAGTGTTTTACCGGGGCTTTTCTGGACAGGTTCTTCTCATGAGTGTTGAGCGAGTCTAAGGCCTAGGAATTCATGAATTTGAGACATGGTTCTTTGAAGGTTCAAGAGTGTGGAATCAAGGTCACCCATCTCTTTAGGTCTGTTCCACATATGGTTGCCAATTCTAGGGCACACAGGAATAAGTTTCTAATTAGGGTATCTAACTTGGTGAGAATAGAGTGCATAAATATCATGTTACTAGAAGATATGAAAATATCTAGGCACCTGACCCATGCTCAGCAAGTTGAGGGAGATAGCTTATGGAGCAAGTTAAGGATAACAAAGAGGATAGGATAAGAAACTCTGAGTATTCTCACCACAAAATGGGTGGTGGAAATATCTCGCAGTTTTTAAAAAAATAATTATCCCTAACACCCTGATTAACTAGTGTTCTATCCATCAGGTATCGACAGGATCAGAAAGGCAGGGTATCAGGCGGGAGTTTTTCAGTTACCCGATCCTACCCAAGTTTTCAAAAGTGTGGTAAGATCTATCTGAGCATGTGTCTGTCATGGATGTTTTTTTGTGTTGTTAGATTGGATAGAGAATGAGGGATTGCTCTTCTTCTAAATAGGTACAAGGAGGTAATAGTATTAAATCTTCGTCTACAGCTTTAGCAGAACCAACATGTCGTCAAACTCTGCAGGATACTTCATCTGGTACATGTGTCGTTAAGTGCTCAAATAGGTGTATGCTCTCCAGGCTCGCCAGGATCAAGAAAGATTCTCCATATGTGGTTACTGGTACATTGCGAGTTTTTCATTGAGATATTTATGCTTTGTTAGATATAGGGGCTACTTTTTCCTCTATATCTCCATATATAGCAGTAAACTTTGGTATATATCCAGCAAATCTCTCCAAAAACTTCTCAGTCTCTGCTACAGTTGATGACTCAGTTAAAGCTAGAAGGGTATACGTAAATTGCCCTATCATAGTGTCTCAAAAAGTCACCTAAGTAGATATTGTAGAGTTAGAAATGATAAAATTTGATATCATTTTAGGAATAGATTGGATACATTCCTTTTCTGCCTTAGTCAATAGTAGAACTAGTATATTTTGTTTTTATATCAAAATGAGCCAATCCTTGAATGAAAGGGTAGTTGCTTAGTGCCTATGGGTAAACTCATTTTTTATCATAAGTTTAGGAACTTGATCTCTAAGGGGTATCTCTATCATCTAGTTCGCATTGAGGATTAAAGCTTGATATCCCCAACTCTTGAGTCAGCTCTAGTAGTGAATGAGTTCCCTAAAGTTTTTCCATATAATCTTCTCGGAGTTCCTCCGAAAAGAGAAATCGATTTCGGAATTGATCTACTTCTGAATACCCAACCTTTTTCTATTCCTCCTTACATAATGGCACCAACTAAGCTTAAGGAATTGAAAGTTTAGTTCAAAAACCTTCTAGATAAGGGCTTCATTAGACCTAGTATTTCTCTATTGGGCGCAACATTTGTTTTCGTGAAAAGGAAAGATGTTTCTCTAAGGATGTGCATTGACTATCAGTAGTTGAAAAAAGTCTCAATACATAATAATTATACTATCCCTAGGATTGATGGCTTCTTCGACAAACTTATGGGTTCTAGTCATTTCTTAAAGATAGACCTCAGATTCAGTTATCATCAGCTCTGTGTTAGAGATAGTGACATTTCGAAAACAACCTTCATGTTATGAATTCGTATTTATGTCATTGGACTAACCCATGCTCTTGCATCTTTCATTTGGCATATACTATCTAGGGAAGGATCCGAGAGGATCCTAAGAAAATAGAGGTAGTGAAACAATGGCCTAGACCAACCTCTCCTACACATATAAGAAGTTTCTTAGATTTTGCTTGTTATTCCAGTGGCTAGATAATTGTGAGAAGACTTTCTCAGAACTGAAAACTATGTTGCCTACAACTCACTTTTTGACTCTACCATATGGGTCAGATAGTTATGTGGTCTATTGTGATGTATCTAGAGACGGTCTCGATTGTGTGTTGATGCTTCGAGGTAAGGTTATAACATATGTTTCTAGACAAACTAAAGTGCATGAGAAGAACTATCTGAATCATGACCTCAAGCTTCCAGCAGTTTGTATTAAAGCTCTTGAGACATTACTTGTATAGTGTTCACGTAGAGGTGTTCGCAGATAATGAAAACCTTTCGTATGTGTGCACACTGAAAGATTTGAATCTTCACAAGGAAAAAGAGCTTGAGTTCCTCAAAGTCTATGATATGAATGTGTTTTGCCATCCTCGTAAGGCTAATGTTGTTGCATATTCTCTTAGAAGACTATATATGGGAAGTGTAGAACATGTTCACGAAGAAAGGAAGGAACTAGCAAAATATGTTCACCAACTTGCTCGTTTGGGAGTTTGCCTTATAAGCATATGACATAGTGGTGTGGCAGTCTAGAATTGGTTAGAATCTTCATTGATACTGTAGGTTATGGAGAAACAAGACACTGACCCTATATTGCTTCAACTGAAGGGGGCAGTTCATCACACATATCTCATATAGAGACCATCAAGTACAAGGGTAACAACATCACCAATGGATAATCCCCTAACATAGTCATAGTGCACATATAATCTAGTAAAATACATAGTACACATGCATATTAAAATATGTTCACAACATCATAGTAAGACACCCATATGAGTAACAATAAGCTTCTATTTGTGCAATGAATAGGTAGGGTCCATAGTCATACCTACAGTAAGTACGACCTTTAGGACATTATGATCATACTTAACATAAGTTCCTACTAACACATAAGAGGTCCAATCATCATGCATATCTCATATTTGTCTCATTTATAACCATCATGTATAAGAACATATAAATCATAAACATCAGCCCATATGAAGGAAAGACAACCATAAAGCTAATTCATTTAAAGCATGCATCATTCACAAACTTCATAATAAGAATGTAACTAAGACTATAGATACTTTTAGAAGTCATTACTCATAGTTCATTCAACACCTTCATAACACATATCCTAATCATGCTTCATATAGTTCACATCATAAGAAACCATCCCGATAACCCCTTTAAAATTTCACCGATGCAATGTTCATGTGAAGTCCCATAACCCCACATTTATAAAGAAAACCTATAAAAAAATCAAAAGCATGATCATTTATTTCATACACCCTTATAACATGTGAAACCAACATCATTCATAATAAGTAATACCAACTTCTTTCATAACAAGGGATACAAACATCATAATAGCATTCATAACATGTATACCTCAAGAACCCTCCCTAGAACCCCTCTCAAGACCCACTTGTGCAATGTATAGGTAAAGTCCCAAACCCTTACCCACACTAAGTAGAATCCCTTAAGTAGTCCTTCTCCTTATTACTTTCATTCATTCTTTTTAACATTAGGGAAACTTTCCCATAACCGCCATATACCATGCGAGCTACGTGGAATCCGGTGTCAACCCCTCACACCGAAAGGAGGATGTCCTACTTGCCAAGGTAAGACATAAATATTCACAATAGCATCTAGGTGGATCCACTAGCTAAGATTCCTATAGGGGCACATAGTTAAGGAACTAGGGGGTTGTTAATAGAAACCCTCTTTATGCTAATTAGCATTGTAGTTTCCACCTCATAAGATCATAGGGTGAACCTTCCTTCCTTTGTGAAGGAACACCACTAATTGTCAAGTTCACTCTGTTCTAAGATAAATTCCCTTTTGAACCGTATTAAAGTCTTTCTAAAGCATTAATTCACAATATAGGTCTTAGGGGATTAACCCCTCATATAACATGTACATAGCTCATAGGTTATATGATGAGAATGCACTTTCATCAAAACAAACATCATATTAGAATATTACTTCATAACATAGCAGTGTAGTGTACATAAGAATACCTTCAATGCTACACAACCACATACTCATCACTATCTCACCTTATCATGTTCATATCATCATATTAATTTATATGTCATGCATAGTATTGTGTAAAGGTGCATATAATATGAGAATTATCCTTTCAAGTAACAGCCTAGACACATCATATCCATATTTATGCATGTAGGGTGTATGCGCGCATAATTTCCCTTACAATGCATCACAACAACAACATTATCATTTTAGGCACTTCCCTTCAAAAGGGATCACCTCACATGTCATTTATAACCAACCGAATGCACAATTCACATGCATTTCTCTCAAGGACCTTATGTCATATAGGTCAACATATCTAAGGTTCATTTCACTAGACATCAATAGATTCATCATTTAAGTAAGTCATTCAATACATGTATATAGTCATACGTTCATAAATAAAGGGATTTGTGTGCGTAAGGACCTTCCACCTTAGCTCTTTTCCAACTCAACATGTACATCTCCCCATGTTCATAATACATCACCCTTACTCACAACATATCCTACATAGACATATTAAGGTTGTAGGAAAAACGGACATCATCAAAATACTATATTTTACACTACCAATTAGAACCTCCACCATAAGTGGATCAAACCAATCAACAACCTATGACTACACAATCAGTAATTACTTTCACTAAAAGTGGATAATCAATCAAGAGATAAAGTACTTATAATTGAATACCTTCATTCGCCTTCAATGTCTTTCTTCAAATTTCACCCTAACTTCTTGATATGCAGACACTTAATAGAATAATATAACAATACAATCATGAATTATACAAGAGCGTACTAAACTACATAACCTCCAATCATCATTCAATTCTAGTTAAGGTTTAGGGTTAAGAAAAAAGGAATATTTATGGGTCTTTAAAGAATTAGATCAAAAACATAATAAATACTTAAATTCATCCTTAAACATTCATATTCAATCATAATTAATCCATTTGGATCAAAGAAGTCATGTTTGAAAAAGACCCACGAATTGGATGAAAACCTAGAATTTGGGGAAGTTGGAAAACACATTTGAAAGGGATCCTTGATGCTAGATAGTCAATTTATAAAGAACTCACATACCTCAACCTTAGACTCCCCATGAATTTTGATTGAAAATCTCACATCTTCAAGTCTTTGTTGAGCTCCATTTATGTTCTTGAAGGGAGGTTTAAGAGAGAATATTTTTGGAAGGGAAAAGGAGTTGGGTCTTTTGATTTGGGTAATATAAGAATAATGAGTTAAAAATGGTTGTTCAAGAACTTAAAAATATCATATTATATCATATCATATATTTATATAAAAGAGAACCTTAGCTTAAAACTTTTATTAATGGTTGTGAAATTTCTGAAGGGTTGCAACTTTTCAGAATAGTTGTAAAATTTTTAATAAGACACAATAAACATTTGTTCACACTACCCTTTGTATTCTATAAAATAGTGGGATTTCCTCTCATTTTTAAACAACAAAAATTCTAATATTTTTCTTCTACTTCCGCAAACCAAAATTCCCTTTTAATTTATTTATTTCCAAAACCAGCCTTCCTTATTTATGAAAATTTGTGACTTTTATAACGAGTTGCAACTTTTAAATCAAATTTTGTACTTTTTTGAAAATGTGAATTTTATGAAAAGTTACGACTTTTATGAAAAATTATGACTTTTATGAAAGGTTGTGACCTTTTCGAAGGGTTGTAATTTTTCCAAGGAGTTGTGACATTTACGATAAAGCAAAATAAGCATTTATGCACACTACCCTTTGTTTTCTATAAATAGACGGATTTCATGCCACTATTATTTGTAGTTTTTTTCCGTTGTAGGGTAGTCGAATTCAAATACATTAATTAAGCATCTTATAAAGTTTGTTTCATTCCCCAAAGTTTTCATCCTTCTATTTGATGGAGCTTAATCTGTAAATCAGAGTGATTCATATAATTATTACAATTCATTTTTCTATTTTGGTGACTTTTTTAAAACTCTGTTAAAAGTTTTACTAAAGATGATTAAAACCTGATCTTCTCTTTTGTTCTTTTCTACAAGTTCTTCGTATAATAAAAGTTTTTTTTTTGTAATGGGACATTATTAATCTTGCACTTCTCATTCCACAACTCATAACGTTGTTGGAATGGTTGAATTCATTAAATTTTTTTATTTTGGAAAACAAAAAACTTTCATTTTTGCCACTATTATCTGTAGTTTTTTTTGCTGTAGGGTAGACAAATTTAAATATATTAATTAAACTTATGTGAAGTGTGTTTCATTTCTTATATTTCGTGTAGCTTAATCTTTACCGTAAATCATTGTGATTCATGCATCTATTGCAATTTCTATTTGCTATTTTGGTGACTTTTTTTTAGCTCTTTTAAACATTCTGGTGAGGATGACTGAAAATTTATCTTTTCTTTTGTCCCTTTCTACAGTTTTTTTCATATAGTTTTTGGGAAAATTGTTTGTGGGTTGTGTTGTATTTGATAGCACACAAGAATAAATATGTGATAACTAATATGGAACAAATGATGAAGTTTATTAAAAGAACCAAGCATATTGCTCTCTTTCTTGCCCTAATTAGTATATTATTTTGATTATCTTTTCTTAGGTACAAAAAGTTCGTATGTTATTGCAATCTTCCTAAAATATTAGTATAGACACAATAAGCCCACATCTTTTGTCGTAGGTTAAGAAATTTATCAAATTTCTTTGTCTCTTCTCTTTGGACATAATAAGAGATCAATTTTTCCTGAAAGTAACAAATGTCCAAAATAAACTATGAAAAAATATTTTTTTAATCGACAATAAATATGTGCACTAACGAAGAGTGCTAGAGCCTTAACCAACATTAATTCATTGTCATTAGATTCAATGTTGCTCTTAACTTTAGGAACATTTATAGAGAGTACCAACTGTCTCCTAAAATACATATTTAACATCAATTAAGCTATCAATTGTCGTTAAATATCATTGTTACTGTAGTGATTACTCTTTACTTTGATAAAGT
This sequence comes from Solanum lycopersicoides, assembly GCA_022817965.1. Classification (NCBI taxonomy): domain Eukaryota; kingdom Viridiplantae; phylum Streptophyta; class Magnoliopsida; order Solanales; family Solanaceae; genus Solanum; species Solanum lycopersicoides. The sequence goes on from JAJJBR010002323.1 coordinate 4,576,545, forward strand.
TTTCTGTTTTTTATAAAGAAGTAACAACTCTTTCTTTTGAATTATTTCAATTAAATTTTTGAACAGTATACATGGATTTATCCCAATAGACTAATCTTTTTGATAAATATGTGAGGCAACATGTCTTTTTTTGCTTGATTTCTAGGAAAGTGAGGTTGTATGATTTGTGGATACTTGTGATTTCACGTGCTCACAAAATTATGTTGTGAGATTTTAATATGTTATGTGTAAAAAAATTTGTTTAGAATATCCAACTATGAACAATTTCATTCAAATGTCACCTACTGCTTGGTTGATAAATATATTAACTGCATGCTATATCCATTACAATAACTATGGTTCAATTCCAAATAAGTTCGGGTTGGTGATATGAAACCTAAGCAATATTAATGACTATTTTGATACATGAGGAAAAATATTTATGCTACTAATAATTTTAGGGTAATTTTAATAATATACAGGATACGTCATACTACAATAAATAGATTGATGAAGGTTCATAAGAGAGGAGTTGAGGGTCTTCAATTTGATGTTAGTTAAAAATGTTCTTGTATGGTCGTGATGTTCCCCTTTACTTGTGAGTATTGTAGTTCGAGGATTTTTGGCCTCTTCTTTAATGTCTGAATTTGCCATTTATAAATTTTTGGCATCAATCAAATTTCATTACTTCTGACCAACTATTTCTATGGAGATTTTCGTAGACATCTTTCTTATACTTAAAATCTCACTATGACTCCTAGTTTTTTAATAACAAAAAAATATATAAAAAAATAGCATTTAAAAATTCGGAATAGCGCTTTGCCTTAGGATAATTTTTTCTTGAAAATGTAGTGTATCTATAAATAAGATGAATATTATAGAATGATCGTATGCAAACTTTAATAAAATGAGTCAATCCCATGCAAAGTACTGGCAATTTTCCTAGTGCGTATATATATATATATATATATATAGATAGATAGATAGATGTATATACACCTATTAAAATGACCCTACTAATTATTTAATTAATTGGGAAATTACCTAATTGCCTCTTTTTGGGAAGCCATGCTTGGGACCATGACTCACTAGACGGATCATGAAGGGCACCACGACTCATGGTGGTGCCGTGGTCCTTGAGGCAGTGTGCTCCTCAACTTTTCCAAGCCTTCCTAGGCAAAGGCAAGTTCAATAAAGGTTCCACGGTTTGTGGTTGACACCACGAGTCCTGGTTGGGCTAGTGGACTAGGGGCATTAGCTAGGCAAGGCTGACTTTTTTTGCTTGAAGCTAAGTGAGTTTCATGCCCTTGTTGACTATCCGTATTAGGCACAACGAATCGTGGTGGTTCCGTTGGTCTTTGAGAAAGTGCTCTTCAACTTGAGTCTTCCTCAAAAGGCCAAAGCAACCCCACGAGCTTTCCCATGGCTCGTAGTCTTTACCACGAGTCGTAAAGTGGCTCGTGAAGGGGTGCCTTGCCTTGTCACCTTCTCTTCTTATTTTGACTTACCACCACGGGTGGAACCATTGATCGGGTTGCCACCACGAGTCGTGAAGAACCTCGTGGTGTGGTGAGGTAGTGTCTAAATGGTGGTTCATGCACCATAGCCTCCCACAATGCCAAGGGTCATGGTGCCTAGGCAGTGGCTAGGCTTCGTTTCGATGCTTCACACATTCCTAAGGGGCCTTCATGAGCCCTTTCATGATCCGTGGTCAAGACCACTGCTCATGAAAATGGCCTTGGACCCCTTAGTAGTTTCTAGCCACATTGCGGCATCCTTGGCCCTTTTTCTTAGGCTTGACTTTTTTGGCTTGACCCTTGGACTTGCAACCCTAGATACCTGCACCTTTAGAAACTCCTTTACACTTAAGGGTATAGTACATGATTAATCATTTAGGAACTAACCCTCTTAAATCATTACTTAGAATACACGTCAAGGCTCTAGTTTAACCTATCATTTTGAGCGTCGTAATAAATGTTCCCAAAGGGGACATAATGTAACACTACGTATGCAAGAATACAAGATTTGAACAAATCAGAAGTTGTAGGTGCCACCGATGGGCACCACCAACGCTCGTAGGGCGACCCAAAGATCATAGGTGGGGTCAGTGTTTGGCAACGTGAACCGCCCCAAAAACTAAGACAAAACTCGTCTTGGGTTTGACCGATGCCAGGACGTACGGACTGTAGGTTATACTAAAATATGTGGTCCACGCCGTGGTTCGAACCCTAAGATTCCATCTCTTTGGAAGCCAAAATTATGGTTGACAGGACAGACTATAGGCCAGTCAAGAGACCCTTGTCGGTCCAATTGTTTGTCCCGACATTTTGAAGTCAGGGGTTGCTTAACCTTTTCACTATGCGTTGGAACCCTAAATTACGTTGTTTAACCCTAAACTACATCGTTTTAGTCATTTTTAGCGTGGTAACTTACTCTAGTGACCTCATACTCCAAAAATTTACCAAGTAGAACAAAAAAAGGGACAAAGAGTCGACCAAGACCTCTCCAAGAATGCAAAAAGATTTCATAATTTTAAGCCTCGAATTCGAAAGATTTCTCTCTGAATTTCGTCACCCCATATGTGGGATTTAACTAGTGAATTCCTTTCATTCACTATGTCCCAGGAATTCAATCAAATTCTTTATTAGGTACAATATGTTAGACCTAAGGTTTCTAAAATTTCATATTTATGTTGTGATTTAGCTTTCAAATGAATACAATTCGGATTATAATGCTTTTAAGGAATGTTTGCTTAGTGTTTTCCATGAAACTCAAATCCTAGTCGTGTAGATTCATTTAGTTCATGAATTATACTTGCTAGGTTATAAGTTTATTCAGATATGCATTCCTCAGTTAAGAATATTTCATTATCAGTACATTATTGTTGCATTTTCTGTTAGCATGTCATAATTTTGAGCTATTCATTATGATAAAATTTAGTTATAATGTGTTACCGAAATAATCTGATGGTAGTTCATAGTCCCATAACTACGTGCCCCCATATGATAAGTCCCCTCTATGGGAAACATATTTATATATCTCACAAGTCATGCCTTTATACCCTTAAAACGTATATTAGGTCCTTTTTATGGGGTGATACATCGGACTCCTCGGATAGCTCTCGTGGTTTTATGTTGGGTAACACTAGCTACCACTATCAGATTCTAGTGCATTGACCAGGTTATGAGTTATAGTTTAGTGTTCAGATTTAGCATGTTTGTACTTGGTCATTGAATTGAGTTAGCTCAGTATTCAGTATATTTTAGTATTTCCTTCATGTTTAGATTATATCATTGTGTTGTTCAGTTATGTATATTATTTTTTAGTTTTATCTTATCGTACATGCTTAGTACTCATGTAGTGAAGTATATTGTGCTACATCTTTGTTACATTTTCTCGTGATGGAGGTTCATAACCTCAACATTCTGATCAAACGTAGATCAGTTCCGGATCTCCAGTTCAAATGTATCGACAGTGATATGTTATCATTCTATTTTCAATCTTTCTGTTTCAATTTTGCTAGAGTTGGATGGGGCATGTCCAAACATCTCTAGTTAGTTAGATGCTATTTTTAGACATAGTTTATATTGAGTTTTTAGTTGAGTTTGATTATTCAATTTTTACTGAACTCTCAGTTTTTATATATCACACTTAGAGGGTATTCCCCTCACTTTCTTTATGTCATGTTTAAGCTTCAGCAGAGTATGATTTATTTTTCAGAAAATCCTTAAGTATGCTTATAATATGCCAACAGGGTTAGCTTGGGGTCACTCATGATCCTATGTCTCGTTTTACGTCAAGGGATAGCCTCGAGGAGTCACAAATTTAATGGATTCCTCGTGTGGATCCCACTTTCTCATTTTCACTAGATTTTTGGTTCTTTCACTAACTATTTAAAATTTTATGTCTTAATGTCCATATTGACATTGTAATTAAAATATTCTAGAATGGCAGTGCTCAGAGGTGATTTATATAGTAGGGCTCAAGTTTAGTAGTTTTGAAGCGTGCATATTTTACTTTGGGCTAGGTTACACTTAACTTGTTCTTACATTGAGGTTTCTTAGATAATATTTCCCATTTATTGAATGTTATTTGGATATTTTGTAATATTTACGATGATCTTGTCACCAATCTGAGTTAGAATTTTTTTTTAACTGATTCCAATAAAACTTTGTAGAAATACAAAGTTACCACAGTTTTAATGAATCAGTAAGAGATATGAATAGAAATTAATTTAGAAAAAACTAAAATCTGTAAACATACGAGAATCTGGAAATAAGAACAGGAAAAAGATCAAGTCCATTGAATTCATAGTGTCCCCTTAAGGAAATTATTTCCCTGTAGTATCCAAGGTTTGATTTGGAATATGTCTTCCAAGGTTAAAATGATATCAATCGCCATAGTATAGATACCAAAAACTCTGGTGTCAGCGAACCACTTAACATCATGAAAGTACATGAAGAAATGTTTGTGCAGAAGAAGAAGAAGAAATCAGTAAAATTTGTAAGGAAAAGTTCTGAAGAATAAATGGTATTTATAGGCACAAAGGAACAAGTTCCGAAAGGTTGAAACCCTTTCATAATCCACACGACCATTAATGAAAGTTTGCAACTTTTCAAATGGTCCTGGCTGTTCGTGAAAGTTGCAACCTTTCAGAAAAGACATTTCCAAACGGTGGGAAATTTAAATAAAACTTGAAAGGATTTAAATAAAATTGGTCGCGCGGATCCTCGGTTTATCTCAACTAAATAGTTGAAAATTTTTTGACCATTTAATTTAATTTAATTTAATAAATAAATAATTAACTAAATTATTTAAACAAACTTTGTCCAAAAAATAATCTCTCGATCGATCAATTTTCGAAGCCGAAGTCAAAGTTGTAGCCGAGCCGAGCGAGCGAAGACGACGGTGCAAGGGGGGTCTCTCTTTCCAACCCTTTAACAAATAATAGGAGTGTTTTCATATTTAAACTCTCCTATTTTCCTTCCACCACCGATGAGGGGCAAATGCCTTTTCACTAAAGCACAAGAGGACTTTTCAAGTTCCCAACTCTTCAAGTTACCAACTTTTCAAGTTCCTCTCTTTTCATCTTCCCTCCATTTCCCATTAATTCTTGCTACATAACCAACAATTTCCATATTCTTATTTTTTTATTCTCGTTTGCACCTTACGGTAGTTTAGATTTTTGCAATTTTTAGTTTAGGTTGGACTTTCCTTTTAGAGGCATTTGTTGTTTTTCTCTTAGGAGTTGTTTCTCCTTCATTTTTGGGTAGTCAGTGCAATTAAAGCCTTGGAATGAGTCTAGGTTGACGCTTAGCTTTTAGGGGTCGTTTGGTGTTGTGGATAAAAAAAAATAGTCATGGGATTAACTTTTAGTGTCTCTTAGTTTCTTATTTTGTTACACAAGATGAGATGACTTATTCCACTATTAACAAATAGTACTAGAATAAGTTATCCCTGCCTCTTGGTGGAATAACAATCCCTAGATAACTTATCGTGCTATTAAATAATTCAAGTGACAAAAATACCCACTATATCCTTTTAATTAGTGAAGTTCTTTTTCTGTTTTTGTTGTTTTAGTGTATTTTTATTCCAGATTTTGCTATTTAAATTCAGTTTGTACTGTTTTGTTACGCATAGGTTGTTTTGGTGCATTTTTGTCAGTTCTTTTAGTGATGTTTTGCTGCAATTTTTTCTGAGTTTTTATCGAGTTTTTATCATTTTGATGCAAGTTTTATCCTTCTATACCTTCCTAACGTAAATGACGATTGTCTAGCAATCAAACCCAATATATCAAAATGAATATACAAAGATTAAAATATTCCAAAAATAGTGCATCTTCCATCAAGTGTAAAACATTAAGCTTTTATCATTTTATATAATGTACATATAAAGTTTTTGCGCACTTTGTCTAAGGTTAAAAATAAATTATTGAAAATAATTAATTTTTTTGTGGGCAATAAAATATTATTTCACCAATATCTTTTGAGTAAAATATTGCAATGCCTATAGCATATAACAATATCTCTATTAAAGAATCTATAGAACTTAAATAAAGTGGAGGGTGTTTTGTATACAAACAACTTTTTTTGAAAGTATGCAATACATATTATATTTAATACAACAAACAAAACAATAAATAAGTAATAATTTTAGGGTACCAAATCCCATGATAAACAGTCTCAATATAATTTATCTCGTCGTAACTTGTTTTCAAACCAAACGAGCCTATATAACTTCTTCTTAGGAGTACTTCTTTAGTTAGGTCCCCTTTGCTGTTGCGGGAAGTGTGAAGGTTTTCAGGCTTTGTGAGGTTTACTATTGTTATACAGGTAATTTTAACGAAGTCCCTATCCTTTGTTTAGACTTGAATAGTTGGATGAATATTATATCCATCGGATGGTGTAACACCCCGGGAAATTTTAGAACTAAGATAGAAACCATCTTTCGTTGTGAGTAGGATTGTACCATGTGATTTAAATTTTTTTGAGTTTTAATGTTAATGGATGTAGCACCTTGAGATCGAAGAAGAACAAAAGAGAAAATCATTCAAGTCATCCTAAGTTCTTTTATGTTTTGGGTCAACTTCAAACGACCATTACTCTCATTATCGGATTATTTGGTATGCTCCAACAGATTAAATGAATTTTCATTGAATTATCTTTCGTGCGTCACCGATTTTGCTAAGTTTAGACTTTGAATGAGTCATATATGCCCTTTTAAAGTCAAGTTGCCGATTTAAGGAAAGTTACTAGAAAATAGTGAGGAATATATTTGTCTTTTCCTTACCCAATCAGATTTAATTAGTTTTTTGTAAGGTTTTAGGGGTCTAATCATATTAGTTTCAGTTTTATAATCCTAATATACACCTAGGGATTTAGTTGAGAGTTCAAAAAGAGGAAAGAAGAGAAAAGAGGAGAAAAGGGGGGAGGATCAAAGCATTCGTCGAGATTCTTGAGTTTTGTTGAGATTTTTAACATGGGTTAATCCGTAAGAGGTATGTAAGGTTCCATAGTGTTGAGTTCGTTCAGCTACATGCCGATCATGTTATTTTCTATGCAAATTTCATTCTTGAAGTAGAAAGATTAGAGTTCTTGACAAATGTTCTTGAAGTTCATGCTAAATCTTATTTTGTTGGGGTTTTGATGATTTATTTAGAGTAAAGTGATTGTTTTGAGGGTTGTATTGAGTATATTAGAGTTTACTTATGTTGAGTAATCTAACCCAAGTGATTGGGGAAGAAACAGTTTGATTCTAGGCGAGTTAGGATGAGAAAACGAGATAAGAAATTCATCGGGTTTTCTGGGTTGGGGCATTGAATTACGCGCCAGCCAATGCGCCCAAAAGTATGTTCTGTAGTTTACGGGCTGGCTCCCTAGACCACCAATGTGCCAAGGTCGCTTCCCCGTCCAGTTTGGAGTCCGTTACTCCACTTGAGTTTTTTTTAAAGTGTATATTCACTCTCTTTTTTTATAAACACTCCAAACTACTACTAAACACATAGAAATCATTCATAACATTAATCATAACCCTTTACTTCATAATTCAAATTCAAGGTAGAGTTAGTAGGTATGTCTTGAGAGTTATTTCAAACATTTGAGAAAGTCCTTTTGAGTATTTTTGAGGAGTCTTCTACAACTTCTAATAAGTTGTTTCAAGACAATAGTAATTGAGCACAATGTATTCATGAGTCTACTCTATCACAATAGATCCTTGATATCATGAACCATAACTCTTGAATTAATAATTCACATTTAAGAGAGGGTCAAAAGTAGCGTCCAACAAAGTATTTGAGTTCAATTCTGAATCCTTTGAAATCAACTATCAATTATAGGTATATTTTGAGGAAGTAAGTATAAGAATGAGAAGAGTCATATACTTGAGTTCCATATTGTTATGTAGACCCTTGATTCGAGTCTTTCATGCCCATAAATTCTGCAAGGGCTCCATAAATTGAGTATAATTGAGAGGAGTATTATCTTCAAGTTCTAAGTCTTGAGTATCGAGTTCGTAACCTTTTCAAGAGTATATTCCTAATCATTGGATTATTACATGTTGTGCATGAAGTCCTTTAGTTGAGTAGTTTTGGCCATTAAGTTCGCATGAACCCTATAAGTCGAGTAGTCTTGAGCTAACAAGTATATTTGAGTCAATGAGTTGATTCATCCTTGGCCATAAATATGTATGAACCCTCTGAGTGAAGCATTCTTGAAGGGAGTATTATTATTAAAGTTTTTGAGTTCTTAGTTGTTGAGTCTTGAGTATTGAGTTCTTTTTATGGTTATTGATAACCTTGAATTATGTCATTCATGTCCATAATTCATCATTAACTTTATTTCGAGAAGTCTTTTACAATATTTTTAAATTTGATTAAAGACTTGAGCATTGGATTGAGTAAGAATAAGAGTAAACTTATTCGTCGCATATTTAAACAAGAGAGGAAACATCGATTTCCAAGAGAGATTTTAAGCTACTTTTTAGTAATAATCTCAAATCATAAAAGAGTTATGTTTCCAAACATATGAGCTTACTATATTTTTTTGAATAGTATTGAGATATGATATGGGGAATAGTTCAGATAACTCAAGTATCTATTAATTATGAAACTAATGTCGGTAGAAATGGTCAATTGTTTTAGATAATTCCTTGAAGCTTTTAGCATAGACTAGTGGATCCACTTAGTTGAGACCATCTGTATCAGCACATAATTTATAGTGATGGTTGTGGGTTAGAGAAACTAGCACCGAGTTGTATTATATTTTATTATATACTAATAGAGTTGTTATTGTATCCTTCAATACATTGAGTTGCTATCTACTGTTTTAAATATTTTCCATATATTGCATCTTTTTTTGTTGCGTTTTCTTAAGTTGAGTATCAAGAGTTTAGTATCATGAAGTGATCTATGTTTTAGTGAATTGAAAGCCTTATTACTGAGTTGGGTATCTTATCTTTGAGTACTTCTAAGTAGAGTAAGTGTAAGTAGTTTTTAGAATCCTTGAGTATACCTTTTGAGTTCAGTATCATACCTTTGAGTTTAGTATCGTACCTTTGAGTTGAGTATCGTACCTTTGAGTTGAGTATGATACTCTTGAGTTGAGTATATTATTTTTGATTTGAGTTTAGTTGAGTGATTTAGGAGGAGGTAAGCATATTTCCTTTTTATCATGTTTGAGCTTATGTTTATGCTTTAGAATTTCGCTTACATGCACGTACATTCCTTGTAGTGAACCATTTGACCTGCATCGTTTCATGATGCAGATACATGTACTCAAGATTATAAACAGGTGCTTAGTTGATGCCACCTGTAGTTCGAGTTAGTTATGGTGAGCCTAATTTATTCCACGGAGATCCACTTGTACTTTCAGATACAGCAGTTTTTAGGATGTCATGGATTTTGTGTCGACTTCAATCTTTGTCATTTAAAGACTTCATAGATAGACAGTAGAATTTGAGAAGTTTGTTTCATTATCTTAATAAATTCTTTAAACCCGTAAATTGCATATTGTTGGCTAGTTAAATATTCTATATATATTTAGAGTAAATCGTTTGAGTTAAAGTTTTGTATTTGAGTTTCATAAAAATTTTCATTTTTAAGTTTTGTATGCTTTAGTAAGTTTTTCCACTTGTAGTCAGCCAGGATAAAGGTTCCCTTGGTGTACATTTGCGTCGTGAAAAACTTTGTATCATAGCGCATGTTTAAAGTTTCTTAGGGTGATTCAAAAACCGTGTCAGTAGGTTTTAGTTTATGGTTGTGAGGGACCCACTTTTATAAAAGAGGGACTACAAACATCTAAAAGAATGTTCCCTTCACTCTCAATCGTGCCATAAATCTATGTTATAGATATTTATTAATACTCATGTGATTCTCATAATCATTCAACCACCCCTTACACTACAGGTGTTTGAAGAAAAAAATTAGTACATTTGTAGGTGAGCTTCTCTAAGCACAAATCTTGAGAAAGTCATGAGACTACAAATGGGCTTAACAGAAGCCTGTGACTGAGTTAAGCATTCAATATTAGAGGAAAGCACCCATAATTATATGAATCGTGCGTTTGAGAAAAAAGTGAGTTGTTCTCTTTTCCTTAAGTATTATTTCAGCTTAGATCCTTATGAGAAAGTATGATTAGAGCTTGGGTAGTATTTTTGCTCGAAAAGGGTAACATGAGTTACGAGATCATGAGAAGTAGTAGTGAGAGGGGCCTGAGTCAGAGGAATATATGTAGACGTTCAGTTATCTAAGAAAAGGTATAGTGATGGGGTAAATTATGCTATTGCAATCGTGTACCCAATCAGTTATATGTAATGAGTTCCTTTATGAGTAGAAAGAAGATAAATAATGTTCTAGAGAGTTCTTGATAGAATAAAGATAAATAGTTACTAGTTACGATAAGTTAGAGTCACTGTTAAGACGAATATAGTTGATATCAATTTATCATCGTGTTAGAGGAGTCTAAGTATATGTGTTGAATGAAAGCATACAGTATTCATAAAGTGATAGATCTAAGCTACGCTTATAATTTGTTTGAGAGGTCTGTGATGTTCAAAAGGTTATAGAACTGATTATGTAATGAGGTATTGTATAGTAGGTGAGCAATCATGTTAATATTCGGGTTTAATAACATTTATCTTGAATATAAGGTGAGTGACATATCCAAAAGAATGGCAACATGAGGGTGATGATGTTAGTCTTGAGATTTGATGTTGAAGACCTCAGATAGCGTAGATGAGAAATTGAGATGTTTGCTTCAATAAATGTAATTACTATAAGTGAGAAACCCAAATCTTTATATATAGTCAATTAAGTGTGGCTAAGTCACAAGAGTAATAAGAGCGTCAAGAGGTTTACCAAGAGTGTATGTAATGAGAAAAGATTAAGAGAAACAACTTAGAAAGAGGTTTTAGTACTTGTTTACGAAGAGTTTGGTAGTCATGAGATATTACTCTCCCAATTAGTAGAGTAAAAGAGGATGTTGATATGTTAGAGATGATGCAATAGGTCTTTAGCCTTCAAGTGTCAGCTTTAGGCCTAAGAAGGAGATAACAAGATGACAAATCAACTCACGTGTTTGAAATTAAGATAGATATGAGTTCCAAAGAGCTTGGGGGATATCTTTTTAGAGGACCTTTTATTAATGTAGTGGTGTTAGAAAGAGAAGGTTAATGATCTTATCTTGATAATGATGGTGTGGTTTATTTCGTCTAAGGTTATTAATGAGAAGGAAGAAGAAGATGAGATTTTTCTATGAGAAATAGCTAAATGAGAGCCATTTGTTGGTTCCAAATAGTAATGCAATCAAATTATAGTTGGTATGGTAGATATGATAAGAGTAGCCCCGTTTCATACCCAATCCAGTCGTTATTCGAGGATGAATTCTCCCAACGGAGAGATATTGTAACACTCCAGAAAATTTTTAAACTAAGATTTGAACCATCCTTCGCTGTGAGTATAATTGCACCAATGAATTTAAAAATTCTTGAGTGTTAAGGTTAGTATATGTAGCACCTTGAGATCCAAGAAAACTAAAGAGAGAATAATTGAACTCATTCGTAAGTTCTTTAAAGTTTCAGATAAACTTCGACGACCATAACTCTGAGTACATGATAAGTTAAAGTGGATAAAAGGTATTAAATTAGATGTCTTTATGTATTATTTCCAACTCCACCGAGTTTGGTATGTTTTGACTTCAGATAAATGATATAGGCACTTTGAAGTCAGACTGTCCAATTAAGAAAAGTTACCCGAAAATAGTTAGGGGTATTTTGGTATGTTCCTTACCCAATCAGATTTTATTTGTTTTAGTAAGGATTTAGGGGTCTAATATGATTAGGATCTATTTTTAATCCTAAAATATTCCTAGTGTTTTCGTTTAGAGTTCAAGAAGACAAAAAAGAGAAATGAGAAGAAATGAGGAGAGGATAAAAGTGTTAGATCTTAGGCATGTTTATATGCTAAGTGGTCAATATTTGTCCGTTAAGTGCTTGAATTGAAGAATAATCTTTAGTTTATTAACTTTATTTTGTTGTACGTGCGATAATTGCGCACGAAAGCAGGTGATTAGAAGTTTCAAGGAACTCTCAAGAATAATGGAGTTGAAAGGAAAGAAAAGAGTTACAAAGGATTGCTGAAATTGGCTAAGGATGGAGGCCCTAGGGCGAGGCGCACTGGTGGGAGCGAGGCACCAAGGGCCAACAGATAGAGGCGGTTATGAGGTACACTGTTGGGTGCGACGTGCTAAGGCCTTAAGTTCAGAGGAACTTTTTTAATGGCTCTGCTGGGCGCGGCGCGCCAACATCAAAACAATTGGATAATGTTCTTGGCGCGATTGAAGGCGCGACACGCCACCAATGTGCCGAGTTTTCAAGTTAACATTGTGTTAAAAAGGATTCCTAGCTAAGTTACATTTTGTCTCCTACTTCCCTACACTTATAAATAGACCTGTTGTGCTACATTATTAGGGTTAGACATTTTTTTAGTGTGCAAGAGAACGAATTCAAGCCAATAATATAATGCTTGATAGTCATTATATGTTGCAGCACCGGGGTTGCTTTTTAACTTGCTTGAAACATTATATTAGAGTTACTCACAATTAGTTACTTCCGTTTAGTGCATAATTATTAGTAGTAAATAACAATTCATCAACTCTTGAGAAGGTTACATTTTACATTCAGTTGTAGAATTAAGTGATTATTAATTGATCATAAGTCCCTTGGGAACGATAACTCGTTTCATAAAGAATCTATATTACTTGTATTTCCACATACAGTTGCGTGTATTTTTGGATCAACAAGTGTTTGGCTCCGCTGCCAGGGTGTTAGAAATTTATTTATATTCAATATTCTTACGTCTACAATAGAATGTTTCAGTAATTAATTACTTGATCTTAGCTTGATTATTGCAGGCACTTGATCTATACGTTTGGCTCTTAAGGAAATCATGTTGAGCCTTACAATGACGTGAATGAGTCTTAAGCCAATGCAGGAAAATATATAACTTGGGATTACATGGAAAATAGAGGTTCGTTCTTGCGGGAAACGTTGATGGGAATAATCGAGGAAACTTGAATAACCCGAAATAATGTGGACAACGAAAGGAACCCGAATGATGGAGGGAACTTGTATAACCAAAAAGTACCCCATGTTGTTTCGATCATCAACGAAAGGTTGTACGTAATGTGCAAGTCCCACTCAAAGACACTTTGGAATATAGTATTAGAAAACCTCCACCAGGGGTAGATTTGAACTAAAAGAGAGTATGGTACAAATTCTCTATTCTAATGGGCAGTTCACTGGTCTCCCTAATGAGGATCCTTTAAACCACCTTAAGACTCGAGTAGAAATTATCAATACGTACATCCCAATTGGAGTCTCATCAGACTATGTGAGGCTTACCTTTTTCCCATACTCATTGTTAGGAACTGCATGGCATTAGTTAGATTCTAAACCACTAGCAAAGAAATTCTTCAGTCGATTTTTACCATCCAAGAAAAACGCTAAGTTGAGGTGTGAGATAATAAACATTGCTCAAAGCAAGGGGAAGACATGTACGAAACATGGGCGCATTCCAAAAAAATGTTGAATGCTTTCTTTGAGGGTTTAGAATATAATGCCTATGGCTAACTATGTCCATCAGCTGTGCCTTTTCCTTAATTTGTTGATGGGCTAGAACATTCAGGTTCATCCCTAAATTCATTCATCTATTTTCCTTTACTATATGTTCCTTATTTTAGTTGTTTTTTATTATGATATTCTTGTGTTTCGTCTAGTTATCTACGATATATGGTCCTTCCTTACATGTTATTTATGCTTACTTTATTTTGGGACATCAATCAACATATACCTACTGAGGGGCTATTGTCGGTACTCATACTACACTTCAATACCCTATAGGTCATAGTACGAGTTCTCACCGCTTATTTGGATCTTATGTAGAGCAGCTCTTGGATTTGGGGACTTGAGTGAGCTCCCGAGTTTAGAGTTGTCTCTCTTTCCCTCTGCTTGGGGCCGCTAGGACAAGTCATTATCTTTCCTCAAGAATCAGCTCAATATTTTGGTATTATTACTGTTATTGTAGTTGTGTTTTTAATAGTTTCTCAAATACCGTCTTATCTCGGGTCATGGGTTCGTTTTCTGTATTGTTTTATTCTCCCTCTTTCTTTTGTTCTTATTTTATTGTTTATATTTTGCAACTTTTTCCTTTCCTGCAATAGCCCACTACTTCCAGTTCGAGAGAATGAGTTCGGCTTACTTACTAATGGGGTGTAGTAGGTTCCATCATAACCTGATCTTTTTTGTCGGGACAATAAAACAATTCCCTGCTAATGTGGATGGTGTTCTGTTGGATCGATCACCAGATAGAATAAGTAACGTGATGCTTCATAAATTTATTGAAAATACTAGTTATTGCCTTTTTTCAGGAATGAATTTCAAATTATTCCACCATATTCTTTCATTCGCTTGAGTCTATGATATGATATCGAGCTACAGTGTCAAACTTGGAGTTTGTATAATCATGATATCTTTATCCATGATTAGGATGAGTTTTTTGGCAATGTTTATCTAATTTGTTAGGTTTAGTTGATTTAAATATAGAATGGTTACTCTTCCTTGGTGAGTTATGGTTTTAGACATATGCAATCAATGCTTTTTATTTTATCATTATCTATATATGTTGCATACTACAAGCTTTGTTTAGAGGAAGGGTAGTGCTAAAGTAACAATGTTTTTTTTTAAATGTAATGTTTAATATTTAGAAATGTCTTTAAGAAGTATACATTGATTCTGTGTATTATATGTTAATTTGTTATATACTTCTTATGTTAACTATGTTTTTTAAAAGTATCTAGAATTGTAGGATGGAAACTAAATCTCTTAAAAGAAAAGAAGTTTGTTAGGAAAAATAAGTGTTTTCAGTCATTACGCGTATAACTCTGTGACATTTATTAGTGTCACATTTTTTTTTTTTATGGTGTTGCTTGATCTTGAAGAAATATCTTATCGGCCAAATATACTTGGATTAGAGTTTTTGATCGTTCACAAAGTTATATTTATTAATTATAAATGTTATATGATTGTTGTAAGGCGTATAAAGTGATTTTATATCTAATATTCCCAATCACATGTACTGATGTCTATCCCATAAGACAGTGATGTATATAACAACAAACATATCTCGACCGACCTCCCATAAGACTTACATATTAATGTTATTCAATAAAAGCAATCATGCCCAACAGTACAAAGTCGTAGCCTAATTCATTGAAATATCTCAACTAGGTAGAACCCACGTGGTTAACCCTACCTACTGACATGCTAGTTAGAACCCACATGGATAACCCTCTTCATGTATTGTGGGACAATAGGACTCAGGAAGTTCGTATATGTTGTCTGGTCTAGATTCAAGACTTCCATAACATATCTGTCATAGTATGGGATCCGCTTCGTCGTGGTGGCAGTGATTTATGAAACAAATTCATTAGAAAAAGGTTTCGCGATACGCCAGACCGATCCAGTAAAACTAAGATCATCCTTAGTACCTATTCTATCTTAAAAATAAATTTGTCAAAGTTTTGAAGGTAGTACGACTCGCATACAAGAACGTATTGAAGAGTAAATGTAAGAATGGACATTTTTTAAAAACATTAATGAAAAACAATGTGTTTAATTGAATCGTACCATAAAACACGTGAAAATTAGTGTTAATTCATTGCATGTCATCACCAACAACCATACAATAGCAACTAAACATCTAGATGTACCTTACCAATTCTACCTAGCTCCCGGAGCATAGAAGGCTAACCTTAGATCCAGTTGGTCCTCGACCAAGGCCTCAAGCCTAACAATATGCCAACATAGTCAATAATAACAAAATAAGATGATCATTATAACTCAGGAAACGGGGTAATTTATCTTGACTCATATCACTACCCTAATGGTCGAAAAGGGTCATTAAAATTTAGTTTTAAAAATATATTTTAAACTCTATGGAAGGGAAATCAAACCATCTGTCTTGTAATCCTCTTATTTGTATCATTTTCACCCTATTATTTGTGGAATTCAATCCCAAAATTATTTGGACTAATATATTTACTATAGCAGCAGTAAGCATTCTTTGTATTTATTTCCTAGTTACAGGTGCTAATGAATAATCCCAAGACAATGGAAATCTTCAGTAGTATATATTCGGTAACAATTTAATTTTAAAATTATACTCATTTTGTTGATAACAAACTGAACTATCATAAACTCCATAGCCTCTACTAGAAATTAAAGGTAATATTGTGTCCAATTGACCCTTTCAATGTTGATTCCCATAATCCACTCATAGATATAAATGCACAGAAGCAGAATGAAATTGTATGTTTATTAGTGAACCTCCAGTGGAGTTTTTATACAGCGTTAACAAAATAGATATTGCTAACCTAACTCCTAGGAAATAGGAAGTGATAAACATACGTGACCTAGCTTCTAAATTTTTAGACCTTCATGCTTTTTTTTATTTGTGTACAACTAAATGTATCTAGTGAACTAATCAACAAAGAGAAAATAGGGTATCTCTTTTTATGAATAGAGAGAATAGGGGATGGGCCCCACAAATCACTAAAAATTATTTCTAATGAAAAGCAGCTGGGCAGAGTATTGGAAAAAATGGAAATGTGTGCGCTTTATTGCAACAATAAGAATTATAAAAATTGAACTTGTCCTTAAAAGAACACGAAAGATATGTATTATGTAATATTGAAAACAAAACTAGAGAATTGAGGTGGCCGAATCTTCGATGCAACAGATGTAGGAAAGGTCCGTAAATGGTGAAGTTTATGTTTGGTCGAGATAGTGATGGTCATTTATAGATTCCTGATTTATTCGGGCCGCACAGTTGAGGGGTTCCGGTTGTCAGATCCTTCACAAGAAATTTAAAAGAATTTTTTTTATTTTGGTTAGAGTATCTTTGAAAAGCTGATGCACAAAAACAAGTTTGTGCTTTATAGTGGGAGAACACAAAATATTAAAGAGTTTGGAATCAATATTTGAATCATTTAAAGGATTTGTAATCGTTTGAGTAATTGGAGTCACAATTCGTTACCCTATGTCACTTCCTCAATCCCTTTGGAATCCTGAATATTGCGAAGAGCGTTTGTATTATAGGTTATTTGGCGTTGTTTGAGGAACAAAATTTGCTTTTGGTTCAATGAAGTTATGGGAACGGGAGAAGCAAACAATTGTCGTATATCCAAATTTGTCACAAAGTTGACAACACACTCGTGAAGATTGGTATGGTAATTTGCACCATTCATAATTTTCAACGTGATACTTGGAAGTGTTGCTTTGAGTGGGCTGACTTTTTTGGGGATGCCAATTATCAATGTTGGCTGGCACCGTTTGTGGCACGGGGCAGATGGAGGATTGGTCACACGTTGACCAACAACCGCAGTGACCTGTGTTTTACTCTTCTTGAGATCCTCATGTGATATGAATAGTTCATGATCCAGAAGCTTATCAAAGAATTCCTCATAGATTATTGGAGAGTCCTGTTCTCGTATGGCCTCTGAGATCTCATGGAACTCTGGCCAAAGGCAAATCAATATTTAAACAACTAGTTCTTCATTATTGACGGGTAAACTTCTTGTGGCGAGTTCATAGAATAGAGAGAGAATCTCTCCCGTACATTGATCAATTTATTTGTGATAT
The DNA here is from genome assembly GCA_022817965.1 of Solanum lycopersicoides. Taxonomy (NCBI): domain Eukaryota; kingdom Viridiplantae; phylum Streptophyta; class Magnoliopsida; order Solanales; family Solanaceae; genus Solanum; species Solanum lycopersicoides. The sequence goes on from JAJJBR010002323.1 coordinate 4,594,215, forward strand.
TTGTTGACTTGATTGAGATGGTGACGAAGGATGAAGATGCGGGTTTGCGATTTGTTCGCTTAGTAAGTGTGGTGAGCGAAGAAGCTACAGTGGATAAAATTTTAGCATCAACAGAAACCATGAGAGCATTTTAAATTAGTTTATCCTTACAAAACCAGTCATTTTACTCAGGGTTGGTAGTCTAAAGGACATTTGTAGTGACTACTTCAGGTGGGCACAATTTTGTGCCGTCAAGATGATCATAGAGCTCATGGACATGAAGCATCGAAATCTGGTCATTCCAGATGGTAAAATTGTGGCTTCCAGACAATTTAATGGGCAGCTTTGAATAAGGGTTGAATAGAATCAGAGTTTTGAGGATTGGAGATGCGTCGGTATGAAGCACTAGTATTGAAATCCCCATTTGTGCGCGGAACTTTTTTATAGTTCTTGGATGGCGTACTCTTTAGAATACATTGGCGCTGATACCAAAAAAATGCACATCAGTAGAATGAAGTTGTGTGTTTATTAATGAGCCTCCAACAGAGATTTAATACATCACTAACAAAACAGATCCTGCTTACCAAACTCCTAGATAATAAAACTGATAAACTTATGTGACCTACACTAACTGAATAATAAACTTTACAAACTTAAAGCCTAAATTGAATGAACATGACATATCCATATTTACCACAATGGAACGTGCTCTGTTAATAGAGAGCTTAGTCCACTGCGCTTTCTTTTATCATCAACTAGTGAAATTTCTTAATCAAATTAATACTAGAATAAGATTTGTTGAACACTACTATGTTGCAAATGAGTTTTTTTATACCGAACAAAAACTTCACTAGCGTAGCATTTTTACACATTCTATTCTATGGTTTTGGCAAAAAAAAAAAGAAATGAGATGCATGAATTTGCATATTCGCACTTGGTTTATGATGAAAGCAAATGAGAGTTTACATCACCCATTGGATGTTGTTGTTACTATAAAATAATTGCTTTGATTATGTGGGGTTCGACCCCAACCTTCTTTGATTACTATATTATCTTCGACAAATTGTGCATCATATTGTTGGGACACAAGAATGATGCTTTGATATTATAAGTTACTAGTTCTTAGTTATATTGTAAATCCTACTTTTAGTTATACAAATTCTTTTCAGCTCTTACAGAATAGAAATCAAACCATCAGTTATTCCTCTATTTTTATCATTTTTTCACACTATTATTTGTGGAGATCAGTTATTCCTCTATTTTTTATCATTTTTTCACACTATTATTTGTGGAATTTTACCTCTGCCTTTTTTGGATTACTATATTTGCATAATCTTAGGGTGTAATATTGAGTTTATAGGAATCATAGATGTTTGTTATCTACAAGGGTAATTCAAGGTTGAAGGTTGATATATGATATGATCAGTACATTGAATGTGACAAGAAAGCGACAAAAAAAGCTCACTCGAGGAATAACTTCAAGGAGGATATACCGTCAAATCAAAGAAGGACAAAAAATTTAAAGAAAATTATTTTAGCATAGCTGGAGGACCTGAACTTGTTGTGTACACAAAGATTTTGGTCAAAACATCACGAGATACATATCTACCTTTTTTGAAAATCACCGAGATTTTGATCAAATCACAGTCCAACTCTTAAGCTCCAAAATCCTGTCTCTTTTGCTTATGGAGGGCACATCTAAAGTAATGCTTCTTTTACAGTTATAGGAATTCACACTTGGAAAAGGAAAAGAATCATTAGGCAAAGCTTGCAAGTACAAAATGATCAAAATAATGTTGCTACAAGAAAATCCTTGATGACATCCTTTAAGTCCACTCTCTTTCCTGAAAATCTGATGATTTGATAAACTTTAAATTCATTATCTCTATCCTTTCCACGTTGATGTGCTACTGGACCACAATCCAAGTTTCACATTAACATGGTTTATTCTAGTTTGTCACATAGATGATTATCTTGTAAATTAGGCTTCAAGTGTTTGTCATCTTGATGAATATATAATAGAACACTCTAAGCCTTGACCTAGTTATTACATGTGAAAAGCCTTTTGAAAAATAAGCCACCTGCTATACTATTGGTGTGATATAACGATGTTGGATAAACACATTAACCTAATACTTCCTGTTCTTACTGTCCACAACTATATCTTCCCCGTTTGGAAATAACTCCATTTCTCTCCTCAAACCCAATGACTCAACTTCACAACCAAATTCCAAGTCAACACATGTTGATCCTCTATCTCTACATCCATATTCAGTATCTCATTGCAGCTACGGTACAAGAACATATCCACGCCAGTAATGTCTTCATATAATACACCTTGTCTAGCCAATTTCATGAAATATACGCAATAAAAAAAGTTATGATTTGTAGATCATACGGTAAGGACAACATATTCATCCTACAAAAGAACAATAATTACTTAATGTGTAACAGATCACTTCACATGCTGCAGAAAGCAAAAATGGTAGAAGATATTGAATATGGAAAAATACTTTACATGGAAAATATTTTCCTTTAACCAAAAAAACAAAAGTAGTGTTGGTATGAAGTAAAATAGTTACTATGTAGAATGTTTATCCATATGTAATATCTCCTACAATTTGTTCTTGCTGCAACATCTTAACTGAATCTGTTACACCTTGAGTATTTCCGATTCTCAGGTAGGATGAGTGCGTTGGCCTTAGCATATGATGTACAAATCAGAGATATTTTTAATCGCGTATTTTCTTGCAATCCGCAAAAAAGGTGTATTATTGGATGAAATTAGGGACACGAATCCGTTCTGGTACAGTAGCTGCAAGGAGATACTTAATATGGATGCAGAGATAGTGGATCAAGATATGTTAGGCTTGGCATTTGTTTGGGAAGTTAATTCATTGAGTTCAATTAGAGAATTGGGATCCGTCAAAACGAGAAAGGCATCGATGTGGATAGTAAGAACAATGAGTATTATGTTAATCTTCTTATCCAACATCCTTATCTGACATCAATAGCATAAGAGGTGACGTATTTTTCAAAGGATTTTTTAGATGTAATTACAAGGTCAAGGCTTGGAGCCTCCTTTTATATATATTCATTAAGATGACAAAAGAGTAAAAATACTTGGAGCCTAATTTACTAGATATTCATCTAGATGACAAACAAGAGGAAGACACGTTAATGTGAATCTTGGACTCTGATGTTTATGAAAGCATTAGATAATCATTATAGAGAGTGGACTTAAAGGATTTAATTAAGGAATATTCTTGTTTCAACAATATACTTAATGGACTGATCATGGACTCAAAGGTTCTTGCTATTTTGGACCAAAGACTATGATCTTTATTGCACCCCATATTAATTTATGCATGACCATAGACTAGGTGGTTTACATGTCAACCTGGATACTGGAATTTTTACTGAAATTGTTGATGCATTAAAGCATTCAACATTTCGACCTCTACAGATTATCTTGAAATTTTGGACAATTTGTTGAAAGTGATAGACTATTTTTGCATGAGAGATAGTGTAACGACCCCCAAGTATGCCCTAAAAGGCGTACTTGAACCTTCGGGGGTCTTGTAAAAGCCTCTTAGCTATCATTCATTACATAATATATGAAAGTAGTGCGGCATTTAAACTTTTCACAACAATAATAATAAAAAACATCTTTTATTAAATGCTAAAGGAATAAGTCTCATCCTCACAAGCCAACTTAAAGACACATCGTAAATATCTTATGGACACGACCCTTTACATTGAAAGAAATACATAATAAGTTTTATTGAGATCTTAAAGAAGAAACTAAAGAAACATAGACTATGTCCTCAAATATAGGAGGACATACCAAGTCTTGAGAGAGTAAACTTCCCAAGCTTTGCCTCCTAAACGTCCACTTGGCTCCAACCTATACTTATAGAGTATAGAAAAGTATGGAGTTAGTACAAACGTTGTACTAAGTATGGCATATGCAAAAACAGAAGTAAAAGAGGACATTTTAGTTGAAATAAAGCTTTCATACTATTTAAGGAAGACCTTCATGGATATGGTCATAAAACAACATATAAATCATCATTTAGCACATAAGGTAAAACTCAAATAATTTTAACAGAAGACTATACTTTATAGTGAACTCATATAAACCTTACTGTGAACTCATTTCATTATATGTGAACTCATTTCATTATATCTTACAGTGAACTCATTTCATAACAAAGTTTTCCTATCCAAGGTTATCCTAAGACTTACTAAGGTAAGACATAAAGAAACCACCCATAAAATTTCTTCAATAAACACCTAAATGATCCTTAAAACTACCAACGATATGCATACTTCACCATACTTAACAAGCCAACATTCAATATCGAAGACACAGGAGGAACATACATGCATTTAAGGACTTCACATAATAACCATTCTCCAAGACAAACCCCAGTTACACCTAGTGCAATGTGAAAGTAGCATCCATACTACTACTTCCACCCTAGTGACCCTTAGGAATTCCCTTAGAATAGGCACCTCATATTCATCATATGCATAACTTTTCGTCATAATAGACATAACATCAACATTCTTTCTTTAACATTAGATATAAAGTCAAATTACTTCATTAACATCATATAAGGACCCATTCATACACCTTCATATAAGAACACACCAAGACTCTCTCCAAATGCCTACCTGTGAAATGGATAGATAGCGTCTCATTCCACCACCTACCCGAAGTAGTACACCCTTTAGAAGACTTAGTTCATTACATTCATTTGTGGGGGCTAGATTTAACCGAAATAGACCATGAGATCTACACATGGAATCCCGATATTAACCCGTAACTGATGAGGGATCCCAACTTGCCTAGGGTAGGGTCATAATCTTAGCCTTTACATGGATTCTCCAATAGCTACACCTATCCGGGCACATAGTTAAGGGATAAGGAGATTTCTACTAAGTAACTCATTCTCTACTAACGGGGATCACTCATCTCAAGAGGTACATTGCATACAACATCTCTACTTACGAAGTGTATCCACTCCTTCTTGAAATCCTCTCTGTGCTAAGCATAACTCCCCCCACAGAGTCTTAAACATTCATTAACTATAGGTCAAGCGATAGCTAATTAGCACCACATCTCAACTCACGAAAGGTATTCAACCTCCATCCCATCTTAGAAAGATCTTGGGAATAGTAAGGTTGTTACTAAACACTTCATGTCAACTCACGAAAAGTGTTTACCCCAAAATCACCCACTTACATTCATTCAAAGCGCGTGTGTAAGTACATGTGAGCGCACCTTTCACATAAACACCATATTCATAACTTGACTTCTAAATATAATCGTACATTCATTCATCGTAATTCACACAGTAGCATGCTTCACATATACACATACTTCATTTAGACTTAATCTCTACAAGACATACAATTCAAGTTTCCTAAAATATATCAATATGTACATCATCATCATCACTTTACTTAAATAATCATGCCTTCAAGGCCATACTCACAATATATATATATATATATATATATATATATATATATATATAAAATATACTCATGTACTCCAAGTAACCACCGCCACCAAAGGTGGACTATACCACTCAAGATCATTTCAATTGAAATTGATAAAGATAGTACAACTAACCCTTCATCCAAGCCTTTACCACTTTTTCTCAATGTCTCCAACAATTCATCATAAAATAGAATTTAACGCAGTAGCTTATTACAATATAACTTAAAGAAAACCATAGTTTTAACATTATCAAATCATGCACATTAAATCCACTTCATAAGTTAAAAGTTGGAAATATGCATGAGCATGATTTCATTGGGGTTTTGACATTAAAATCATTAACTAACACTAATAACAACATATTTCAATCATTAAAACATTTTCATGCAAAGACCCATGCTTAGAGTCCGTGATAGAAGAAGTTGGAGTTTAAAATCCGTTTTGAAATCTCCTTGGAATGGCTCCTTGAATGAAATAAGGTTCAAGGATGAACTATCATACCTCACTATGATAAATCCACGAAATTTGGTGAAGAAATTATCAAGGACCTTCACTTCTAACCCTTCCTTTTGTTCTATCTTTTATAGAGTTTGAGAGAGTTCTTTCTTGACGGAGGGGTTTTGATTTTTTAAAAATGAAGTCTAACCTAGGTCTAGGAGTATAAACACTCTTAAAATACCCCTAAGACTCTAAAACAAATCTCCATGGTTCATAAAAGACTTGGGGTGAATTTAGAAAAACACCCCAAGCTTGGACGATTCCTTGACAGGTTTTACAGGAACCAATCGACGGACCCTAGCTACGGGGCGTCGTTTGATCGACGTTCCGTCCTTCTAGGCGTCGATAGGTTCAGAGACAGGTTTCAAGGGGAAAATATCCCCACCACTAAGATCAGAGCTACACCTAAAACGAAGGAGCGTCGACCAGTGCTCGGTCTGTTGGTGAGGGGTTGTCGATTAAAGTAGTTTTGGCAGCTTTGTTGCCGATTCTTGGGTCCTTCTCTAGGGCCCCTCGTGGGTCCAATATGGTGTCGTACCCAAACGTTGTACCCCTAAACATGTCATGTATGTCTTTTGTTCCTCCCGCATAAATTTGGACTCCAAAAAACTCACCAAACATGCCAAGGCACACAAGAACTCACATAAGCACCTTGACGTCTAGTCGTCGAACGTCTCGGTCGTCCCTTGACGTTTGACTTCCAAAATTACCAAGATCACTAAAAACATTAAAATTAGCTATTTTAACACATTATTAACTCATGAAACACTAGTGAAGCTCTAGTCCAACCTAGTTCATTATGAGGATCATTACATTCTCCCCCACTTAGAAAAACATTCGTCCTCGAATGACATTAAACACTTTTAAGGACATCAAGGACTCAACTAGAATCATATAACACATAACATCATGGTCATAAAATTTATAGTCAATGCACCACACTTACAAGGGACACCAGCTTCATATCATTAAGCATTTTAGCAACACATGCAGCTTTTTGGAACAAATTCCACAATTCAAAGCACACACTTATTTCTTCATTTTCTTCTCATTTATGGAGGAACTACCTTCTCCAACATTAGACATGCTCATCATACCATTTCATAGCTCAACATGTAATAACTTCAAATCACACATTGGCATATAAACTCAACAATCTTGAAGCAATTAAGCAATATCATTAGGTACTTATTATCATGGAAATATAGATTAACTACCAATATACTCATATAATTATGATAACATAAAGAGCATGAAAAACATCATATCATCAATGAAGATTATAACATAAGGAGACATGCAACTCATACTCAAATGGAAGACTCCAACACATGACCAAACTACTAAGGATTTTGGTCTCAAGCTTGAGTGAGAATAGAAGGAAAAGATATAGGTATCTAACACCTTCCTACTCAACTCCTTCCCCCACACTTAGGGTAAACCCATCTAAGACAAAACAAAAAAACCATAAGGAATTATGACTTGTTGGGGCCTTCATTCCTTATTAGTTCGTTCTTTAGCTCAGAGTGCGTAAAAATGATTCCTCCTTGGAGGATTAGAAGTCGGAACACCATAAGGAACTTGGTTGACCTCCTTCCCTTTTGACTTGAGGTTAGGGCAATCTCTCATCTTATGACCCTTATTACCACACCGAAAGATACCATCCGTTCCCGCAAGACACTTACCCAAGTGTTGCTTCCCACAAGTAGCACACCTAGACCTCTGAGAATCATGTCCACCTCCTTGGGAATTTTGGTTGCAAACACTATCCTTGTTCCCCATGGGAGAATCTTGGTTATAGAACCTCTTCTTAGACTTAGGTTGACTTGGTTCCTCCATCCTAGGCCTCTTTGCATCCCTATTAATCTTCCTAAGCTTAGACTCCTCAATTTGTTGAGCATACACCATAAGCCTAGAGATATCCATATCATTATGGAGCATTTCCATACGACACACTTCTTCCACCAAGATAGACACTCCCATCACGAACTTATTCATCTTAGCCCTAGAGTTGGCTACCATGGTTGGGGAATACTTATAGAGTTGGGTGAATTTGAGAGAGTACTATTTCACACTCATTCGCCCTTAAAGAAGGTTCATGAATTCTACCAACTTCTCTCCCTCCACTCTAAGGGGAAAACCTAGCAAGAACAGCCGCTTTGAAAACCTCCAAATCTGTTGGACCTTCCCTTAAGGGTATCTCATCCATCCATTGCTGAAACCACACTTGTGACACATCTTTTAGTTGATAAGAGGCAAATTTGTTTTCTCTATAGGAGTCATACCCATAGCGCCCACCACCTTTAACACCTCATGTATGAATCCTTGTGGATCTTCATCCACCTTAGTGCCATGAAAAGTAGGAGGGTTCAGCCTCATGAAATCTCGGATTCTAGAAGCGGGAGTACTTGCATTGAGTTGAGGTCCAACTCTTAGGTTATCTTGGGCAACCAAATGATTAGTGACGACATGATCTTGAGTCGTCATGAGTTGGGTCAAATCCCTAAGAGCAGCACTTTTGTCCGTATTAGACATATCCCCTTCTACATAGGGAGCTTGAGAACCTCGAGGCACTTGTGGTACTTGAGGTACTTGAGGGGGAACCGCCTCATTCGCATCCTCATGGTCAACTATAGGGACTTTCTCACCATGGGGAGGAATTCTCTCATAAAGTACTCCTCCTTCCTCCATTCTAGCGAGTGTCCTCCTCGTATTCATGTCCTATAAACACAAGAAAAGAGGTTGAGAAATGAAACTAATATAACTTAACTCTATGCACGACACTAGAGTAATGAAGAAAATGAAACTTCTAATATATTAAAGCCTCCCGCTCATGGATGTGTCACAACTGACACCGATGAAAAAGACTGTACTAGACGTGGCTTGTGAGACTTTGGATCCTAAACTATTTTCCAAAACCTTATGCACTTATACAAAGTTTGTAACGACACATAAGTACACCCTAGAAGAAAGGAGCACTGATGATTCGTCACAAGGCGTACTTGACCCTTTGGAGGTCTTGTACAAGCCTCTTAGTTATCATTCATTACATAAGATATGAAAGTAGCGCGGAATAAAAACTTTTCACAACAATAATAATAAGAAACATCTTTTGTAAAATACTAAGGAATACGTCTCATCATCACAAGCCAACTCAAAGACACATCTTAAATATCTTAGGAACACGGCCCTTTACATTGAAAGAAACACATAATAAGTCCTATACAAGTCTTAAAGAAGAAACTAAAGAAACATAGACTCTGTCATCGAATATATGAGGACATACCAAGTCTTGAGAGAGTCAACTTCCCAAGTTTTGCCTCCTAAATTTCCACTTGCCTCCAATCTATACTTATAGAGTATAGAAAAGTATGGAGTTAGTACAAACATTTTACAAAGTATGGGATATGCAAAAACACAAGTCAAAGAGGAAATATTAGTTGAAATAAAGCTTTCATGCTATTTAAGTAAGACCTTCATGGATATGGTAATAAAACAACATATAAATCATCATTTAGCACATAAGGTAAAACTCCCATAATTTTAACCCAAGAGTATACTTTACAGTGAACTCATATAAACCTTACTCTGAACTCATTTCATTATATCTTACAGTGACATCATTTCATTACAAAGTTTCCCTATCCAAGGTTATCCTTAGACATACTAAGGTAATACATAAAGTAACCGCCCATACAATCCCTTCATTACACGCCTAAATGATCCTTAGGAATACCAACGATAAGCATACTTCACCACACTTAACAAGCCAACATTAAATATCAAAGACACTAGAGGAACATACTTGCATTTAAGGACTCACATAAGAACAATCTCCAAGACAACCCCCAAGTTACACCTAGTGCAATGTGAATGTAGCATCCCATACTACTACTTCCCCCTAGTGACCCTTAGGAATTCCCTTAGAATAGGCACCTCATAGTCATCATTATACATAACATTAATCATACAAGACATAACATCAACATGCTTTCTTTAACATTAGACATAAATTCACATTACTTCATTAACATCATATAAGGACCCATTCATACATCTTCATATAAGGACACACCATGACTCTCTCCAAATGCCTACTTGTGCAATGGATAAATACAGTCTCATTCCACCACCTATCCTAAGTAGTACACCCTTTAGAAGACTTAGTTCATTACATTCATTTGTGGGGGGCTAGCTTTAACCTACATAGACCACGAGAGCTAGACATGAAATCCCAATATTAAGCCATACCCGATGAGGGAACCCTACTTTCCTAGGGTAGGGTCATACTCTTAGCCTTTACATGGATTCTCCAATAGCTACACCTATGTGGGCGCATAGTTAAGGGATAACGAGATTGTTACTAAGTATCTCATTCTCTAGTAACAAGGAGCACTCATCTCAAGAGGTACATTGGATACAACATCTCTACTCACGAAATGTATCCACACCTTCTTCAATCCTCTCTATGCTAAGCATAATTCCACCTCCGAGCCTTAAACATTCATTAACTATAGGTCAAGGCATAGGTAATTAGCCCCGAATCTTAACTCACAAAGGGAAATTACCCCTAGAGGTTACATTTGAACACCACATGTCAACTCACGGAGGGTATTCAACCTCCAACATATCTTAGAAAGCTCTTGGGAATAGTGAGGTTGTTACTAAACACTTCATGTAAACTCACGAAGAGTGTTTACCCCAAAATCCCCCATTTACATTCATTATCTACATTCATTCATTCAAAGTGTGTGTGTGAGTACATGTGAGCACACCTTTCACATAAACACCATATTCATAACTTGTCTTTCTAAACTTACTCGTACCTTCATTTATCATAATTCACAAACTACAATGCTTCACTTATACACATACTTCATTTAGACATTATCTCTACAAGATATACAATTCAAGCTTCCTAAACATATCAACATGAACATAATCATCATCACTTTACTTCACATATCATGCCTTCAAGGCCATACTGGCAATATATATATATATATATATATATATATATATACTCATGTGCTCCAAGTAAACACCGCCACCAAAGGAGGACCATACCACTCAAGATCATTTCAATTGAAACTAAACAAGATACAACAACTAATGCTTCATCAAATCCTTTACCACCTTTTCTCAATTTCTCCAACAATTCATCATAAAATAGCATTTAAGGCAGTAGCTAATTACAATATAACTTAACGAAAACCATAGTTTTCACATTATAAAATCATGCACATTAAAGCTACTTCATAAGCTAAAAGTTGGAAATATGCATAAGCATGATTTTATTGGGGTTTTGAGTTTAAAATAATAAACTAACACTAAAACAACATATTTCAATTATTAAAATATTTTCTTGCAAAGACCCATGCTTAGAGTCAAAGATAGAAGAAGTTGGAGTTTAATACCCTTTTTGAAATCTCCTTGGAATGACTCCTTCAATCAAATAAGGTTCAAGACCTTAACTTCTAGCCATTCCTTGAGTTCTAGCTTCTACGGAGTTTGAGAGAGTTCTTTCTTGAGGGAGGGATTTTGATATTTGAAAAATGAAGTCTAACATAGATCTAGTAGTATAAACCCACTTTAAATACCCCTAAGACCCTAAAACAAATGTCCATGGATCATAGAATACTTGGGGTGAATTTACTAAAACACTCGAAGCCTGGCCTATTCCTTGACAGCTTTTACGGGAGCGAATCAACGGACCCTAGCTACGGGGCATTGTTTGATCTACGGCCCATCCTGATAGGCATCGCTTGATTAAGAGACTGATTTCAAAGGGAAAAGATCCCCACCAATAAGTGTGGATCTACGCCCAAGACTACGGGAGAGCGACCAGTGTACGGTCCGTTGGTGAGGGGTCTTCGATTGAAGCAATTTTGGCAGCTTTGTTGCCAAGTCTTGGGTCCTTCTCTAGGGCTCCTTGTGGGTCCTAGGTGTTGCCATTGACTATGTTGATTTAGAAAAATTTTAAGTTCTAGTGTCTAGCTGATTGTGCGAAGAGTTTCTCAAAACTGAAAATAATGTTTTCAACAACTCACTTTTTGACTCTACCAGAGGGGTCATATAGTATGTGGTCTATTGTGATGTATCTAGAGTCGGCCTAGATTGTGTGTTGATGCATCGAGGTAAGGTTATAACATATGTTTCTAGATAACTTAAGGTGTATGATATGAACTATCTGAATCATGACCTCGAGGTTTCAGCACTAGTATTTGCATTAATAATCTTCAGACATTACATGTATAGTGTTCACGTAGAGGTGCTCGTATAACATGACAACCATCTATATGTGTTCACCTAGAAAGAGTTGAATCTTCACCAGATAAGAGACCTTGAGTTCCTCAAACGCTATGATATGAATGTGTTTTTCCATCCTCGTAAGGATAATGTGGTAGCATATTCTCTTAGAAGACTATTTATGGGTAGTGTAGAACATGTTGAGGAAGAAATGAAAGAACTAGCAAAAGATGTTCACCAACTTTCTCGTTTGGGAGTTTGCCTTACAAGCATATCACATGGTGATGTGGCAGTCTAGAATTGGTGAGAATCTTCATTGATAGCGTAGGTTATGGAGAAATAAGAAAATAACCTTATATTGCTTAAACTAAAGGGGGCAGTTCATCAGCAGAGAGTTGAGGTTTTATCCCACGGTGAAGATAGTTTGCAAAGCTACCAGGGTCATTATTGTGCTCCTAAGGTGGGTGAGTTGAGGCAATAGATTATTGCAGAATCCTATAAATCTAGGTATCCTATTCATCCAGGCGCCACTAAGATGTACGATGATCTGCGTAAAGTCTTTTTGTAGAATGGCATGAAAAGGGAAGTAGATTTTATGGCTAAGTGCCCTTATTGTCAGCAAGTGAAAGTGGAAGATCATAAAACTAAGAGGTATTACTCAAAAGATAAACATTCCTACATGGAAATGGGAAGTGATCAACATGTACTTCATTACAGGTTCATCTAGTACTCGCAAACAACATGACACCATTTGGGTCATAGTGGACCGAGTTACTATGTACGCTCAATTTTTGGCTATCAAGACTACAGATTCGGTGGAGGACTACGCCATGCTTTATATTAATGAGATAGCCAGGTAGCATTTTGTTACTTTGTCTATCCTCTTATATAAAGGCCCTCAGTTTACCTATCGTATCTTGAAGTCATTCTAGAAGGGTCTTAGTAATCAGGTTAATCTAAATAGATCATTTCATGCACAAACGGATGGTCTAGCAGAACGTACCGTTTATACCTTCAAGGAAATTTTGAGAGCTTGCATGATCTAATTCAAGGGTAGTTGGGATAATCCCCTTCATCTTATAGAGTCCGCCCACAATAATAGCTACCATTAAAGAATTCATATGGGCCCTTATGAGGAATTATATTGGCGTAGATGTAGATCTCCAGTTGGTTGCTTTCAATTAGGTTAAGTATTGTTGATAGGGAAAGATTTAGTTCATGATGACTTCAGCTCACCAAGGATAGAATTAACACAAACCAGATACACTAGAAGTCCTATGCAGATGTTAGGAGAAGGGAATTGGAGTTCCAAATTGATTATTATGTTTTCCTGAAAGTGCCACCTATGAATGGGTGATGATATTTGGAATGAAAGGGAAGGTCAAACTTATATATGTAGGCCCTTATAGGATTTTGAAAAAGAATTGGTAAAGTGGATTATGAGATAGAGTTGCCAGCAAAACTAGCAGCAATGCAGCCGGTCATTCACATTTCCTTGTTGAAGAAGTGTATGGGTGATCCATCATCCATAGTACCATTGGAAAGTGTGGATGTGAAGGATAGTATCACTTATGAGGATGTGCCCGTTGAGATTCTTAATCGGCAGGTCAGAAGGTTGAGAAACAAGGAAGTTGATTCACTGAAGGTTTTGTGGAGGAGTTAGTTCGTCAAGGGATCTACTTGGGATGTGGAATCAGGCATAAAGTCCAAGTATCCCGATCTCTTTCTTTCAGATTCCATTAAAGCTTGAGGTAATAATTTCTCCCTATTTTTTTCAGCCATTCATGCATAGATTCAGTCTTAGTATTTTGTTCCTTGAGTTAAACTTTAATTATCAGTGTGTTTGAATGTCCTTGGAACATAGTTCAGACATATTTTAATTTCCAATACTTAGTGGTAGGGCTTGCTGTTTTTTCCCTCCATATAAAGTTAATTAGTCTTCATTCGAGGACAAATATTGTCACGATCCGATAGCATTCCTAGTGATAATACGGCGTACTCGACCTTGAAGAGTTCTTATACAAGCCATTATCATTTCATGAACATTAAAGGATATGAAAATAGCGAAAATTTTAAAACATTTCCTTAAGAATCGAATACTTTATAAAATAAGAATATCCATGACTTTATCGCTCAAAAACCATCTATATAATATTTGGACTTTAACTTCATATAATAAAACATAGGCACAAGACCCTTACATAATCAAAAAACATAAAATAAAGACATAAGTGGACATAGTAGATTTATCATCAAAACTATAAGGATTCCCCAAGTATTCATTCCCGAAATCCTTAGAAACTTATCTTCAAATCAACTCTCAAAACCCTACACTTTGTAAGAATGTAGAAGAAGGGATTAGAAAAAAAGAACTAAGTATGGAAGCAAGATATAAAAAACAGTAAAACATGCTTTAAAAGAGACATTTAGTTTATACCATGATTTATGCATTTTGAAAAACATTATTTTAAAGGAGGTAGAGAACATAAGTCACACATATCTCATACATAGACCATCAAGTACAAGGGTAACAACATCACCAATGCATAATCTCCTAACATAGTCATAGTGAACATATAAACTAGTAAAATACATAGTACACATGCATAATAAAATATGAAGTTCACAACATCATAGTAAAACACCCAAATGAGTAACCACAAGCTTCTACTTGTGCAATTAATAGGTAGGATCCATAGTCCTACCTACAGTAAGTACCACATTTAGGCCACCATGATCATACTTAACATAAGTTCATACTAACACATAAGAAATCCAATCGTCATGCATATCTCATATTTAACTCATTTATAACCATCATGTATTAGAAGATATAAATAATAAACATTAGCCCATATGAAGGAAGGACAACCATAAAGCTAACTCTTTTAAAGCATGCATCAATCACAAACCTCATAATAAGAATGTAACTAAGACTATACATACTTTAGAAGTCATTAGTCATAGTTCATGAAACACCTTCATAACACATATCTTAATCATGCTTCATATAGTTCACATAAAAAAAACTATCCCTATAACCACTTTACAAGTTCACTTATGAAATGTACATGTGAAGTCCCATAACCCCACACATACTACGCAAACCTATCAACAAGTCATAAGCATGATCATTTATTTCATACACCCTTAAAATAACTGAAACCAACATCATTCATAATAAGTAATATCAACTTCTTTCATAACAAGGGATACAAACATCATAATACCATTCATAACATGTATACCTCAAGAACCGACCCTAGAACCCATCTCAAGACCCACGTGTGAAATGAATAGGCAAAGTCCCAAACCCTTACCCACACTATATAACATCCCTTAAGTAGTCCTAGTTAGTGTTTGTTTTATTACTTTCATTCATTCTTTTTTACATTCGGGAAACTTTGCCATAACCGACATAGACCATGCGAGGTACGTGGAATCCGGTGTCAACCCCTCACACCGAAAGGAGGGTGTCCTACTTGACAAGGTAAGACATAAATATTCATAATAGCATCTAGGTGGATCCACTAGCTAAGATTCCTATAGGGGCACATAGTTAAGGAACTATGGGTTGTTAATAGAAACCCTTTATGCTAATTAGCATTGTAGTTTCCACCTCATGAGATCATAGGGTGAACCTTCCTTCCTTTGTGAAGGAACACCTCTCATTGTCAAGTTCACTCCGTTCTAAGCTAAATTCCATTTTGAGATATATTAAAGTCTTTCTAAAACATTATTCACAACATAGGTCTTAGGGCCTTAACCTTGGATATAACATCTACGTAGCTCATAGGTTGTATGATGAGAATGTTCTTTCAGCAAAACCAACATCACGTTAGAATATTACTTCATAACATAACCATGTATGTACATACGAATTACCTTCAATTCCACACAACAACATGCTCGTCATTATTTCACCTTATCATGTCATATCATCACATTAATTTGCATGTCATGCATAGTATTATGTAAAGGTGCATATAATATGAGAATTATCCTTTCAAGTAACACAATAGACACATCATATCCATATTTATGCATGTAGTGTGTGTGCGCATAATTTTCCTTACAATGCTTCACAACAACAACATTATCATTTTAGGCACTTCCCTTCAAAAGGGATCACCTCACATGTCCATTATAACCAACCCAATGCAAAATTCACATGTATTTCTTTCAATGAACTTATGTCATATAGGTCAACATAACTAAGGTTCATTTAAGTAGACATCAATACATTCATCATTCAAGTAAGTCATTCAAGACATGTATAGAGTCATACATTCATACATATAGGAGATTATATGCGCAGAGACCTTCCACCATAGCATCTTTTCCAACTCAACATATACATATCCCCATGTTCATAATACATCACCCTTACTCACAACATATCATACATAGCCATATTAGGGTTGTAGGAAAAAAGGACATCATCACAATACTATATTTTATACTGCTAAGTAGTACCTCCACCATAAGTGGATCAAACCAATCAACCTATGACTACACAATAAGTAATTACTTTCACCACAAGTGGATAATCAATTTAAGAGATAGAGTTACTTATAATTGAATACCTTCATTCTTAGCCTTCAATGGCTTCCTTCAAATTTCACACTAACATCTTGGTATTCATTCATTTAATAAAATAATATAACAATACAATCATGAATTATACAAGAACATATTAAACTACATAACCTCCAATCTTCATTCGATTCTAGTTAAGGGTTAGGGTTAAGAAAAAAGGAATATTTATGGGTCTTTCAAGAATTAGATAAAAAACATAATCAATACTTAAATACATCCTTAAACATTCATATTCAATCATAATTAATCCATTTTGAATCAAACAAGTCATGTTTGAAAGAGACCCACGAATTGGATGAAAATCGAGAATTTGGGGAAGTTGGAAAACATATTTTAAAGGGATCCTTGATTCTAGATAGTCAATTGGTAAAGAACTCCCATACCTCAGCCTTAGATTCCCCATGAATGTTGTGTGAAAATCTCCCATCTTCATGTCTTTGTGGAGCTCCATCCATTTTCTTCAATGGAGGTTTAAGAGAGAAGAATTTTGGTAGGCAAAAGGAGTTGGGACTTTTGATTTGGGTAATTTGAGAATAATGAGTTAAAAATGGGTGTTAAAGATCTTAAAACTATCATATCATAGCACATATTTATATAAAAGAGAAACTTAGGCACGCCTACATGACGTGACCACAAGCAGGTATTTTCTTTTAAATTTATTTATTTCCAAAACTAGCTTTCTACTTTCATGAAATGATGTGACTTTTATGAAAAGTGGTGAATTAGTTGGAAAGTTGCGACATTTATCAAAAGTTGTGACTTCTATGAAATGTAGTGCTTTTTGAAGAGTTGTGACTTTTATCAAATGTTGTGACTTTTAAACAAATTTATAAAATGAAGAGTTACGATATTATGAAAAGTTGTGACTTTTATGAAAGGGTGTGAACTTTTTGAAGGGTTGCAACTTTTCAAAATAGTTGTAACCTATTTTATAAGACACAATAAATATTTGTTCACCCTACCCTTTGTTTTCTATAAAATAGAGGGACTTCCTCTCATTTTTAACAAAAAAAAATCTGATCTCCTTCTTCTACTTCCGCAAACTAGAATTCCCTTTTAATTTATTTATTTTCAAAACTAGTCTTCCCTTTCATAAAAAGTTGTGTCTTTTATAACGAGTTGCAACTTTTAAATCAAATGTTGTACTTTTCTAAAACGGTGACTTTTTTGAAGAGTTGCGACTTTTATGAAAAATTGTGACTTTTATGAAAGGTTGTGACCTTTTCGAAGGGTTGTAACTTTTCCAAAGAGTTGTGAACTTTACGATAAAGCAAAATAAGCATTTATTAACACTACCCTTTGTTTTCTATAAATAGAGTGATTTCATGCCACTATTATTTGTAGTTTTTTTCCGTTGTAGGGTAGTCGAATTCAGGTACATTAATTAAGCATCTTAGGAAGTTTGTTTCATTCCCCAAAGTTTTCAGCCTCCTATTTGATGGATCTTAATCTTTACTATAATTTATAGTGATTCATATTATTATTATGATTCATTATTCTATTTTGGTGACTTTTCTTAAACACTTTTTAAAGTTTCAGTAAAGATGATTGAAACTTGATCTTCTCTTTCATCCTTTTCTACAAGTTTCTTCATATAGTAAAAGAAGTTTATTTTGATTTCAATGGGACATTACTAATCTTGTACCTCTCATTCCACAACTCATAATGTTGTTGAAATGGTTGAATTCATTATATATTTTATTTTAGTAAACAAAAAACTTTTATTTCTGCCACTATTATCTGTAGGTTTTTTGTTGTTATAGGGTAGTCAAATTCAAATATATTAATTAAACTTATGAGAAGTGTGTTTCAATTCTCATATTTAGTGAAGCTTAATCTTTACCGTAAATCATAGTGATTCATGCATCTATTGAAATTTCTATTTACTATTTTCGTGACTTTCTTTTATCTCTGTTAAACATTCCAGTGAGGATGATTGGAAATTTATCTTCTCTTTTGTCCCTTTCTACAGTTTTTTTTCATATAGTTTTTGGGAAAATTACTTGTCGGTAGTGCTATTCTTTATTGCAGACAAGAATAAATACGTGATAACTAATATGGAACCAATGATGATACTTATTCAAAGAACCAAGCATATTGCTCTCTTGCTTGCCCTAATTAGTATATTATTTTGATTATCTTTTCTTAGGTACAAACAATTCGTATGTTATTGCAATCTTCCTAGAATATTAGTATAGACACAATTAGCCCACTTGTTTTGTCGCAGGTTAAGAAATTTGTCATATTTCGTCGTCTATTCTCTTTGGACATAATAAGAGATCAATTTTTCCTGAAAGTAACAAATGTCCAAAATAAACTATAACAAAAATAATTTTTTAATCGACAATAAATAAGCTCATTAACAAAGAGTGCTATATCCTTAACCGACATAAATTAATTGTCATTAGATTCAATGTTGCTTAATACTTTAGGGACATTTACAGAGAGTACCAATTGTGTCTTAAAATACATATTTAGCGTCAATTAAGCTACCAATAGAGCATTTTTACTGTAATGATTACTCTTTATTTTGATAAAGAATTCTGGTGTTTATAAAAAAGTAACAACTCTTTCTTTTGAATTATTTCAATTATAATTTGTGAACAATATACTTGGATTAATCCCAATGAACTATATTTTTGAAAAATATGTTAAGCAACATGTCTTTTTTTCCTTGATTTCTAGGAAAGTGAGGTGGTATAATTTGTGGATATTTGTGAGTTCAAGTGCTCACAAAATTGTGTTGTGAGATTTTAATATGTTTTGTGCCAAAATATTTGTTTAGAATATCCAACTATGAACAGTTTCATTCAAATGTCACCTACTGTTTGGTTGATAAATGCATTAATTCTTTGTAATTGCATGATATAACCATAACAATAACTATGGTTTAATTCCAAATAAGTTGGGGTCGGTGATATGAAACCTAGACAATATTAATGACAACTTTGATACATGATGAAAAACATTTATGGTACTAATAATTTTAGGGTAATTTGAACAATATACAGGATACATCATACTACAATAAATAGATTGATGGAGGTTCATAAGAAAGGAGTTGAAGGTCTTCAATTGTAGGTTCGTTAAATATGTTCTTGTATGGCCGTGATGTTCCAATTTATTGGTGAGTATTGTTGTTTGAGGATTTTTTCCCTCTTCTTTGGGTTCTGATTTTTTTATTCATAAATTTTTGGCATTAAAGAAATTTCATTACTTCTGACCAACTATTTCTATGGAGATTTTCGTAGACATTTTACTTATACTTAAAATCTCTCTATGACTCCGAATTTTTGTATAACAAAAATAAAAATTAAAAAATATAGCACTTTAAAATTTCGGAAGAGCGCTTTGCCTTAGGATAAATTTTTATTGAAAATGTAATTTATCTATCAAGAATATGAATATTATAGAATGATCATATGTAAGCTTAATTAAATAAGTCAACACCATGTAAAGCACGGGCAATTTTCCAAGTTCATATATATATATATATATATATATATATTTATAAGCTTATTAAATGACCCTACTAATTATTTATATAATTGGGGAGTTACGTAATTGCCCCTTTTTTGGGCAGCCATGCCAGGGACCACGACTCACTAGACGGATCATGAAGGGCACCACGACTCATGGTAGTGCCTGTGGTCCTTGAGGCACTGTGCAGCTCAACGTTGCTAAGCCTTCCTAGGAAAAGCAAGTTCAAGAAAGGTCCCACGATCCGTGGTTTACACAACGAGTCATGGTTGAGCTAGTGGACTAGGGGTAGTAGCTAGGCAAGGCTGTCTTGTTGCTTAAATCTAAGCGATCTTCACGGCCTTGTTGACTATCCGTCTTAGGCACCATGAGTCGTGCTGGTTTCCTTGGTCTTTGAGGAAGTATCCTCTTTAACTTTTGACTCCCTCACAAGGCCAAGTCAACCCCACGAGCCTTCCCATGGTTCGTAGTCTTTACCGCGAGTCATGAAGGGGTGCCTTGCCTTGGATCCTTCTCTTCTCACCTTGCCTTACCACCACGGGTGGAACCATGAATAGTGGTGGCCACCACGAGTCTTGAAGAAACTCGTGGTGTGTTGAGGTAGTGTCTAAATGGTGGCTCAGGCACCATAGCCTCCCACAATGCCAAGGGAGTACCTAGACACTTCCCACGCCTTGTGGTTAAGACCACGAGTCGTTGTGGCTAGGCTTCCTTTCCATGCTTCACACAATCCTAAGGGGCCTTCACGATCCCTTCCACTAATCGTGGTCAAGAAAACTGCTCATGAAAATTGTCTTGGACCCTTGAGCAGTTTCTAGCCACATTGGGGAAGCCTTGTCCCTTTTGCTTAGGCTTGCACCTTTTGTCTTGGCCCATGGTCTTGAAACTCTAGCTCCCTGAACCTTTTGAAACTCCTTTACACTTAGGGGTCTAGTACATGATTAATCATTTACCAACTACCCCCCTCAAATCATTACTTAACACGCACGTCATTGCTCTAGTTTAACCTATCATTGTGAGCGTCGTAACAAATGTTCCCAAAGGGGACATAATGTAACACTTCTTATGCAAGTATATAAGATTTAAATATAGGATGGTTTCTCTTAATTTGTGATTTGTGGTTTTCAACATCAGCTATGTTTGGCATGAAGGAAAATGTTTTTCTAGAAAATATTTTCTTGGAAACAAGTGAATTTTTTACTTATTTTTTCATGATTTGTTGGTGAGTAAAAATGATTTTTAGTGCTTAATATATAAATGAAAAATGTTTATGAGAAATATCTTTTTTTTTTACTATAATGAAAATAATTTTGAAAATGTGGATTTTTTTTTAAAGACAAACTTAATTTTCTTGGGGGGGGGGGTGACCCAGAGGTGGGCGTGGGGGTGAATATCTTTTTGAAGTTTTAATTTTTTTTTTAAATATCAAATTTAATTTTTTTTGGGGGAGGGGGGGGGGGGTGGTAGCGTAGGGGTTAAAAAAAATTGAATTTGAAAATGTTTTTAAAACAAACTTAATATTTTTTTTTGGGGGGGGGGAGCGGGGGGGGGGTTAAAAAATATAATAAAAATGGAAATATCTCTTACGAATAATTTTAAATTTTTTGGGGCGGGGGGGGATAGGGTGCTGGGGGTAGGGGTAAGGGTTGGGTAAAAAAATAAATTGAAGTTAAAAATATTTTGTAAAAGCATGCTTTAATTTTTTTTTTTTTTGGGGGGGGGGGGGGGAGCTGTTTTGAGTGTAAGCAAAAAATAATGAATAGAGTTTTGGAAAATGTTTTCCTTAAATTTCAAAGGGAAGTCATTTCTCTTAAATTTGAGAAAAATGAGTTGATTTGGAAAATGTTTTTCAAAACAATTAACCCAACCAAACACACCCATCATATTTTTTATTGTGTTATTATCTATATATGTTGCATACTACAAGCATTGTTTAGAGGAAAGGTAGTGCTAAAGTAAAAATGAGTTTTTTTTTGAAATGTCTTTAGAGTATACATTGATTCGTGTATTAGATGATAATTTGTTATATACTTCCACTCATTACGCGTCAAACTCTGTGACATTTATTAGTGTCCCACTTCAATTTTTTTTTATAGTGTTCCATGATCTTATAGAAATATCTTATCGGCCAAATATACTTGGATTAGAGTTTTTGATCGTTCACAAAGTTATATTTAATAATTATAATTGTTATATGATTGCAAGACGTAGAAAGTGATTTTATATCTAATATTCCCAATCACATGTACGGATGTCTAGCCCATAAGAAACTGATGTATACAACAAAAAACATATCCCTACCGACCGCCCATAAGACTAGCATATTAATGTTATTCAATAAAAGCAATGATTCCCAATAGTACAAAGTTGTAGCCTAATTCATTGAATTATCTCAACTAGGTAGAACTCACGTGGATAACCCTACCTACTAACATGCTTGGTAGAAACCATGTGGATAACCCTCTTTATGTGTTGTGGGACCATAGGACTCAAAAAGTTCATATAGGTTGTCTGGTCCAGATTCAAGAATTTCATAACATATTTGTCATAGTACGGTATCATCTCCGTCATGGTGGAACTATTTTATGAAACTAATTCACTAGAAAAAGGGTATGCGATACTCCAGACCGATCTAGTAAAAACTAAGCACATCCTTAGTACCTCTTCCGTCTCAAAAATTAATTTATCAAAGGTTTAAAGGTAGTACGACTCGCACAATACATCTTTTTGAAGAGTAAATGTAAGAATGGACCTTTTTTAAATAAGTAGTGAAAATCAATGTGTTTAATGGAAACGTACCATAAAACACGTAAAATTAGTGTTTATTCAATGCATGTCATCACCAACATCCATCCAATAGCAACTAAACATCTAGATGTACCTTACCAATTTACCTAGCTCCCGGAGCGTACAAGGCTAACCTTAAATCCAGTTGGTCCTCGACCAAGTCCTCAAGTCCAACAATATGCCAACATAGTCAATAATAACAACATAAGATGATCACTTTGACTCAGGAAACGAGGGAATTTATGATGACTCATATCACTACCCATAACGATCGAAAAAGGTCATTAAAGTTTAGTTACAAAAAAAAACTCAAACTCTTATGGAATGGAAATCAAAACCATCTGTCTTGTAAATTTGTATCATTTTCACCCTATTATTTGGACTGATATATTTACTATACCATCAATAAGCATTCTTTTGTATTTATTTCCTAGTTACTGATCCTAATTAATAATCCCAAGACAATGGAAATCTTCACTAGTATATATTAAGTAACAATTTAATTTTAAAATTATACTCATTTTGTTGATAACAAAACTGAACTATAATAAACTCCATAGCCTCTACTAGAAGTTAAAGGTATTATTGTGTACAATTGACCCTTTCAAGGTTGTTGCCCATAATCCACTCATAGATATAAATGCATAGCAGCTAAATGAAATTTTATTTTTATCAATGAGACTTCAACGGAGTTTTTATATAGCGTTAACAAAATTGATCGTGCTAACCTAACTCCAAGAAAATAGGAACTGATAAACTTATGTGACCTAGCTTCGAAAATTTTTGAACCTCTTGATTTTTTTCATTGTGTACAACTAAATATTTCTAGTGAACTAATCAACAAAGAGAAACAGTATCGCTTTTTATGAATAGAGAGAATAGGGAATGGGCCCCACAAATCACTTTAAATTATTTCTAATGAAAAGTTGCTGGACAGAGTGTTGGAAAAAATGGAAATTTGTTCGTTTCATTGCAACAATAATAATTAAAAAAAGTGAACTAGTCTTTAAAAGAATACGAAATATATATACTCCCTTTGTTTAAAACAGAATGTTCTTATTTTCTTTTTAGTGTGTTTAAAAATGAATGACCCCTTTCTTTTTTTGGGCAACACTTTAACTTTAACTTTCCACGTGACATGTTTAAGACTACAAGAGTAAAGGACATTTTGGTTCATTTGACATAACTTTAATTTAGAACCACAAGATTAAAAAGTCTTCTTTCTTTTCTTAAACTACGTTTCAAGTCAAACTAGACCACCCTTTTTGAAACTGATGCAGTATTATGAAAAATTGAAAATAAAACTCGGGCATGGAGGTGGCCCAATCTTTGATGCAAAAGATGCAGGAATGGTCCGGAAATGGTGAAGTTTATGTTTCGTCGAGATATTGATGGCCATTCATAGACTAATGATTTATTCAGGCCGCTAGACTCTTGATATATTCGGGCCGCACAGTTGAGGGGTTCCTGTAGTCAGATCCTTCACAAGAAATTTAAAAAGAATTTTTTTTATTTAGGTTAGAATATCTTTGAAAAGTTGATGCACAGAAACAAGTTTGCGCTTGATAGTGGGAGAACACGAAATATAAAAGAGTTTTGAAGCAATATATGAAGCATTTAAATGAGTTGTACTCGTTTGAGTAATTGGAATCACAATATTGTTACCGGTTGTCACTTCCTCGATCCCTTTGGAGTCCTGAATATTGCCAAGAGCATTAGTTTTACAGGTTATATGGAAATCTGGTCTTTCCAGATGGTAAAATTGTGGCTGCTAGAAAATTTAATGGGAAGTTGTGAAGTAGGGATGAATAGAATCAGAGTTTTGAGGATTGGAGCTGCGTCGGTATGAAGCACAGAGATGGAAAGGCCCATTTGTGCGCAGAATTTTTTTAAATTATCTTGGATGGCATACTCATTAGAGTAAATTGGCGCTGATACCAAATAAATGCACATGAGTAGAATGAAATTGTTTGTTTATTTATGAGCCTCCAGTGGGGTTTTAATACAGCGCTAACAAAACAGATCGTGCTAACGAAACTCCTAGAAAATAAGAATTGATAAAATTAAGTGACCTACACTAACTTAATAATAAACTTTACAAACTTAAAGGCTAAATTTACTGAACATGATATATCCATATTTACGACAATGGTACGTGCTCTGTTAATAGAGAGCTTAGTCCAGTGTACTTTCTTTTATCATCAACCAGAGAAATTTTTTAATCAAATTACTACTACAATAAGATTTGTTGAACACTACTATGTTGCAAATGAGTTTTTTTTACCGAATAAAAACTTCACAAGTGTAGCATTTTTAGACTGCTATTCTATGTTTTTTATAAAAAAAAGAAAAGAGATGCATGAATGTGCATATTCGCACTTGGTTTATGATGAAAGCAAATAAGAGTTTTCATCACCCATTGGATGTTGTTGTTACTATAAAACAATTGCTTTGATTATGTGGGGTTCGACCCCAACCTTGTTTGATTACTATATTATCTTCGACGAATTGTGCATCGTATTTTTGGGACAAAAGATTGATGCTTTAATATTATAACTTTATTGTTCTTAGTTATATTGTGAATCCTAGTTTTAGTTATACAAATTATTTTAAGCTCTAACAGAATAGAAATCAAACATTCAATTATTCCTCGAATTTTTATCATTTTTTCACACTATTATTTGTGGACTTTACCTCAGCCTTTTTTGGAATACTATATTTGCATAATCTTAGGGTGTAGTTTTTAGTGTATCAGGAATTATGGATGTTTATTATCTACAAGGGTAATTCAAGGTTGAAGGTTTATGTATGATATAATCAGTTAATTGAATGTGACAAGAAAGCGACAAAAAATTCTCACTCGAGGAATAACTTCAAGGAGGAGATACCGTCAAATTAAAGAAGGAGAAATTTATTAAGAATATTATTTTACAATAGATGGAGGACTTGGAAGTTGTTATGTACACAAAGATTTTGGTCAAAACTTCACGAGATATATATCTTCCTTTTTTGAAAATCACAAAAGTTTTGGTCAAAACACTGTGCAACTCTTAAAATCCAAAATCCTCTCTCTTTTGGATATGTAGGGCACACATCTAAAATAGTACTTCTTTTACAGTTATAGGAATGCACACTTGAAAAAGGGAAAGAATCATTAGGGAAAGCTTGCAAGTACAAAATGATCAAAATAATGTTGAAACAAGAATAATCCTTGATGACATCCTTTAAGTGCACTCTCTTTACCGAAAATCTAATGCTTTGATAAACTTTAGAGTCATTATCTCTATCGTTTCCACGTTGATCTTCTACTGGACCACAATTTAAGTTTGACATTAACATGCCTTATTCTAGTTTGTCACATAGATGATTATCTAGTAAATTAGGTTTCAAGTGTTTGCCCTCTTTTGTCATCTTGATGAATACATAATAGAAGACTCCAAGCCTTGACCTAGTTATTACATGTGAAAAGACTTCTGAAAAATAAGCCACCGACTATACTATTGATGTAACATAACGATGTTGGATAAGCACATTAACCTAATACTTCCTGTTCTTACTGTCCACAACAATATCTTTCCCGTTAGGACATAACTCCATTTCACTCCTCAAACCCGATGACTCAACTTCACAACCAAATTCCAAGCCAACACATCTTGATCTTCTATCTCTGCATCCATATTCAGTATCTCATTGAAGCTAAGGTACAAGAACATATTTGCGCCACTAATGTCTTCCAATAATAAACCTTGCCTAGCCAATTTAATGATCTATGCGCAATAAAAAGTTATAATTTGTACATCATATTGTAAAGACAACACATTCATCCTATAAAAGAACTGTAATTACTTAAGGTGTAACAGATTCACTTCAGATGCTGCAGAAAGCAAAATCGGTAGAAGATATTGAATATGGAAAAATACTGTACATGGAAAATATTTTCCTTTAACCAAAAAATCAAAAGTAGTGTTTCATATGAAGTAAAATATTTTCTATGTAAAATGTTTTTCCATATGTAATATCTCCTACAATTTGTGCTCGCTGCAACATCTTAACTGAATCTGTTGCACCTTGAGTATTTTCTGTTCTGAGGTAGGATTAGTGCGTTAACCTTAGCATATGGTGTACAAATCAGAGATATTTTTTATCGCGTATTTTCTTGCAATCGTCAAAAAAGGTGTATTATTGGAAGACATTAGGGACACAGATCCATTCTTGTACATTTGTTGCAAGGAGACACTAAATATGGATGCAGAGATAGTGGATCAAGACGTGTTAGGCTTGGCATTTGTTTGTGAAGTTAAGTCATTTAGTTCAAGGAGAAAAATGGAGCTCCGTCAAAACGAGAAAGGCATCGATGTGCATATTAAGAAAAATGAGTATTATGTTAATCTTCTTATCGAACATCATTATCTGACATCAATTGCATAAGAGGTGACATATTTTTCAAAAGGATTTTTCAGATGTAATGATAAGGTCAAGGCTTGGAGCCTCCTATTATATATATTCATCAAGAAGACAAAAGAGTAAAAATAGTTGGAGCCTAATTTACTAGATATTCATCTAGATGACAAACAATAGGAAGACACGTTAATGTGAATCTTTGACTCTGATGTTTATGAAAGCATTACATTTTAATTATAGAGAGTGTACTTAAAGGATTTAATTAAGGAATATTCTTGTTTCAACAATATTCTTAATGGACTGGTCATGGACTAAAAGGTTCTTGCACTCTTTTGGACCAGAGACTATGATCTTTTTCGCACCCCTAATTAATTTATGCATGACCATAGACTAGGTGGCTTACATGTCAACCTAGATACTAGAATTATTACTGAAATAGTGGATGCATTAAAACTTTCAACATTTCGACACCTAGAGATCATCTGGAAATTTGGGACAGTTTGTTGAAAGCGACAGAGTGTTTTGGCGTGCGAGTTAGATTTATACGCGAAAGGCTTCGTAAGCTCGTTTACTTTTCATGTGAATAAATGAATATTATATTCTTGAATCAAAGAAAGTTGAGCTAGCCAAAGCAAAAGCCGTAATGTTTAATTTAAATGAAAATCTTTTTAAAGAAAAACAAATATGAACTCTAAAACTAAGATTTTAACAAAGGAAGATGAAATCTTGAACTCCATTTTAAGTCCCTAGCATAATTCTCCAGGTAAAAATTTGTTCATCAAAAACATGTTCTCATTTGTAGTCTAATTACCTCCTAGTTGCAGGCTTCCTTAAAATGGTATGTACTATTTTTTGTGAGGTTACATATTTCATTATCTTATTCTATCTTATAAGAATTTTAATATTTATTTGTAGCAGATGTTCACCTACAAGTGTATAATAATTAAATTTTGTTACATGTCGCATGAGTTTTGTCTTTTATTTATTCATCTTAGTCCAAACAAATTATTCTCTGAAATCTTTGTTCTCAAACTTCCGAAAATTGGGATTTTTATTATGAACAATGTACAACAAACAAGAATTTTTTATACGTACCTCATAGAATAATGCAAATGAAAAAAAGTTTTTAGTTAGTTTGGCAAAAAATACTTTAAAATTTATTCTGGAATTACATACAACATATGTTCAATATTTTCCGTAGAAGATACTAGTCTTACCATGATTATATAATGAAGGGAAATAGAGAAATAAATATGTTCTTTCAATCATCTAAGTAAAAAAATAAACTAGACAAAACAAAATAAAAAATGAATGTTCTTAATAATATTGCAAAACAATTAAATTAAACAAAACTAAAATAAAAATGAATGTTATTAATAATATGACCAAGAAATTGAAGGATAAATTATGAATGGAAAAGATAGTGAAATCCATATTTGTCCAAATGAAGAAGAATAACATAGAACATGAAAAACAAAAAGAACACAAATTATTTTTTGTTAAAAAATTGTGAGCGTAATTAGTTATTGAATCTACAAGTTGGAGTGATATCTCCCGATGCTTTCATCATTCACATTTCTTTCATTAGGTTATATATTTCAAACAACAATTTTCATATTCAATTAAGATATTTTATCTAAAAGAAAGTATATTCATATGAAATGTTGTTTTGTCGTCTGACTGGTTTTATTATCTCTCTGAAAATGCGTTTGATTTCTCATTTAACCTAAACTTAAAATAAGGGATAGAAAAAGATCTTTGATGAAGCAAACTGATCAGCCCAACTACATGCCAATAAATATCAAACAAATATGCCTTATCGGTTTCCTAGTTTTCTCAAATATATGCTCCCTTTGAAAATCGGGGGGGGGGGTATTGGGTTGTGTTTGTATGTTTAATTTCTTCTTGATAGAATTAAAGTTATTTGGTACCATATATTTTAGATTTTCATATCAATATTTTGATACAATAGAGTTTTCTAAGAATCTTATTGGATTCTCATTTGTTAAAACATGATGACACTATTATTTTTTTGGATGAACATGAGGAAGAAATTACCATCAGATACCTAATTGATAAAAATGTATTTGTGTGGTGGTTCAAAAGGTTTCTCCATTGCCTGTGAATTTAAGGCAATATCTTCTAGGTGACTAAATCCAAGTCATTTTGTTAAAGATAAAGTTTTTCTTATTTGATTGATGGTAAATGCATTAGTAGTGTAAATAATGGTTGCATGACACAGAGAGATACTATAAGGAACAATGATATATTTAATTCGGTAGGAGTGGGCTCTATTGCGGACAGGAGGAGGTAAGCGAGATTGAGATTGTTCTGGTATTTGACGAGGAGAAGAGTAGATTCCTTTGTCATTGTATGCATTATTCATATTGCTTATCCTCTTAACAAATAAGTTGTAGGACCGAAAATAAGTAATTGTAAACGCGGAAGCTAGCAGAGAAAACCTCGAAAGACCACGAATAAGAAGACAAATGAGAAATACTACAAAAGACATAGATATTTAACGTTGTTCGGTCAGTCGACCTTCGTCCACAAAGGATATGAGCAATCCACTATAAATATGAGAGTACAAAATACATAGTGAAACAATCTCAACTAATTCACTCAGAATACATGGAAGGTTCACATAAGTATAACGTACCAATATTATGACCCACAAATTCTCCCCCTAACCGAAACTTCCAAAGCTCTTAAGACTACATTGTGAATGTTAATTAAGTTAGAAGGAACATGCATCTATTTACAGAGTACTAAACCTTTTCCTAAAAAAAAGAATTACTCAATCCAAAAAAATTCCCTTAAAGGAAAACCTATTTATGGTAAGAAATTAGGGCAAATAAACCCAACAAATTCTCCCCTTTGCCTGAATTTCTGACAAAATAAAAATGTCCACCTTTTTCACTTAATCTTCAACAACTTGCTTCTCCTCTCCATAATATCCTTTGCAAAATTTATGTCTAAACACAGAGAACCTCTCTGAAACAATTTCTCCAAAAAAAATCTTCATTATTGTCAAAAAAGTTGCGGCTAGAACTATACTCGCCAAGATGAACACCTTTTTCTAACCTAGTTCAATCATCGATTATCGAACCATTGAACCTGACTCCATCATTGAATCTGACTCTGATACCACTTGTTAGGGATCTAATACCACTTATTAGGACCGAAAATAAGCAGGTATAAACGCGGAAGCTATAAAAGAAAACTTTGAAAGACCACGAGTAAGAAGACAAATAAGAAATACACCAAAAGACACAAAGATTTAACATGATTCGGTCAAGCGACCTACGTCCACAAATGAGATGAGAAATCCACTATAAATATAAGAATATAAAATACAGAGAGAAACAAACTCAACCAATTCACTCAGAATACATGGCAGGTTCACACGAGTGATAACATATCAAACATGTGACACACAAATTCTCGCCCTAACCCAAACTCTCAAAGCCTTTAAGACAACATTGTGAATGCTAATTAAGTTAGAAGGAACAAGGCTCTATTTATATATTTCTAAACCTTTTCCTACAAGAAAAAGAATTAGTCAATACAAAACCTTTTTCTAAAAGGAAAATCTATTTATGGTAAGTAATTAGGGCAAATAAAATCCAACAAATCTCCCCCTTGGCCTGAATTTCAGAAAAAATATATTTGTCCATCTTCTTGACACAATCTTCAACAAATTTCATATCCTCTCCATAATATCCTCCATCAAATCTACGTCTCAAAACAGAGAATCTCTCTGAAACAATTTCTCCAACAAAATCTTCATCAATGTCAAAAAGGGTGCATCTAGAACTACACTCGCCAAGTTCAACACCCATTTCTAACTTGGTTCCATCAGTGAACCATGATTATGATACCATTTGTTAGGAACTGACTCAATCATTGAATCTAGATCTGATATCACTTGTTAGAACCGAAAATAAGCAGGTGTAAATGCGAAAGCTAGTGGAGCAAACCTCGAAAGACTACGAGTAAGAAGACAAATGATAAATACACCAAAAGACACATAGATTTAACGTGATTCGTCAATTGACCTACATCCAAAAAGGATATGACAAAATCCACTATATATATGAGAGTACAAAATACAGAGAGAAACAACCTCAACATATTCACTCAAAATACATGGGAGTTTCACACAAGTGATAACGTATCTAACTTGTGACCCATAAATTTCCCTCCTAACCGAAAATCTCAAAGCCCTTAAGACTACATTGTGAATGCTAATAGGTTAGAAAGAATTTGTCTCGATTTATAGGATTCTAATACTTTTCCTACAAGAAAAATGATTAGTTAATCCAAAATCTTCTCCTAAAAGGAAAACCTGTTTAAGGTAAGAAATTAGGGAAAATAAAACCCAACAACCAGACCATCCCAAACTCAATTTTCTTATCTTGTACACCACGAGGAAAACTCATACCTTTTTGAATATATCATATTAGGCAGTGTATGAACTTTTGAGAAGTTTGGAGGTCAAACGTCCAGTAACGTCTATGACGTTCGGAAGGTGTGCCTTAAATTGTGCTTGTGTTTCCTTATCTGTTTTAGCAAGTTTTACGTGCTCTTTTTTATTGAAGTTGATGTGGGATATTCCTAAGACCTAGATGACTTAGTATAGGGGTTTAACTTCCAGGTACGACTCCACCTAAGACCGACAAGGGTCCTAAAAGAGGACCAAGACTTAGCAACCAAGCTGCAAAGACATGTCAATCGGTGCCCTAGCATCAACGGACCGTAGTACAGTTGATGGGCCGTCGTTTGGGGGAGTATCTCCACCCTTAGTGGTAGGAGCTCAACCCCCATGAAGGAGCCTCATTCCCAATCGACGCCCTAGCATAAAGGGCCGTCAACCAGGCGACGCCTCGTAGCTAGTGGCTGTTGATGAGTCACTGTAAAAGTTGCCACGTTTGACTGCTTTGGCTTGGGGTTTTTTGTAAATTAACCCAAAGTATTTTATGAAACTATGATGATAGTTTAGTGTTTAAAAGTGTATTAAATTGGTTTTAAGTCCTCGACCTAGACAAGACCCCTCATTTAAAAATATTCAAACCCTCTCTCAAGACTTCACAGAAGCTAAAACTGAAGGAAGGGATAGGAGAGCTGGTTGTGGTCATTTATTAATCAAAATTTCGTGTGTTTCCTTCTTATATAGGTATGGTAGTCCTCCTTGAACTCTCTTTCATTCAATGAGCCATTTCTAAGGAATTTCAAGAAGGGTTTTCAAACCCCAACTTCTTCTATCTTTGACTCTATGTGTGGGTCTTGCATGAAATTATTTTAAAGAATTCAAATATGTTATTTCTAATATTAGTTGGTGATTTTAATGCTAAAACTTCAATGAAACAATGTTATTACTTTTTATCAATTTTTGACTTATAAAAAGGGTTCTAAGGAACATGATTTGATAATGTTAGAGTTATAGTTTCTTTGTGGTTATATTGTAATTTAGATACTTTCCTAAGGGCTATTTATTATTAGTGAATTTATCATAGGTGGTGAAAGATTGAATTAATTGTAAGTTTGATACATTGTTTAGATCTAATTATAAAATGCTCTTGAGTGGTATGATCCCCCTTTTGTGGCGGTGTTTACTTGATTATATTGTATCAATGTGAGTATTGTGAATGTGGCCTTTAAAGCATATAATTGAAATGTAATGATGACTATAATGTTGTGCATGATATGTCTTGGATGAGTTTAATTTTCATCTTGATGAATTTATGTTTAAGTGTAGAATGCGTTCATGTTAAGCATGCAAGTGTGTGAAATGTGATGATGAAAGTATAAGCATGTTTAGAGGTTAATGTAATAAAAATTTGGATTGTATGAAAGGTGTGCTCGCACACATAATTGAATGAATGAATGAAGTTAATGAATGTGAATGGGGGAGTTTTTGGGTGAACACTCTTCGTGAGTTGAGATGAAGTGTTTAGTAGCAACCTCACCATTTCCCAAGAGCTTTCTAATGCAGGTTAGAGGATGGATACTCTTCGTGAGTTGAGGTGTGGTGTCCAATAGTTATCATTGACCTTTAGTAATTTAATGTTTAAGACTCAGTGGGGGAGTTATGCTTAGCACCGAGTGGATTTGAAGAAGGGGTTGTTACACGTCGTGAGTTGAGATGTTGTACCCAATGTACCTCTTGAGATGAGTACTCCTAGTTAGTAAGAGAATGAGATACTTAGAAGAAATATCCTTATCCCTTAACTATGCGCCCGCATAGGTGTAGCTATTGGATAATCCATGTAAAGGCTAAGAAAATCACCTTACTCTAGGCAAGTGAGGATCCCTCATCCGATAGGGGTTAATGTCGGGATTCCATGTCTATCTCTCATGGTCTATGTCGGTTAAAGCTAATTCCCCTCAAAAGAATTTAATGAACTAAGTCTCCTAAAGAGTGTACTACTTAGGGTAGGTGGTGGTATGAGACTCTATTTATCCATTGCACAAGTAGGCACTTGAAAAGGGAGTCTTGGTGTGTTCTTGTATGTTATGTATGAATGAGTCATTAAGTTATGTGATTAAATGAATAATGTTAATAAAGCATGTTAATGTAAGGTCTTGTATAATGAAGCTTATGAATGTTGAATGTGTGGTGTTTAATCTCAGAGGAATCCCCAAGGAGCACAAAGTGAGAGTAGTAGTATGGGATGCTATTCTCACATTGCACTTTGTGTAACTTCCAAGTCCACTTGAGAAGGGCACATATGTGAAGTTCTTATGCAAGCATGTTTCTCTAGTGTGTAGTGGTGGAGTGTGGACTTGTTTACCAGCGTAGAGTAAGTCTATAATAGGTAGTCTTGAGGATAACTTAGGTGTACATCGAAGGGATTGTATGGACTGTTCCTTCATGTCTTACCTTAGGGAAACTCCTAAGGAAATGAGTTCACTGGAGTTGAAGTAATGTGTGTTCACTGTGAAGTTGAGTAACTGTAATGTTTTTGGACTTCACTGTAAAGTGGACTTTTATGCTAAAATTATGGAAGTCTTTTCTATGTTTTAAATGATGTTCTATATCGTTTTACTTCTATATTCATAAAGGTTTTACTTAATTGGAATGAAAGCTTATTTCTACAAAAATGTCCCTTTTTTGCATGTTTTAGCATATTCCATACTTAGTACACTTTCTTCATTTTTCTAATGTTGTGCCTTAGAGTTGAGTTCTATAAGATATATTTTCTCAACCTCTTGTTTGTGTTTATAGGACATGAATACAAGGAGGGAAACCACTAGCAGGGAGGAGGGAGGAGTAGCTAATGAGAGGATCCATCCCCGTCATGAGCAAGTCCCTATAGTTGGCCTAGAGAAAGTGAATGAGGAGGTTTATCTTCAAGGACCTCAAGTGCCTCCGGTACCTCAAGAGCCTCGAGTGCCCCAAATGCCTCCAATGCCCCAAGGTCGTCAATCTCCCTTTGTTGAAGGGAACATGACTAATGCGAATTTAAGGGCTTCTATATGAATTCGACCCAACTCATGACGGCTCAAGCTCATGTTGTCACCAATCACTTTGTTGCCCAAGCTAACTAAGGAGGTGAAACTCAACCTAATGCAAGTACTCCAACTTCTAGAATTAGGGATTTCATGAGGATGAACTCCTACTTTTCATGGCACTAAGGTGTATGAAGATCCACAAAGTTTCATAGATGAAATGTTCAAGGTGGTGGATTCTGTGGGTGTGACTCCTAGAGAAAGAGCGGAACTAGCCATTTATCAACTCAAAGATGTGTCTCAAGTGTTGTTGCAGAAATGGAGGGATGAGAGACCCTTAGGAGATGGTCCGGTACATTGGGAGGTGTTCAAAGAGGCTTTTCTAGATAGGTTCTTTCCCTTAGAGTGCAGGGAGAAGAAGATGGTGGAATTCATGAATCTTTGTCAAGGGGCAATGAGTTTGAAAGAGTACTCCCTTAAATTCGCCCAACTCTCTAAGTATGCCCCTACCATATTAGCCAATCCTAGGGATAGGATGAACAAATTTGTGATAGGAGTGTCTAGCTTGGTGGAAAAAGAGTGTTGTACGGCAATGCTCCTTAATGACGTGGACATCTCAAGGCTCATGGTGTATGCACAACAAATTGAGGAATCCAAAATTAGGGATATAAGGCAAGAGGGTAAGAGGGCTAGGTCGGATGAATCAAGTCATCAAAAGCCTAAGAAGAGGTTCTTTTACCAAGAATCTTCCATGGGGAACAAGGATAGGGATCCCAACCAAAATTCCCAAGGAGGTGACCATACTTTTGAGAGGAATAGGTGTGCTACTTGTGGAAAACAACATTTGGGGTAAGTGTCTTGCCGGAACGGATGGTTGCTTTAGGTGTGGTAGTAAGTGTCACAAGATGAGGGAATTACCTAACCTTAAGGCAAAGGGGAAAGAGGTATACCAAGCCCCTAATGGTGGTCTGGATCATAAAACTCTAAGGAATCGTAGCTAAGTAATGGTGACTAAGAAAGGAGCTAATCTAGAATGAAATCCCCGGTAAGTCTTGAATCCTTTGTGGTTATGTTCTTGTTATAAGATGATTTTATTGGTCTTGTCTCTTTCGTTGTCATGACTTCATGTTAGAATTGCTTGAAAAGGGGATAGTTGAGTTTTTAACATGCTTCACTGTTAAAGATGTGGCATTCACTATCAGAATGTTCAAAATTTGACTTGACTATATTTTCATGATTTGTAGCTTCAATGTGTATTAAAAAATGATATGTATTAGCATGTTTAATGTTCGAGAAGGTAGTTCCTCCATAAATGAAGAATGAGGATGAGTTTTGAATTGTTAAAATTGTTGCAAAAGTTGATTGTGTTTCTAAAATGCTCATCAATGTGTAGTTGTGTTCCTTGTTAAGTTAGTGCATTAACTATGAATGTTTTAACCCTAATGTGATGTGTTATATTCTGCTAGTAAGTCCTTGATATACTTAAAAAGTGTTTAGTGTCATTCGAGGACGAATGTTATTCTAAGCAGGGGAGAATGTAACACCCTAAATTGTTAGAATAAAAATACTCAAGAAACTGATTTGAAAAATAAAAATAGAGTGAACTTATGAAATATCAGCTATATATTAATTTGCAGAAAATATGAATTTATACAAGGAAAAAACATAAACATTAAAAGTAAATAAGAACATATTTCACTAACTACCATAAAAGGGTCCACTAACAACAATTAATGGGGCCACTAACTTGAAAAAGTTGATCAACTAAAGTTGACTTTGTCTAGCTAGAAAATAGGAAGCACTAAACTGAAATAAGTAAAAACAGTAAAAAATAAGAATAAGCTGGAAAAAATGTCAAATGTCTAACAAAAATGAACTAAGTTGAATTGGATCTTCTTAAAATATTTCATGAGTTAATTTTGTGTTAAAATGATTAATAATGATTTCCTTAGGCAGTGAATGAAATTTGGAGGTCAAACGTCCAAGAACGTCCATGACGTTCAGAAGGTGTGCCTTAAATTGTGCTTGTGTGTCCTTATGTGTTTTAGTGAGTTCCACGTGTTCCTTTTGATTGAAATTGATGTGGGATGTTCCTAAGACCTAGATGACTTAGTATAGGGGTTGAACGTACGGGTACGACTCCACCTAGGACCCACAAGGGGTCCTAGAAGAGGACCCAAGACTTAGCAACCAAGCTGCCAAGACAGGCGAATCGACGCCCTAGCATCAACGGACCGTAGTCCAGTTGATGGGCCATCTTTTGCAGGCATAGATCCAAACTTAGTAGTGGGGTCTTAAACCCCATGAAGGAGCCTCAATACCAATCGACGCCGTAGCATAACGGGCCGTCGACCAGGGATGCCTCGTAGCTAATGGCCGTCGTCACTGCCCTTGCTTCGTGTGTTTTATAAATTCACCCCAAGTCTTTTATGAACCTAGGATGATATTTTAGGGTTTTTAAAGTGTATTAAATTGGTTTTAAGTCCTAGACCTAGACAAGACCCCTCATTTAAAAATATTCAAACCCTCTCCCAAGAAACAACTCTCTCAAGACTCCATAGAAGCTAAAACTCAAGCAAGGTCTAGGAGGGCTGGTTGTGGTCATTTCTTGATCAAATTTCGCGGGTTTCCTTCTCAGTGAGGTATGGTAGTCATCCTTTATCTCTCGTTCAGTCAAGTAGCCATTTGTACGGAATTTCAAGAAGGGTTTTCAAACCCCAACTTCTTCTATCTTTGACTCTAAGTGTGGCTCTTGCATGAAAATGTTTTAAAGGATTCAAATATGTTATTTATAATGTTAGTTGTTGATTTTAATGCTAAAACTTCAATGAAACCATGTTATTACTTTTATCGATTTTTGGCTTATATAAAGGGTCTAATGAACATTATTTGAAAATTATAGAGTTATAGTTTCTTTATGGTTATATTTATATTTATCTACTGCCCTAAGATCTATTTTTATGATGTATTATTGAGGAATTGATTATAGGTAGTGAAAGCTTGGATTAATGGTAAGTTAGTTACGTTGTTTAGATCTTATTATGAAATGCTCTTGATTGGTATGGTCCACCTCTGGTGGCGGTGCTTCTTGACTATATTGTATCAATGTGATTATTGTTAATGTGTCCTTGAAGGCATATAATGTGATATTAAATTATGACTATGATGTTGCGCATTATATGTCTTGGATGAGTTAAATGTGCATCTTGATGATATTATGTTTAAGTGTAGAATGTGTTCAGGTTAAGCATGCTAGTGTGTGAAATGTGATGAATGAAAGGATAAGCATGTCTAAAGGTTAATGTAATGAAAATTGTGATTGTATTAAAGTTGTGTTGACACATACATAATTGAATGAATGAATGAAGTTAATGAATGTGAATAGGGGATTTTTGGGGTGAACACTCTTCCTGAATTAAGATGAAGTGTTAAGTAGCACCCTCACCATTTCCCAAGAGCTTTCTAATATAGGTTAGAGGATGGATACTCTTCGTGATTTAAGATGTGGTGTCCAATAGTTATCCTTGACCTTAAGTAATTGAATGTTTAAGACTCCGTGGGGGAGTTATGCTTAGCACCGAGTGAATTTGAAGAAGGGGTTGTTACACTTTGTGAGTTGAGATGTTGTACCCAATGTACCTCTGGAGATGAGTACTTCTCGTTAGTAAGAGAATGAGTTACTTAGAAGCAATCTCCTTATCCCTTAACTATGCGCCCGCATAGATGTAGCTATTGGATGATCCATGTAATGGCTAAGAGAATGACCTTACTCTAGGCAAGTGAGAATCCCTCATCCGGTAGGGGTTAATGTCGGGATTCCATGTATTGCTCTCATGGTCTATGTCGGTTAAGGCTAATTCCCCTAAAAAGAATGCAATGAAATAAGCCTCCTAAAGAGTGTACTACTTAGGGTAGGTGGTGGTATGGGACTCTATTTGTCCATCGCAGAAGTAGGCCCTTGAAAAGGGAATCTTGGTGTGTTCTTGTATGTTATGTATGAATGTGTCATTAAGTAATGAAGGTGAAGTTATGTTATTAAATTAATAATGTTAAGAAATTATGTTAAAGTAAGGTCTTGTATAATGAAGCTTATGAATGTTGAATGTGGTGTCTAACCTCATAGGAATCTCCAAGGAGCAAAAAGTGGGAGTAGTAGTATGGGATGTTATTCTCACATTGCACTTTGTGTAACTTTAAAGTCCATGTGAGAAGGGAAGCTATGTGAAGTTCTAATCCAAGCATGTTTCTCTAGTGTCTAATGGTGGAGTGTGGACTTGTTTACCCGCGTGGAGTAAGCCTATAATGGGTAGTGTTGAGTATCACTTAGGTTTGCATCGAAGGAATTGTATGAGCGGTTCCTTCATTTCTTACCTTAGTTAGTCTTAGGTTAACCTTGCTTAAGGAAACTCCTAAGGAAATGAGCTCACTGGAGTTGTAGTGATGTGTGCTCATTGTGAAGTTGAATTACTGTAATGTTTTTGGAGTTCATAGTAAAGTGGACTTTTATACTAAAATTATGGAAGTCTTTTCTATGCGTTAAATTATGATTTACATGTCGTTTTACTTCTATATTCATGAAGGTTTTACTTAATTGGCATGAAAGCTTATTTCTACTAAAATGTCTCTTTTTGCATGTTTTAGCATATGCCACACTTAGTACATTGTTTGTACTAACCCCATACTTTTATATACTCTATATAAGTATAGGTTGGAGGAAAGGTTGAAGATTAAAGATTAGAAGACAAGATTGAGAATCGACTCTCTCAAGACTAAATATGTCCTCAAATATTCGAGTGCATAGTCCTTATTTTCTCTAAGTTTATGTATAAAACTTTATCATGTGTTTTTCTTTCAATGTCAGGGTCGTGTCCCTAAGATAGTTATGTCATGTCTTTAAGTTTGATTGTGACGATGAGACTTCTCCTTATAATTTATGAAAGTTGTTTTCTTTAATACTCTATTCATGAAAAGTTTTAATTCCGCATTACTTTTCATGTCTTATATAATGAATGATAGCTAAGGCTTGTACAAGACCTCAGAAAGGTCAAGTATCTGATTGTACCAACCCAAGGTTGCCTTAACTTCTAGGGTGTACTTGCGGGTCGTGACACAAAACATGCCACAATATTGGAATAATCGCGAACAAGAATAACAACATGCCAGTTGCCCAAAAAACCTAACAAAATATTAAAACTTGATATGTACTAACAAAGCATGTTAAACTTGATACCAAACCCAAATTCACGCAAATCAACTTTTATTTACATTCTCGAGCACAATCTTTAACGAAAGGAAGCCATAACCTACATCAAAGCAAATCACATGTGCTTCAACTTCACAATTCCAATGCTTCTCATTCCGAATACTGCCATACTATAATATATAGAATCACACTATAAACACAGCCGTTTAGACACAAATTATATCAATTAGGGATAAACTAAAATTTGATTCAATATGGGAATGTGGGACCCAATTTTGAAATCTTATAATTTATTCCATCAAAAGGCAAATTTAAGCTCCCCGAATTGGTATCCCAAAATGAGAAACAATTAAGGACACGAAACATACCAAAACAACAACATGCAACAATTAAACATTTAAGCACAATCATAAGAGGTGGAAGGTCCTTCGAGAAGATTATACTGCAAAAAAGCTCCCAGTAATCCCAATGCATAGTTGCAACCTTCCCGGACACACTAAACTCGAAATCGCCCAAATCAGACACAAATAACTCTCACAATTGTAGAAGGGAATACTAGAATAAAAAGAAATCATGGTATGCTATTTCATTCAAATGTCAAGTCACAAATACACATCACGATAGCAGCAGAAGGTCTCCCCTTGAATGACCTTCGCGATCACAAACGGAGGGCCATGAGATAACAATGGTCAATAACAACAATCCATGATTCTGAAGGCACACATCCACCTTGCTGAATGCGGCACAAACACAAGATGTTGCATCAATTGAAAAAACTGACAGGGTTCTC
Source organism: Solanum lycopersicoides (assembly GCA_022817965.1). Taxonomy (NCBI): domain Eukaryota; kingdom Viridiplantae; phylum Streptophyta; class Magnoliopsida; order Solanales; family Solanaceae; genus Solanum; species Solanum lycopersicoides. The sequence goes on from JAJJBR010002323.1 coordinate 4,635,165, forward strand.
AAGATTCATTTGAAAACTTGTGCACGGAGATGAAATATTCTACCCCACCAAATGTTGTATTCACTACTCAATGGAGCCATCGAAAATTCCAAATAAGATCATCTAGAAAAAAAGTAGGTCCATCATCAAAACTTCATTTAAACCAAAATTCCACAAGAGGGCTCAAAATTAGCCCACAGACTCATGATCCATATGAAAGGTCCTAGAAAGAAATTAAATTCAAAACTGTACAGAACCGTCACAACTGAATTTTGAGGTTGGCTTCTTGAACTTTTCATCAAATTTTTTATGTTTCGGACGTTTTGAAATAGAGAAACACGAAATAAATCATAATAAACTACTAGGTACTGAACTATCATTCTTAGAAACTGATAAATTACTTGGGTCACTAAAAGAATGCTCTAAGCATAATAATTAAGCTAATAATACATGAATTATCTAGAGGGTCATTGTAGTGTTTCCTCAATTAAATCCTACTCCTCTTCACGCTGACAATACATGTACTATTTAGATTGTTATTAATAAAGTTTGACATGAGAGTACTAAACACTACATAGTAGATTGCCATTATAAGGAGAAGTTGTATTGAAAGGAGTCATTAATCTCCCATATGTGGTCAATGATTTTCAAATAACTTATGCTTTACAAAATTCATGGCATACCAATCTCATTAATTTTGTTGGACTGCATATAGCTTAGATGTGCACACATTCTGGACATTCAGGAAGGACAACTTAGCATTTACATGAACATTTCAGTTTGCAAATGATAATCGTGATGACCTTCTAAAAATATAGGTCTATTGATGAAGTTAGTCATGTGATAACCTAACAACAATCTACTCTTAAAATCAAGGGGGGTAAATATACTCGTCGTTCAAGTAAATGTCGATGACACTATCTTTTGAGAAACATTGGATTCACTATGCGAAACATTAATTAATATAATGGGAGAGCTAAGATTCTTTTCAATCTTAAAGTTTAAGAGGTTATAAACATGCACTGTGATCAATCAACAAAAGTTTATTGGTGATCTGCTAAAAAGCATCCACATGGAAAGTGCCAAGCCCATTAATACTTCAATTAGGACCGCTAGAAAACTAAATATTGACAAACCAAGTTTATCCGTAGTTGAGACAATGTATGGAGGAAATACTAGATCTTTACTATATATCAAAACAACCAGACTAGATATAGTCTTCAATGTTTTAATGTGTTTGAGTCTTTAGACCTGTCCTAAGGAGTTCTACTCGAAAGATGCAAAAATGATTCTAAGTAATCGAGACTCCATATAGCATATATGTAAACTACTGATTTGAACTATATGGTAGGATTTAAGAAAAAAAAATTGTGTTTAGACTCTTTCATGTATTGGACTTAGTGAACTATAAGCTAACCGTGGGAATTAATTATAACTCTTTCAATCAAATTTAAACTACCATAAAAAAACAGAAACACAAATAAATAATATATTAGTACCCAAATTTGATTTAAAAAGAGATACACAAGCTGTTAGAAAGATAGAGAATGGAATAAGTGGTGCTCCTCCCTCCGTTTATTTATGTTTGAGTGAGTTCCAAAGGAGTCGAAGATAGAAATAAATATGTATATGCATATTTTATATCTTTCAGTGACATTGAGTCTTAAATTGCAATTCTTCTCTCTGATTTTTGTATAAAAATTAAAGGGTAATATGAACAAGAATAATAAAAACCTTAACAGTAAACAACAGGAAAGCAACAATATTAGGAGCATTTATTTGATACTCACCATATGTAAAAAGATTAATCTTAAGTCATGAGCATATATGAATTCTATTATTGGATTCTTTTTGAAAGAGATAATAACCTATTTATTATACATCATGATACCCAAGATCCATAAAAGAAACGAAAATGAAATCGCAAACAACATAAAGATCTATACTAAAGCATTGATTTATAAACTAATGTAGTTCAACAGAGAACAAACGAAGTGGAATAAGGATTTACCTGTTGCGGTGTAGTGAATTTTTCATTATTATAGGTCTCGAATCTACACTCGTTCTTCTAATAATGTCAAGACAGACAAAAAAGGGAATACATAGATATTTTGTTAGATTATATGTAGATTAACTAAGAGAGTGGTATTCTTGTGAGTATAAAATCTTCTTTGTACTTGAAGATTTTATATGACTTGGAGCATGAAATTAAAGACTCATCTCTCTACAGAGGCACATCTAAGAAGGATTAGGGAAAAGGACTATAGAGAGGCACATCTAGGAAGGATTAGGGAACAAGACTATATTTCTCTCAAGAAAAAGGAAAAATCTTAACGCATCCACGGATGACGAAAGTACCAAATTAGCATTAAAATTGCAAGACATAGAGGGAAAGAGAAAGTGTGGCTGATGAGAAGAAAATAGATTTAGGGTTTGGGCTATAATATTTGTTTTGTGTGTGTGCTGAATCGAAAAGGTACATTATGAAAAGAATTGACACATTATAACAACCTATAGATTATTACATACATTTTTTCGTGATTTTTCTTTCTCTATTTCCTTTTAAAGGAAAAAAATATTATTTTATTATTCGTTATTTTTCTCTACTTCCTTTAAAAGGAAAAATTATTATTTTATTGTTCTTTTTTTCTCTCCTTTATTGTTTGTCAATTATTTTAAAATAGGGTTATCTCTTTCCTTTTTATTGTGTCTTTTCCTCTATTTCTAAATTGTTTTTCATACGTATATTTGCTTCTCTACTAAATTTTCTCTTTTTTTCCAAAGTTCAATATTTTTATAAAATTCTTCCTTTCCCTTAAAACCACTCCATAATTAGAAATTCTTAGTTCTCATTAATTTCTTTTAGGATTATTATCATTTCTTTTCTTATCAAAAAATCTTTACCATAAATTTATCTTTATTTATTTATTCTCTACTTTATTATTTTACTATAATGTTAAAAGTGTAATAATTTTCACAGACTAAAATCGCAGGTCATCATAACACCTACTAACAAAACCAGTAGGTAAGCCAAAAACATAGCCCCGTTACCAAATTCAACAAGCTATTACACAGAAAAGAAACATATACAAAGTAAGAAAATAACATGAAATAAAATAAAGAGAAATACAATCTTATGTTTGTTTCATGAAAAACATTATTTAAAGAAAAGCATTGTTTCATGCAAAAAATTTTTTTGAATAAAACATTGTTTCATGCAAAACTATTTTTTTAATTAAAAAGCATTTTTTCATGAATGAAATATATAGAAAGTAATAACACAACATTGAATGGAAAAAACTTTTTAAAGAAAAATTAATACTCACTCCGATGAAAGAAAAATAGTCTTTCATGAAAAAAGGTGTTACTTCACATACATACGACCTTCTTCATGTAACTTGGGCCTCCTTTTCCTCAATCCTAGGGATTGACATTCATACGTAGCTATCCTTTTCATCTTCTTCTTCTCCCTACATCCAACCTATCTTTTTTTTGGTTCTCTGATTTCCTATTTCACTTCTTTCTGCACTTTTAAGAGGTAAGATTTTGCAACTCAAGACTCAGTAATTCATTGGCTGTCAAATAAAAATTCAACTATAAAAAATAAAATTTAACGAACCTCGAGGTTGTTTCTTTATTTTTTACATACTTTAACTATTTTCCCCGTTCACATAGGTTAGTTATTGCTCTTGTATGGTATTCCATTGGGTGGCACATTTCCTAATGTGGTTTTGGGGTGCTGAGATATGGTTTTTTCTTTTGGAACCTTTGAAATAAATGAGAGTGGACATTAGTAAACATCTAGAAAATCTAATATTGAATGAGGATTCTATAAGTTCCAGTATCTCCAAAATGTATTTTTGGGTCTAGTAGTGTTATTGGTTTGGGTAGTGAAGCTTTCATTTTAAGTTTGCATTATTATATCTTAAACCTTAAATTTTTGCATAGCTTTGAATACTCTTAACAATTATGTCAAATACTCTTATATGGAAATTATATCAGCGCAGTTAGCCCCAAAATGTTGAGTTTTATCTAGAACGATCTATAGTTTTGATCCCAAAGTGTTTGTGGATTAGTTTATGGCTTTTCTGTTTTGTTTTATGTGTTGATTTGGATTAACATTTTTATGAGCTCAGATTGTGACCACTCTTGGGGTAAAAATTATTTTAGCTATTCACCTTGTGGCCAATTTTTTAAAACACTGTGTAAGCTAGAAGTAGTAGATATGCAGAAATTAAAAGTTGCAGATGCAACCGACAGGCATTAAACAGGGAAAGTAGGGTGACCCACGAACCATAGGTTGGGACCATGGTTTGCAACATGCAACCCTCCCCAGAAACTAAAAAAATCGTTTTAATGGTCGACCTATGCGGGGACCTACGAAATGAAGGTTGGACCATATTCCGTGGTCCTGGCCGTGGTTCAGACCCCCAGATTCCATCTCTATGAAATACAAACCACTGTTTACACAACGGACCGTAGGGCAGTTGACGGTCTTTCGGTTGCCCCCAAAACATTTCAGTCAGGGGTCATTTGATATTTTCCCTATGAGTTTGATCCTAAAACTACGTTATTTATGACCTAACCTACATCATATTAGTCTGTTTTATCCTAGAAATTGATTAGAACTTACTCTAGTCAACTCATTCTCCAAAAAAATCATCAAGTTGAATGAAAAGAGGAAGAAACAATTGACAAAGCCCTCTCCAAGAACACAAGAAGTTTTCTTCTCTTCCAGCCCCAAAATCAAAAGTTGTCTCCGTCAATTTCGTCACAAGGTATGTGAGATTTCACTAGTGGATTCTTTCATCCAATAGATCCTTATTTTTTGCAGTTCTTAATTCTCTATATGATGTTATACCTAGGGTTTCTAGATTTTTAGATTTATGTTGTGATTTAGCTGTGAGACTAATTCAAATCATATTATCATGTGTTAAGTAATTGGTGCTTAAGGATTTTCATGAAACTCCGAACTTAGTTGTGTAGGTTTGTTCCGTTCATGAATTACACTTGCTAGGTTAGTTTTCTCATATATACATTCCTCAGTAATAATGTTTTATTATAAGTACGTTAATGTTGAATTTTCAGTTACAATGTGAATATTTTGAGCTATTCATTATTACAAAAAAATACTTTCTAATGTATTACTTACATAATCAGTTCAGATTTGGCTTAATACTGAGTGGACTAAGGGTGAATTACCCTCATAATTTTAGAACTATTGTTCCGTAGGATAAGTTCCTTCGGTGGGCAACATATTTAGTGATCATGTCCAGTCATGCCTTTATACATTGCAAGGTATGTGGCTCCTGTCGATGGGTGATACACTGTAATCCACGAATAGCTCCTGTGGTTTTATGTTAGTTAATAGTAGCTCCACAGTCAGATTATAGTGCATTGACCATTTTATTAAATATTATTCAGTATTCAATCTCAACATGTTTATACTTTGTCATTGCATTAGGATAGTTCATTATTCACATATGTGATATTTTCTTATTGTTCAGATTATGTGATTGATTTCATTGCGTTGTTCAGTTATGTATATAATTGTTTAGTTTTATCCTATCATGCATACTTAGTACCTTTTAAGTATAATCGTACTATGCGCTTCATTTTCTTGATGTATGTTTTGGTCCTCAGCTTTCAGATCACGCACAGATCAGTTCCAATTAACAGTTCCGAAGTATAAGCGGCGAGTCTCCATTATTCGAGGACGATTGAAATGTTATCTCACTATTTTAATATTTTTTGGGTTTCTCGAGTTAGTTGGTGCATGCTTCAACATCTCTAGTTAGTTGGTGCATGCTTCAACATCTCTAGTTAGTTTCAGTCTTATATTCAAACGTAGTTTATATTCAGTTGTTAGTTGAGTTTGATCATTAAATTCTTACTGAACTCTCAATTTTTTTATATCCCGACTTATAATGGGTAATCCCCATAACTTCCATTATGTCATGTTTGAGATTCTACACAGTATGATTTATTTTTCAGAAAATATTTAAGTACGCTTCTGATATGCGAGTAGGATTAGCTTGGTGTCACTTATGATCTTAGGTCCCGTGTTACGTCAAGGGATAGCCTCGATGCGTGAGAAACTTGGTATTAGAGCACTATGTTCAAGAGTCCTAGGATGTTTGTAAATCCGCACTAAGTACAGTCCCTTTCATTAGTGTGAATCCCACCACACTTATGAGGGGTAGGCGACTACGTGTTTTAGTAAAAAAATTCACTTTCGTTATATTCTTATCCTGTATGGGTATGATCTTTTTTTTCTAAAATGACGTTATGCATCTTCAGATCATGCTTCCTCATAGAGCTTGCCAAGTGAATGTTAATACCTGCAATTCTAATACAACTCTTAAGTCCCAAATCATGAAGATTAAAATGTAGAGTTTCGGAATTCAAATGTTGGCCAACAGTGTAGCTAACTGCAACAATTAGCATATTCTAGTTTCTGCAAATGCTAGTGGTGGACTAGTGGAAGCTAGGGTCCGTAACTTTGTTAGGATGAAACCATCTGAATTTCTAGGGTTGCAAGTCGGTGAAGATCCCTAGAATTTTGTTGATGAGGTTAAGAATATCTTTTGAGTGATACAATTGATTCAAAATGATAGGGTAGGGTTAGCGTTACCAACTTAAGGACGTCTCTCACATTTGGTTCACATAATGGAAAGAAAAGAGGGGCGAATATGTCGATCCTCTTAGATGAGAGTGTTTTACCGGGGATTTTCTTGACAAATTCTTCCCATGAGAGTTGAACGAGGCTAAGGCCTAGGAATTCATGAATTTGAGACATGGTTCTATGATGGTTCAAGAGTATGGAATGAAGGTCTCCTAGCTCGTTAGGATGTTCCACATATGTTTTCCAATTCCTGGACGCAGAGGAATATGTTTCTAATTAGGGTATCTAACTTTGTAATAATAGAGTGCATAAATGTCATGTTACTAGAAGATATACACATGTCTAGGCTCGTGACCAATGCTCAGAAAGTTGAGGGATATATCTTAGGGATCAATCTATGGATAACCAATAGGCTAGGATAACAAACTGTGAGTATTCTTACCAAAAAGTGGATGGTGGAAATCTCTCACAGTTTTGGCAAAAATCTTTAGCCCCAACACCTTCATCAACTAGTGTTCCATCTATCAGGTATCGATGGGATCAGAAAGGTAGGGTATCAGGCTCTATATCTTAGGGGATGTTTCTGTTACTCGAACCTACCCAAGTTGTCCAAAGACCAAAGTTGTCCAAAGTTTTGTAAGAAGAATCCGAGCATATGTCTGTCATGGATGTTTAAGGTGTTGTTAGATTGGATAATGAATGAGGATTGCCCTTTTTCTAAATAGGTACAAGGAGGTAATGATATTAAGGCTTCATCTATAGCTTTATCAGAACCGACATGCCGTCAGACTCTACAGGATACTTCATTTGGTATATGTGTCGTTAAATGACAAAATAGGTGTATGTTCTCCAGGGTCGCAAGGATCAAGAAGAATTTCTATATGTGGTTACTTGTACGTTGCGTGTTTTTCATTTAGATATTTATGCTTTGTTAGATACATGGGCTACTCTTTCCTCTATAACTCCATATATATAGCAGTAAACTTTGGTATATGTCCAGAAACTGTCACCGAAACCTTCTCAGTGTCTACACTAGTTGGTGACTCCGTTATAGCTAGAACGGTATACATAAATTGCCCTGTCATAGTCACCCAGAAAGTCACCTAAGTAGATCTTGTAGACTTAGAAATGATAGACTTTGATATCATTCTAGGAATGGATTGGATATAATCCTGTTCTGCCTTAGTGGATAGTAGAACTAGGATTTTTGTTTTTCAGTTTCAAAACGAGCCAATCCTTAAATGAAAGGGTAGTTGCTCAGTTCCTATGGGTCAATTCATTTTTTATCATAAGGAAAAGAACATGATATCCAAGGGGTATCTCTATTATCTAGTTTGCGTTAAGGATTCAAGCTTGGAAACCCAAACTCTTGAGTCATCTCTAGTAGTAAATGAATTCACCGAAGTGTTTTCATATGATCTTCTCGGAGTTCCTCCCAAAAGATAAATCAACTTCAGAATTGATCTCATTATAGATACCAAATCTTTTTCTATTCCTCCTTACAGAATGGCTCCAGCTAAGCTTAAACCTTCTAGATAAGAGCTTTATCAGACCTAGTATTTCTCTATGGGGTGAAACATTGGTTTTCGTGAAAAAGAAAGATGGTACTCTTAGGATGTGCACTGACTATCAATAGTTAAAAAATGTCTCAATATATAATAAATATCATATCGCTTGTTTGACCAGCGTATGGGTGCTAGTCATTTCTCAAAGATATACCTCAAACTTGGTTATCATCACCTATGTGTCAGAGATTGTGACATTCCAAAATCAATGCTCTTGTATCTTTCATGGATTTGATGAACATGGTGTTCCAACAGTATTTGGACTTGTTATTTTTATCTTGTTTAGTGATGATATCCTAATTTACTCTAGGAATGAGGAAAAACATGAGACTCATTTGAGGGTTGTCCTCCAAACTCTCACAGATCACCAGTTATTTGCTTAGTTTAGTAAATGTGAGTTTTGGTTGAAATTTGTTGCTTTCCTTGGTAATAGAGTATCTAGCGAAGGGATCCGACAGGATCCTAAGAAAATAGAGGGAGTGAAAAAATGTCCTAAACCAACCTCTCCTACACATATAAGAAGTTTCTTAGGTTTTGCTTGTTTTTACAGAAGGTTCATGGAAGGTTTTTCATCCATAGCTTCTCCATTGACTATGTTGATTCAAAAAGAATTAAGTTCTAGTTGCCAGATGATTGTGAGAAGACTTCTCAGAAGTGAAAACTATTTTACCTTCAACTCACTTTTTGACTCTACCAGAGGGGTTAGATAGTTAGGTGGTCTATTGTGATGTATCTAGATTCGGCCTCGATTGTGTGTTCATGCATCGAGGTAAGTTATAACATATGTTTCTAGACAACTTAAGGTGGATCAGAAGAACTATCTGAATCATGACCTCGAGCTTCCAGCAGTAGTATTTGCATTATGTTCACGTAGAGGTGTTCGCACACAATAAGATCCTTCCGTATGTATTCACCCACAAAGAGTTGAATTTTCACAAAAGAAAAGATCTTAAGTTCCTCAAAGGCTATCATATGAATGTTTTTGCATCCTCGTAAGGCTAATGTGGTAGCATATGCTCTTAGATCACTTAATGGGTAGTGTAGTACATGTTCACAATGAAAGGAAAGAACTAGAAAAGATTTTCATCAACTTGCTCGTTTGGGAGTTTGCCTTATAAGCATATCAATGGTGATTTGGCAGTCTAGAATTGGTCAGAATCTTCACTGATAGTAGGTTATGGAGAAACAAGACACTAACCCTATGTTGCTTCAATTGAATGGGGGTAGTTCATAGTAGAGAAGGTAGAGAGGTGAGGTGTTCTCCTAAGGGGAAGATAGTCTGCAAAGCTACCAGGGTCATTATTCTGCTTCTAAGGTGGGTGAGTTAAGACAACAAATACTTGAAGAAGACCATAACTCTAGGTATTCTATTCATCCTGGCACCACTAAGATGTACCGTGATCTGCGTGAAGTCTTTAGGTGGAATGACATGAAAAGTGAAGTAGATTTTGTGGCTAAGTGTCCTAATTGTCAGCAAGTGAAAGTAGAACATCAGTAAACTAAGAGGTATTACTCAAGAGATCAACATTCCAACATGGAAATGGGAAGTGATCAACATGTACTTCATTACAGGTTCATCTCGTACTCACAAACAACATGACACCATTTGGGTTATAGTAGACCGAGTTACTATATCAGCTAACTTTTTAGCTATCAAGACTACAGATTCGGCGGAGGATTACGCCATGCTTTAGATAATGAGATAGTAAGGTTGCATTTTGTTACTTTTTCTATCGTCTTAGATAGAGGTCCTCAGTTTACCTCTCATATATTGAAGTCATTCTAGAAGGGTCTTGGTAATCAGGTTAATCTCAACAGATCATTTCATGCACAAATGGATGGTCAGGCAGAACGTACCTTTCATAACTTTAAGGAAATGTTGAGTGATTTCTTGATCGAATTCAAGGGTAGTTGGGATGATCACCTTCCTCTTATAGTGTTCGCCGACAATAATAACTACTATTAAAGAATTCATATGGCCCCTTATGAGGCATTATATGGGCGTAGATGTAGATCTTCCAGTTGGTTGATTTCAAGTAGGTTAAGTATCCTTGATAGGGCAAGATTCGGTTCATAATTATATGGAGAAAGTTTATCTCATCAGGGATAGCATTAAGACAAACTAGACTCACTAGAAGTCCTATGCAGATGTAAGGAGAAGGGAATTGGAATTCAAAATTGATGATGGGTTTTCCTGAAAGTGTCACCTATGAAGGGGTGATGAGATTTGGAATTAAAGGAAAGCTCAGACTTAGATATGTAGGACCTTATAGGATTCTTAACAGAATTGGCAAAGTGAATTATGAGTAAGATTTGCCAGCAAAACTAGAAGCAATGCATCCAGTCATTCACATTTCCTTGTTGAAGAAGTGTATGGGTGATCCACCATCTATAGTACCATTGGAAAGTGTGGATGTGAAGGATCGTCTTACTATATGGATGTTCCCGTTGAGATTCTTAATCGGAAGGTCCAAAGGTTCAGAAACAAGAAAGTCTCTTCACTGAAGGTTTGGTGGAGGAGTTAGTCCGTCAAGGGATCTACTTGGGATGTGGAATCAAACATAAAGTCCAAGTATCCTCATCTCTTTCTTTTCGATTCCATTCCAGTTTGAGGTAATAGTTCCTCTCTAGTTTTTTCAGCCACTCATGCATAGATTCTGTCATAGTATCTTGTTCCTTCAGTTATACCTGCATTTTCAGCGTGTTTGGATTTCCTTGGAACTTTGTTTAGACATATTTCAATTTCCAATACTTAGTGGTAGGGATGCTGTTTTTTCCCTCCATATAAAGTTTATTAGTCTTCATTCGAGGACAAATATTGTCACGACCCGAGAGCACCCCTAGTCATAACACGATGTACTCGACCTCAAAGAGTTCTTATACAAGCCATTAGCATTTCATGAATATTAAAGCATATGAAAATAGCGGAAAATTTAAAACTTTTCTTTAACAATCGAATACTTTATAAAATAAGAGTATCCATGACTCTATGGCTCAAGAACCATCTATATAAGATTTGGACTTTAACTTCATTTTAATGCAGCATAGGCACACGACCCTTACATAATCTAAAAGCATAAAATAAAGACATAAGTGGACACTGTAGGTTTACCATCGAAACTATAAGGATTCCCCAAGTCTTCATTCCCGAGCTCATTAGAAACCTATCTTCAAACAACTCTCCAAACCCTACACTTTGTCAGAATGTAGAAGAAGGGATTAGAACAAAAGCACTATGTATGGAAGCCATATATAGAAACCATTGAAACATGCTTTAAAAGGGACATTTAGTGTAAACCATGCATTATGCATTTTGAACATCATTATTTTAAAGGAGTTGGAGAACATAAGTCACACATATCTCATATATAGACCATCAAGTACAAGGGTAACAACATCACCAATGCATGTCTCCTACCATAGTCTTAGTGCACATATAATCTAGTAAAATACATAGTACACATGCATATTAAAATATGAAGTTCACAACATCATAGTAAGACACCTTCATGAGTAACCATAAGCTTCTACTTGTGCAAAGAATCGGTAGGGTCCATAGTCCTACCTACACTAAGTACCAACTTCAGGCCACCATGATCATACTTAACATAAGTTCATACTAACACATAAGAAATCCAATTATCATGCATATCTCATATTTGACTCATTTATAACCATCATGTATAAGAAGATATAAATCATAAACATTAGCCCATATGAATGAAAGACAACCATAAAGCTAATTCATTTAAATCATGCATCATTCACAAACCTCATAATAAGAATTTAACTAAGACTATAGATACTTTTAGAAGTCATTAGTCATAGTTCATGCAATACCTTCATAATACATATATTAATCATGATTCATATAGGTCACATCATAAGAAACCATCCCTATAACCCCTTTACATTGTCACTTATGCAATGTACATGTGAAGTCCCATAACCCCACATATACTAAGCAAACCTATCCAGAAGTCATAAGGATGATCATTTATTTCATGCACCCTTATAACAAGTGAAACCAACATCATTCATAATAAGTAATACCAACTTACCAACATCATAATACCATTCATAACATGTATACCTCAAGAACCCCTCTCAAGACCCACTTGTGCAATGTATAGGTAAAGTCTAAAACCCTTTCCCAAACTAAGTAGAATCCCTTAAGTAGTCCGAGTTAGTGGTCGTATTATTACTTTCATTCATTCTTTTAAACATTCGGGAAACTTTGTCACAACCGACATAGACCATCCGAGCTACGTGGAATCCTGTGTAGACACCTCACACCGAAAGGAGAGTGTCCTACTTGCAAGGGTAAGACATAAATATTCGTAATAACATCTAGGTGGATCCACTATCCATGATTCCTATAGGGGCACATAGTTAAGGAACTAGGAGGTTGTTAATAGAAAACCTCTTTAGGATAATTAGCTTTGTAGTTTCTACCTCATGAGATCATTGTGTGAACATTCCTTCGTTTGTGAAGGAACATCTCTCAATGTCAAGTTCACTCCGTTCTAAGCTAAATTCCCGTTTGAACTGTATTTAAGTCTTTCTAAAACATGAATTCACAACATAGGTCTTAGGGGCTTAACCGATCATATAAGATGTACATAGCTCATAGGTTATATGATGATAATGTCCTTTCATCAAAATCAACATCATGTTAGAATATCACTTTATAACATAGCTATGTAGTGTACATAAGAATTACCTTCAATTCCACACAACAACATGCTCATCATTATCTCACCTTATCATGTTCATATCATTATATTAATTTAGATGTCATGCATAGTAATGTGTAAAGGTGCATGTAATATGAGAATTATCCTTTCAAGTAACAACCTAGACACATCATATCCATATTTATGCATGTAGTGTGTGTGCGTGCATAATTTCCCCTACAATGCATCACAACAATAACATTATCATTTTAGGCACCTCCCTTCAAAAGGGATCACCTCAAATGTCCATTATAACCGACCCAATGCACAAATTACACGTATTTCTTTCAAGGACCTTATGTCATATAGGTCAACATAACTAAGGTTCATTTCAATTGACATCAATACATTAATTATTCAAGTAAGTTATTTAAGACATGTATAGAGTCATACATTCATACATACATGGGATTATGTGCGTAGGTACCTCCCCCATAGCATCTGGTCAAACTCAACATATACATCTCCCCATGTTCAGAATACATCACCCTTACTCACAACATATCATACATAGCCATATTAGGGTTGTAGGAAAAAATGACATCACCACAATACTATATTTTATACTAACAAGTAGCACCTCCATCATAAGTGGATCAAACCAACCAACCTATGACTACACAATAAGTAATTACTTTTACCACAAGTGGATAATCAATTCAAGAGATAGAGTACTTATAATTGAATACCTTCATTCTTAGCCTTCAATTCCTTAAAATTTCACCCTTACTTCTTTATATGCATACATTTAATATAATAATATAAGAATACAATCATGAATTATACAAGAACATACTAAACGACATAACGTCCAATCATCAGTCGATTCTAGTTAAGGTTTAGGGTTAAGAAAAGAGGAATATTTGTGGGTCTTTAAAGAATTAGATTAAAAAACATAATCAATACTTATGGTCATCCTTAAACATTCATATTCAATCATAATTAATCCATTTTGGATCAAAGAAGTCATGTTTGAAAAAGACCCACGAATTGGATGAAAACCTAGAATTTGGGGAAGTTGGAAAACACATTTGAAAGGGATCCTTGATGCTAGATAGTAAATTGATAAAAAACACCAATACCTCAGCCTTAGACTCCCCATGAATTTTGTGTAAAAATCTCCCATCTTCAAGTCTTTGTTGAGCTCCATCCATGTTCTTCAATGGAGGTTTAAGAGAGAAGATTTTTGGGAGGGTAAATGAGTTGGGTCTTTTAATTTTGGTAATTTAAGAATAATGAGTTAAAAATGGTTATTCAAGAGTTTCAAACTAACATATCATATCATATCATATATTTATGTAAAAGAGAACCTCATGATACATGATATGACCACAGGCAAGGATTTCCTTTTAAATTTATTTATTACAAAAACTAGCCTTCTTCTTTCATGAATGAAGTGACTTCAATGGAAAGTTGCGACATTTATCAAAAGTTGTGACTTTTATGAAAAGTAGTGACATTAATGAAGAGTTTTGACTTTTATGAAAATTTGTGACTTTTATGAAAGGTTGTGAACTTTTTAAAAGGTTGCAACTTTTCAAAATAGTTGTAACATGTTTTATAAGATACAATAAACATTTATTCACACTACCCTTTGTTTTATATCAAATAAAGGGATTTCCTCTCATTTTTAAACAACAAAAACTATGATCTCCGACTTCTACTTCCGCAAACAAAAATTCTCTTTTAATATATTTATTTTCAAAACTGGCCTTCCCTTTACATAAAAACTTTTGACTTTTATAACGAGTTGCGACTTTTAAATCAAATGTTGTACTTTTCTGAAAAGAAGTCACTTTTATTAAGAGTTGCAACTTTTATGAAAGCTTGTGACCTTTTCGATGGATTGTAACTTTTCCAAAGAGTTGTGAACTTAACGATAAAGCATAATAAGCATTTATGCATACTACCCTTTATTTTCTATAAATAGAGGGATTTCATGCCACTATTATTTGTAGTTTTTTTCCATTGTAGGGTAGTAGAATCCAAATACAATAATTAAGCATCATATGAAGTTTTTTTTTCATTCCCCAAAGTTTTCAGCCTCCTAATTAATGTAGCTTAATCTTTACTATAAATCATAGAGATTCATATAATTATTTCAATTCATTTTTCTATTTTGGTGACTTTTTTTAACTCTGTTAAAAGTTTCAGTAAAGATGATTGAAACTTGATCTTCTCTTTTGTCCTTTTCTACAGGTTTCTTCGTATAATAAATAAATAGTTATTTTGATTACACTGGGACATTACTTATCTTTCACCTATCATTCCACAACTCATAACGTTGTTGAAATTTATGAATTCATTATATTTTTTTATTTTAATAAACAAAAATCATTCTTTTCTGCCACTATTATCTATAGGTTTTTTTGTTGTAGGGTAGTCAAATTCAAATATATTAATTAAACTTATTTGAAGTGTTATATTTCTCATATTTCGTGAAGCTTAATCTTTACCGTAAATCATAGCGAGTCATGCATCTATTGCAATTTCTATTTGCTATTTTGGTGACTTTTTTTAAGCTCTTGCTAAACATTTCGGTAAGAATGATTAAAAATTTATCTTCTCTTTTGTCCCTTTCTACATCTTTTTCATATTGTTTTTGGGAAAATTGTTTGTGGGTTGTGCTATATATCTATCACACAAGAATAAATATGTGATAACTAATATTGAACCAATGATGAAATTTATTAAAAGAACCAACCATATTGCTCTCTTGCTTGCCCTAATTAGTATACTATTTTGATTGTCTTTTCTTAGGTACACACAATTCGTATGTAATTGCATTCTTCCTAGAATAGTAGTATAGACACAGTTAGCCCACTTCTTTTGTCGGAAGTTAAGAAATCTATCATATTTCTTCGTCTATTCTCTTTTGACATAATAAGAGATCAATTTTTCTTGAAAGTAAAAAATGTCCAAAATAAACTATAACAAAAATAATTTTTTAATCGACAATAAATATGTGCATTAACGAAGAGTGCTAGATCATTACCGACAGTAATTAATTGTCATTAGATTCAATGTTGCTCTAAACTTTAGGGACATTTACAGAGAGTATCAATTGTCTCTTAAAATACATATATAGCATCACTTAAGCTATCAATTGTCGTTAAAGATCATTTTTACTATATTGATTAATCTTTATTTTGATAAAGTATCCAAGTTTTTATGAAAAAGTAAGAACTCTTTCTTTTGAATTATTTCAATTAAATTTGTGAACAGTAAACTTGGATTTATCCCAATAGACTGTCCTTTTGAAAAATATGTTAAGCAATATGTCTTTTCTTCCATGATTTCTAGGAAAGTGAGGTTGTATGATTTGTGGATATTCTTGAGTTCAAGTGCTCAAAAATTATGTTGTGAGATTTTAGTATGTTATGTGTCAAAAATTTTGTTTAGAATATCCAACTATAAACAATTTCATTCAAATGTCACCTACTGCTTGGTTGATAAATGCATTAATTCTTTGTAACAACATGCTATAATCATAACAATAACAATAGTTCAATTTCAAATAAGTTGGGGTCGGTGATATGAAACCTAAGCAATAATAATGACTATTTTGATACATGAGGAAAATATTTATGATACTTATAATTTTAAGGTAATTTTAACAATATACAGGACACGTCATACTAAAATAAATAGATTGAAGGAGGTTCATAAGAAAGGAGTTGAAGGTCTTCAACTTGAGGTTAGTTAAATATGTTCTTGTATGGCCGTGATGTTTCACTTTACTTGTGAGTATTGTTGTTCGAGGATTTTTGGTCTCTTCTTTATAAACTTATTTTGTTATTTATAAATTTTTGGCATTAAGCGAATTTCATTACTCCTGACAAACTAATTCTATGGAGATTTTCGTAGACATCTTTGTTATACTTAAAATCTCTCTATGATTCCTAATTTTTGTATAACAAAAATAATATTAAATAATATAGCACTTCAAAATTTTGGAAGAGCGCTTTGCCTTATGATACTTTTTTCTTTAAAATGTAGTGTATCTAGCAATAATATGAATATTACCGAATGATCATATGTAATCTTAATAAAATAAGTCAATCCCATGAAAAGAACGTGCAATTTTCCAAGTATATATATATATATATATATATATATATATATATATATATATATATATATAAGCGTATTCAAATGACCATACTAATTATTTAATTAATTGGGGTATTACCTAACTGCCCTTTTTCTGGGCAGCCTTTCCAGGGAACACGACTCACTAGACGGATCATGAAGGGCACCACGACTTATGGTGGTGCCCATGGTCCTTGATGCAGTGTGCTCCTCAACTTTGCCAAGCCTTCCTAGGAAAAGGCAAGTTCAAGAGAGGTCCCACGATCCGTGGTTGACAACGAGTCATGGTTAAGCTAGTGGAATTGGGGAAGTACCTAGGCGAGGCTGTCTTGCCTTGGTTGAAGCTAAGCGAGCTTCACACCCTTGTTGACGATCCATCTTCGGCACCACGTGTCGTGGTGCAAAGGCAGTGGCTAGGGTTCCTTTCCATGATTCACACATGCCAAAAGGGCCTTCACGAGCTCTTCAATAAACTGTGGTCAATACCACTGCTCATGAAAATGGTCGTGGATCCTTGAGAAGTTTCTAGCCAAAGTGGGGAAGCCTTGTCCCTTTTGCTAAGGCTTGCCCCTTTTGGCTTGTCCCATGGTCTTGCAAGGCTATCTCCCTGAACCTTTAGAAAATCCTTTACACTTAGGGGTCTAGTAGATGGTCAATCATTTAGCAACTAACCCCCTTAAATCATTACTTAACACGCACATCAATGCTCTAGTTTAACCTATCATTTTGAGCGTCGTAAGAAATGTTCCCAAAGGGGATATAATGTAACACACTGTATGCAAGAAATACAAGATTTGAACACATAAGAAGTTGTATGTACCAACGATGGTCACCACCCACAGCCCGTAGTGTGACCCAAAGATCATAGGTGGGGTCAGTGGTTGGCCACCTGGAGTCCACCCCAAAAACTCAGTCAAAACTCATCTTGAGTTTGACTTACTCCAGGACCTATAGACTGTAGGTGAGACTACGATAGATGTTCCATGTCGTTCTTCGGACTCTAAGATTCCATCTCTCTGAAAGCCAAAATTATGGTTGACAGGATAGACCATAGGCCATTCAAGATACCGTTGTTGATCCAGTTGTTTGTCCCGACAACTTTTAATTCAGGGTTGCTTAACCTTTTCACTATGTGTTTGACCCCTAACTTACGTCATTTAACCCCTAAGCTACACAGTTTTAGTAATTTTAGCTTAGAACTTAATTAGAACTTACCCTAGTAAACTCATACTACAAAAATGCACCAAGTAGAACAGAAAAGGATAAAGAGTCGACCAAGACCTCTCCAAGAACGCAAAAAGATTTCTTAATTTGAAGCCTTGAAATCAAAAGATTCCTTTCTGAATTTCGTCACCCCATATGTTGGATTTAACTAGTGGATTCCTTTCATTCACTATGTCTCTAGAATTCAGTCAGATTCTTGATTCTCTACATTATGTTAGACCTAGGGTTTCTAAAATTTCATATTTTTGTTGTGATTTAGTTGTCAGACTAATACAAATCAGATTGCAATGCTTTTAAGGAATGGTTGCTTAGTATTTTCCATGAAATTCAAATCCTAATCGTGTAGATTCATTTAATTCATGAATTAAAGTTGCTAGGTTAGTTTATTCAGATATGCATGCCTCAGTTAAGAATGTTTCATTATCAGTACATTATTGTTGAATTTTCAGTTAGCATGTCAATATTTGGAGTTATTCAGCATGATAAAAATTTAGTTATAATGTATTACCAAAATAATTAGTTGGGGGTTCATAGTCCCATAACTATGTGCCCCATAAGATAAGTCCCCTCTATAGGAAACATATTTATTTATCTCAGTAGTCATGACTTTATGCCCTTAAACATATATTGGGTCCTTTTGATGGGGTGATACACCGGACTCCTCGGATAGCTCTCGTGGTTTTATGTTGGGTAATAGTAGCTCCCACTGTCATATTCTAATGCATTGAACATGTTATCAGTTATAGTTCAGTGTTCAGTTTTAGCATTTTTGTACTTGGTCATTGAATTTAATTAGCTCAATATTCAGTATATTTTACTATTTCCTTCATGTTCAGATTATATCATTCTGTTGTTCAGTTATGTATATTATTTTTTAGTTTTATCTTATCGTACATGCTTAGTACTCATGTACTGATGCATACTCTGCGCTAAATCTGTGTTACATCTTCTCGTGATGTAGGTTCAGATCCTCAGCATTCTGATCAAACGTGGATCAGTTCCTGATCTCCATTTCAACAATATCGGCAGTAACATGTTATCATTCTCTTTTGAATCTTTCTGTTTCAGTTTTGCTAGAGTTAGCTGGGGCATGTCCCAACATCTCTAGTTATTTAGAGGTATTTAATTAGACATAGTTTGGATTAAGTTTTTAGTTGAGTTTGATTATTCAATTGTTATTGAACTCTCAGTTTTTCAATATCCACACTTCGAGTGGATATTCCCCTCATTTTCTTTACGTCATGTTTAAGCTTTCGCAGAGTATGATTAAATTATTAGAAAATCCTTAGTATGCTTATGATATGCCAACAGGGTTAGCTTCGGGTCACTCAAGGGGTAGCCTCGGGGTGTCAAAAATTTAGTGGATTCCTCGTGTGGGTCCCACTTTCTTATGATTTTTATGTCTTAATGTCTATATTGACGTTGTTATTAAAAATATCTAGCATGGTGGTGCTCGTAGGGGATTTATATAGTAAGGCTAAAGTTTAGTAGTTTTGAAGTGTGCATATTTTACTTTTGGCTAGGTTACACTGAACTTGTTCTTACATTGAGGTTTCTTCGATAATATTTACCATGTATTGAATGTTATTTGGGATCTTTTTGTTAAATATTTACAATTATATTCCATATTCTTATTTTTTGATTCTTGTTTGAACCTTATGGTAGTTTATCTTTGTGCAATATAGTTTAGATTTATTTTTCACTTAGGAGTTTTTTCCTCTTGCTTTTTGGGTAGTCCGTTGTAAGATCTCAAAAATGACTTAGGTAAACTAGATCCTAACATGGTTTTCATGATGGTCTAAGGTCCTAAAATAGTTTATAATATGGTTATAAGGAAGTTTCTACGAGTTTCGGTGAATCGGAAGTCTAACATCAAGGGACGACTAAGTCACCTAAGTGCCTCATATGTGGTTATACGTGTTTATATTTGATTCATGAGGTTATGAGGTCCTTAAATGAGTTATTATAGGTTTTATAGGCAGTGTGTCAAGTTTCGTGAAGTTTGGAGTTCAAACGTCCAAGAATGTCCATGACATTAGAAAGGTTTGCCTTGAAATGACCTTGTGTGTCTTGGCATGTTAAGTTGATTTTTACGTGTTATTTTTGGATGAAATTCATGTGAGAGGTGCTAAATTCATATAGGAATATATTCGTGTTTGAAATGTCCGGGCAAACATCCCCAAGGACCAACCAAGGGTCCTTGAGGAAGGACCCTTGCCTTCAGCCAAGGCTGTCTTAGACCAGCCTAATCGACTGAGGCAATCGACGGCCAGTAGGCTGGTCGACGCCCCGTCGATTGAGGTCGTGGGTCAAGAATTAGTCGTGGCATGAATTCCAGCCAAGGACCAACCTCATTCCCAGAACACGGACCAATAGAATGGTCCGTTGGTTGAGGGACGGTTCGTTGGTGGCCATCCGTCGATGGACTGTCTCTTGTGCGCATATTCACTGTAATGTTAGGGGTGAAGTTGTAAATTCACCCCACGTCCAAATAAAAGAAAGGGAGGTTACTTAAGGGTCTTTTGGGTAATTTAAACATATTTATAAGTCTTTAAAACTTAGAAGAATTCATTCTTCAAAATCAAAACCCAAAATCCCTTAGAAATTCCTTAGAGCTCCATTGAAGCCAAAATTCAAGGAAGAACTTGGATTGGATATTTGAGTGGTGATTCTTCATTAAATTGGAGGATTAACAGCATTGAGGTATGGTTTTATATCCTTTAAACTCTATTCATCAAGGAGCCCAAATTCAAAGAAGTTTTCTAAAGTTTTCAAAGATGAACTTGTCCAATTTCATGATCTATCCATGGGTTCTTGCATTAAGATTTTTAAGCATTGAATATTGATTGAATCATTGTTAATTAGATGATTGTAACTCAATTAAATTTTAACCCATGTAATTGATGAACCCTAGTTTTGGACTACTTTATGGGTTAAGTGATATTGTCTTAATGCTTATGAATTCTAGTGTAGTTTTCTATGGGCCATTGAATGATGTAAGAATTGTATTCAATTGATCTATAATTGGTCTTAGATTGATAAATCTATATTGAATTGACTTATATTCATTTAGTATTATTATTTATGCATTGAATTTATGTTCATGGCCATGAGTAAGGGCCTTATGGTATTGAATTGGATGATTTAGACATGGATTGAAGTGGAGAGAATGAATTGGTGGTATGCTGCCATATTTCTTTTTATTTTAAGTATTATAGCTCTTCAATTATGTTGTGATTTGTGTGGTCCACCTATGGTGGCGGTGTTATATGATTGATGTGGCCTTGTCGGCGTTACTTTACGTATTATGATGATCATGGCCTTGTCGGCAACTACTTGAAGTAATATGATGATTTGTGTAGTTGATTATGTGAAGTATGATCATATCTACCTATATGTGAAGTAATGTGAAAGTATGTGGTTTCTTCTATTGATGCTATTTAGGTGATCATGTTAGACTATGACTATGTCTTTATGTGTGTATTCTTAGAGTTGATGCATGATTCTTCCTAATTGGTTATTGAGTCTTACGATGACTATATTAATGATGTTATAGTAGTGTATAGAGTGACCTAAAGGTGATGAAGTTTTTGCCTATGTGCTTCTTGAATATGATATGCTATATGTGATAAAGTGAAGTCTTAGTGTGTATTGTGTGGTAGACTTGTGTCCCTTACATGATGCATGTATGAATGTGAATATGAGATGTCATGACTTAGGATGCTAAAGCCTCTTAGTCTTGAATGCATGAATTATATGTGAGACCTTGAATGATTTTAAAAGGGTCCTTTATGTGAAACCTTGAACCTAGTGGTAGGGTTATGAAACTTGAAGTCGAAAGTTTTAATGGTATCCTTCTTGTAATGAATGATGGACTTAAAGTTGGTTTGCTGGAACGGGATCATATCAATCCTTAGGAAGTCATTATGAGCTTCTTGACACCATTATAAGGCAGCCCTAGGGGACCTCTTTGGTAGGGTAAATGTAATTGAGTTATGAACTTGATATGGAATCCTTTGTATGAACCTTTAATGTGAAAAACTCTATGAGAACTAAGGCTAGCACCGAGTGAGTATGGTAAGGGAAGTAGTTATATTTAAAGGATGATGTTAGAATACAAAGTAAGCCCTTCATATTCCTTAACCATGTGCCTACATGGGATGTGTCCAAGTTCTACCATTAGCAAATAGAACACCCTTATCATAGTAGGTTAGAACTCCGGATTTCATGTTTTACTACCATGGTCTATATCGGTTATTGCCTATTATCATCATGTGGGATATCTATTAGCATTAGAGAAGTTCTATGAAGTTTATGTGGTAGTAAAGGATGCTATCTAGACATTGCACAATAGGCTTTGAAGATGTTAGTGAGAGTCCCTAGGTCTTCTCCAAGACAATTACTTGAATGTCCTCTATGTGATGAATGTTTCTTAATAAACTAATGAAATAATGGCTTATGTTAGAAAGCATTTAAATGAATGAGTACCTAATCTAGAGTGACTTAAGGATTCCTTAGTTAAAGTGTGAAGGGGGCATAAGGGATGATCTCTTCATGTCTTATCTAGGGAAGTCTTGAGAATGACTCTAGTTAGGGAAGTTGGTTGATTTATTTAGGCATGATCTAAACTGAGGAAGTCTTAAGGATTATTTAGGTAAACTTGAAGAGAGTGTATGTGCGTTCTCTTCTAGGAGTACTTAAGTAAGTGTTTTGATGGCCTTGGTAAGGATAATGTCATATCTCATATGTTATGCGTTTTGGTGTCTTATAAATGTATGTACCTCATTCTAAGTAGCCTTGAGGATCATTTAGGCATGCCTAGAGAGGGTGTATGGGCGGTCTCTCTTTGCGTTGCTTGAGTGAGTCTTAGGATAGCTTTTAGTGGGGAAATTACATGATAGAATGTGTCTAAAGTGAAGCTAAGAAACTTCACTGTACAGTGAAGGTAACAGTGATATAGTTCACTGTAAAGATTTCGAAAATGTTCTAAATTGACTAAGTGATTTCTCATGTGTTTCTAAGTTGATAAATGTTGTTCTTATAATTATATTATGATATTTAAATCAAAATATGCATATTTCCAATAAATGTCCATTTTCATGATTCTTATGCATTATGCCATACTTAGTACATGTGGTTGTACTAATTTCATGCTTTTATCTATCTCTATAGTGGTTGGTAGGTGAGGAGAATTTGGGAAGCAAGGCTTGGATTGTAGAATCATTCAAGTGAAGTTGAAGTATGTCCTCATTTGACTCGAGGGCATAGGTATCTTTTATTTCTCTTATTGAAGTATTGTAATAGACTTAGTAGTATTGTATTTCTATTGTGTATGGGACGTGTCCCAAGTACTCTTGTGTCTAAGATTTGATAAAATGAGACTTAGTATTTCCTATGAGTTTTATATCAAATAGTTTTTCAAGACTATGAAAATATTTGTGAAAAGTTTTAATTCCGCACTATTTTTCACTATGTATATGCGATGAACGTTACATAAGGGCTTGCATAAGACCTCCGAGAGGTCGAGTATGCCGGTTTCACTCCGAGAGTGTCATATCTTATAGGCTGTGGTATCGGTGCAATTAAATCATTGGAATGAGCCTATGTTGACGCTTAGCTTTTAGGGGTCGTTTGGTGTTGTGGATAAGAAAAAATAGTTATGGGATTAACTTTTTAGTGTCTCTTATTTTGTTACAAAAGATGGGATGACTTATTCCACTATTGACAAATAGTACTGGAATAAGTTATCCCTGCCTCTTGGTTGGATAACAATTCCTAGATAACTTATTGTGCTATTAAATAATTCTAATGACAAAAATACCCATTATATCATTTTTATTAGTGCAGTTCTTTTTCTGTTTTTGTTGTTTTAGTGCAGTTTTATTCCAGATTTTGCTATTTAAATTCAGTTTCTACATTTTGGTTACGCGTAGGCTGTTTTGGTGCATTTTTTGTCAGTTCTTTTAGTGTTGTTTTGCTGCAATTTTTAGTGAGTTTTTGTCTAGTTTTGATCATTTTGATGCAAGTTTTATCCTTCTATACCTTTCTAATGTAAATTACGATTACAATCAAATCTAATATATCAAAATGAATATACAAAGATTGAAATATTTCAATTATAGTGCATCATCATCCAAGTGGAAAACATTAAGGTTCTATCATATTATATAATGTACATATAAAGTTTTTGCGCATTTTGGCTAAGGTTAAAAATAAATTATAGAAAATAATTAATTTTTTGTGGGCAATAAAATATTATTTCACCAATATTTTCTTAGTAAAATATTGCAATGCATATAGCATATAACAATAGCTCTATAAAAGAATCTATAGAACTTAAATAAAGTGGAGGGTGCTTTTGTAGACAAACAACGTTTTTTAGAAAGTATGCAATGTCTATTATATAAATACAATTGATCTTAGGTATATTTATATGCCCTATTATGACAAATGACCCATCATTAACATTAGTTTACAACACTATCTGATCTAACTAGCATATTTTGTCTCAAAATTGCAATGATTGCACACTAATAGACATGATTAGTGATTATTTTCAGGTTCCTAAGGGAAATGATCAAGTATTGGAAGGAAAAGAAATTGAAACCGACAAGAACCATCAAGGCGTGGCACTGGTGCAACGCTCCAACCACCTTGGCCTAGCAAGGGAGCGACGCGCCAGACCAAGATTGATTGAGGGTGGTTTCAGGCACACTGGCAGCGCGGCGCTCCAGCCTGTTAGGCGCGATTCTGGCACGACGTGCCCAAATCTATGCGGAGTTTGTGAAGAAAGTTGAATTTAAAAGGACTCCTTGTTGAAGTAGAATTTGACTTTATTTTCCTATTCACTATAAATAGACCCTTAGGGCCTCATTTGTAGGGTTCGACTTTTTGATTGGTCAAGAAGAACTAGAATTCATGTATTAATAGGTTTGAATCTTCTAACTCTCTTACTTTTCGGAAATCACATGAGCAATCGTCTTTTGTGGTTTTTGAATAGTATGAGTAGATAAATATCCTAGTTATAGGGCTGCAACTATGAATTTAATGTTGAATACTATTTTCTTTTGAATTAATTCTTGGTTGTCAACACAAGTTACTTCTATATTCTTGTTTTACTATTTTATGATTGTACCGCATAAGATAAACTTAGTATCTAATCTTAAAATCGAGAGAGGAGAGATTAGATAGACCAAAGGATATAGAGAGGTCAATCGACCCATTAGATTGAGGGGATTTGTGTTCAGGAGAGACTCCCGGACGAACAACTTGCTTGGTTATGAAATAGGATGAAATATAAATGCTCGCCAATTAGCTTACTTATCCCCGCTCAACGATGTAGTTAGGTTGCTAATTGGGGTAGGTGACGAGAGGTGTGTAATCCAACTCATATAATTTACCTTATAAACAGTAACTTGACAACCAATATTAGTTCTAAGACAATACTATGATGCATGAGATTCAACATACGTTGTAGCCATGGGATTGCCTTTTTGTTTTTTGAACCACCATCATTAAATCGTTCAATCTTAGTTATTTTTATTCATTGCTAAAGTTGTCGTAGTTAACTATAACCATCAACTCTTGAAATAGTTACTTTTACTTTCTGCTGTAGAATTATGTTTGAATATAAATTGATCATAAGTTCATTGTGAACGATAACTCATTTCAAAAAATAATCAATATTACTTGTGCGACCACGTACACTTGCGTGTATATTGGGGAGCAACAAATTTTTGGCACCGCTATCGGGGACTTAGAAATTAATTTATATTAAATTTTCTTAAGTCTACACTTAGAATATACAGGTAGTAATTACTTGATTTTAGCTTGTTTACTATAATAATATGACTTTTAGGTTTGACTCGGAAAGAAGATCTTGTGCATCCTTACAATGAATCTCAAAGAGTTGTACATCAGCCAAGAAATATGAATCGAGGAGAATTAGGGCTAGGACATCTGGGAAATCATGGTGATAATCACCAAGACAATTCGGAAGACTGGAATGACCCAAGGGTTTCGAGAAATTCGGAAAATGTTGATATCCAAGGACTACCCCATCATGTCCCTATCAATCCAGCATTACATGTGCGAGACGTCGCAGTCCCACTCATCGCTAACTTGGCATCGAATATTATAAATCCTCCACTGGGGGAAGGTGTGAATTAAAGCGGAAAATGGTTCAAATTCCCCATACTAGTGGACAATTTACTGGTCTACCCCATGAAGATCCTCAACTCCATATTAGGAACTTCATAGACATCACTTATACCTACATCACACTTGGAGTCTCACCGAATTATGTGAGACTAAGATTGTTCCCATACTCGTTGCTAGGAGCTGCAAGGCGATGGTTAGACTCTGAACCACCAAACTCCATTGCTACTTTGGATGATCTCAAAATAAGTTCTTCTGTCGATTCTACCCATCCAAGAAAACCCCTAAGATGAGAGGTGAAATAACAAACTTCGCTCAAAAGCACGGGGAAGATATGTACCAAGCTTGGGCATGCTTCAAACAAATGTTGAATGCTTGCCAACACCATATGTAGACTAATGAGGTACTAGCTCGCACTTTCTTTGAGGGTTTAGAATATAATGCTCGTTCTATTCTTAATAGTGCAGCAGGTGGGCAAGCACTTCTATATTCTTGTTTTACTATTTTATGATTGTACACCAAGGAGAAGAAAGTGGAAGAGGCAGTAAAAAGCTCCAATGTTGAGGCAACCGTTCCTAAAAAGAAGTTACCACCTCCATTTCCACAAAGTCTAAAAAAGCAGAAGGAAGATGAATGCTTTCGTAAGTTTCTCTCTCTCTCCTTAAACATGTTCACTTTAATATACCTTTGGTTTACACTTTGCAGGGCATCCCAAAGTATGCTAAGTATGTGAAGGATATTATGGCTAGCAAGATGAGGATCACAGAGTATGAAACTATAGCACTTGCTAAAGAGTGCAGTTCTAGAATCCAAAACAGACTGCCCTAGAAGTTAAAAGACAAGGGTAGTTTTATTGTGCATATTACTATTGGGCAAAGTGTACATATACGGGGATTGTGTGACTTGGGGGCAAGTATAAATTTGATGCCCTTATCTTTGTATCATAAACTTGGGTTGGGTAGTACAAAACGAACCATTGTTATCCTCAAACTCGCAGATAAATCCATCACTAGGAATGAGGGGGTAGTAGAGGATGTGATAGTTCAAGTAGGTCCATTGAATTTTCCGGTAGACTTCGTGGTCTTAGACTTTGAACTTGATCTTGAAGTCCCATTCATTCTGGGAAATCCTTTATTTTCCACGGGTAGGGAATTGATTGATGTAGCAGATTGCCAATTGACCATGCGGGCACATGATAAGGTAGAGGTATTTGATGTTTACTGAGCTCTAAAATTACCTTCTATTTATGAAGAGTTGTCTGTCATATATATGGTTGATCACATAGTAGAGTCACAATTAGTTGTGACTAATGGCCCCTTAGAAAGAGTGTTACTAGGTCATCATAAAATGAAGACAAAATGGCCCAAGAAATAGAAACATGTATAAATCTGGTAATTACGGAGCCTCAGAAGCGAAGAGTATAACCATTAGAGCGTGAGTTAGGGCCACTACCCAAACCCTCTATTGAGGAGGACCTAAAGCTGGAATTGAAAATGTTGTCGGCTCATTTCAGGTACGCATTTTTGGGCCCTAATGAAACTTTACCTGTTATACTTTCTGCAAAGTTATCTCTAATAAAGGTTGATGTGGCGTTGAGGATCCTAAAGCGGAAAAAGAAGGCGATTGGATGGCAAATGTCTAACGTTCATCGTATTAGTCCGGCGTTGTTTATGCACAAAATCTACATGGAAGAAGAACACAAACCTAGTGCACAACTTCAACGTCGACTGAATCCTTTGATGAATGAATGGGTGAGAAAAGAGGTAATAAAGTTGTTATATGTGGAATTGTTTACTTAATCTGTGATTGTAAGTGGGTAAATCCGGTGCAATGTATTCCCAAGAAGAGAGTTATGACTCTGGTAAGGAATGAAAAGGACGATTGATTCCTACTAGAACAGTGACCGAGTGGAGAATTCGTTTGGATTATCGGAAATTAAATGATGCTAACTGGAAAGATCAGTACCATATTACCTTCATTGATCAGATTCTTGACCGCCTAGCAAGATAAGAGTACTATTGTTTATTAGATGGTTATTTAGGTTACAACCAGATCTTGGTTGCACCTTATCTTCAGGAAAAGACCACGTTCACTTGTCCTTACGGTACATATGTTTTCAAATCAATGCCATTTGGACTTTGCAATGTACCGGTGACTTTTAAAAGGTGTATGATGGCCATTTTTCATGACATGGTGGATGACTTTATAGAGGTTTTCATGGATTGTTTCTTAGTCTTTGGGAAGTCTTTTGATGTATGCCTACGGAATCATGATAAAGTACTTGCTAGATGTGAAGACACTAACTTAGTTCTGAACTGGGATAAGTGTCATTTTTTGGTTAGATAGGGGATAGTATTGAGACTCAAGGTGTCTAAATCCGGGTTAGAGGTTGATAAGGCAAGGTAGAAGTCATTGAGAAATTGCCTCCTCTCATTTCTATAAAAGGGGTGCGTAGTTTCCTTGACCATGCAGGTTTTTACCGGCGATTCATCAAGAATTTATCAAAGATTTCAAGACCTATGTGTAGTGTTTTGGAGAAGGAGGTCAAGTTTGACTTTGATGTAATGTGTCTGAGAGCATTTGAGATGTTGAAAACGAAATTAATTGAGGCTCCCATTATAATTGCTCCTTGTTGGGAATTACCATTTGAACTCATGTGTGATGCGAGTGATGTAGCAGTGGGTGCAGTGTTGGGACAAAAAAAAGAGCTAAGTGTTACACTCTATTAATTATGGAAGCAAGACCCTTGATGCTACACAAGCAAATAACACAGTGACTGAGAAGGAGATGATAGCGCTAGTGTTCGCATTCAACAAGTTAAGATCGTATTTGGTAGGCATCATGGTCATTGTTTTCACTGACCATGCAACAATTAGGTACATATTCAATAATAAGGATGCTAAACCAAGGGTGATTCATTGGATATTGCTTTTTCTATGAGTTTGACCTTGAGATCAAAGATAGAAAAGGTACTGAAAACCAAATATTTGATCACTTATCTAGGTTGGAGGACATCTCACATTTTAATGAGGGTGAGGAAATACGGGAGGAGTTTTCGGATGAACAATTGATGACGCTGGATATCTCCCAAGTGTCATGGTTTGCGGATATTGTGAACTTGATAGTGAGTGGTGAGTATCCAACGGGTGCAACTACTTAACCCAGGAAAAAGTTGAACCATGATGCCAAGTACTACATCTGGGATGAACCGTTCTTGTTCAAGAAAGGTGTCGACCAAGTAGTGAGAAGATGAATTCCGGAGTTTGAGGTTAACAAAGTGCTACAGAGTTGTTATGCCAGCCCATATGGAGGTCACAACGAAGGAGAGTGCACTGCGCATAAGGTATTACAATTTGGTTTCTTTTTCCCTCGCTATTTAATGATTCTATTGCTCTTGTGAAGGGTTGAGACAAAAGCCAGAGGTTGGGAACTATCTTAATATTACACGAGAAGCCACCAAACAACATTTTGGAGGTGGAAATCTTTGATGTGTGAAGTATTGACTTCTTGGGTCCCTTACAACCATCTAGTGGAAACCAATACCTTCTGGTTGCTATGGATTATGTGAGTAAATGGGTTGAGGCTGTCCCTCTTCCCTCCAATGACTTAAGGGTGGTGATGAAGTTCATCAAGAAACACATCTTCACTCCCTTTTGCACTCCAAGGGAAATTATAAGCGATGGAGGTAAGATTTCATTAACAATCTTGTGAAGAACCTTCTTGCTAAATACGGTATTTGTCATAAGGTTGCTACAGCTTACCACCCACAAACAAGTGCCCAAGTGGAGGTGTCGAATAGAGAAGTAAAGCAAATCTTGCAGTTGACAGTGAATGCGTAAAGGAAAGATTTGTCTGAGAAATTAGATGACACATTGTGGGTATATAGGACTGCTTACAAGACACCTATAAGGACTTCTCCCTATCATATAGTATTTGGGAAAGCATGTCAACTTCCGGCGAAATTAGAATACCAAGATTATTAAAATTAAGAAGTTGAACTTGGACCCTGAGCTAGCCTGTAGAAAGAGAGTGGATCAGTTGCATGAACTTGAAGAGTTTAGACATCACACATAAGAGAATGCCAAGTTGTATAAAGAAAAGACTAAGAGGTAGCATGATAAGCACATTGTGGATCATACCTTCAGTCCGGGAGAAAAGGTACTACTCTTTAACTCTAGACTGAGGTTATACCCCGAAAAACTAAAGTCTAAATGGAATGATCCTTTAGAAGTGGTAAGAATGACACATGGGGCTGTGGAACCGCAAGGAGAGTATGGCCCATGTTCTTGGTGAATGGGAAAAGAGTGAAACACTACTTTGGTGTTATTCGGATCATGATCGAGAGGCTCTTGAGCTGAATGATGATTGATACAAGTTGTGTCGTGCCACGACATTAAATCAAGCGCTACATTTGAGACAACCCATGAATTCTATGCAATAGGTAGTAGTCTTTGTTAATTTTGTAATATTAGCTTAGTTTTAAATCCTTAGGTATAGAGTTTTTATTGTTCCTAATTGTTAGTAGATAGGACTTTCGAAAAAAAAATTCAAAAAGATGAGTCGTGCTACGACCAAACTAAGGCGCTGGGTAGGAGGCAACCCACCATTATCATGTCATGTTATTTGGTTGATGCGCAATTCATGGGAGGAGAAACAAATCAGAAAAATGAGAAATACTCAAAACAAATGTGTGTTTAGGCGTAGACCAGGCGCGCGCCAAAGGCTGAATTCAGAGACCCATTTGTGGCGTACTGGCAGCACGCCACGCCCGAAATCAAATCAAAGTAAGGGAATTGGAGACTTCCCCAATAGGAGAGAAGAGGAGTGACCTAATCACATAGGAAGAATTGAAACCATAGAATTCCAGCTTCGCCTTCCTTACCTTCAATCCAATAAGATTCTGATTCCGCGAAAATTCTATCAAGTTCAGATACAATCACACAATATAACCCTCCTTAACTGCCCTAACTTCTTTTCCATCGAGAATGATGGCACATCCTTCTTTATTGGGCATCTTTGAGAGGGGAAACTGCATATGAATCAGGCACACTCTAACCCCTTCCCTCCTAGAGGCGGGTGCTTTACTTCCTGCACTTTGTCCATTCGGAGAATAAGGCATCCACTGAACTCATCAATCAACCTTTACCTTGTATCTCACTATGTCCTCCAACTCTATCTATTAATGAAGACTCTTTATCTAGTGAAGCAGGAAGAAGACTGAAAGCAAACGATCAGACAAGGCTCTGTAGGAGAAGAGCTAACTGGAGTACGCCTGGAATGAAAAATGAGGAATATGAGAAGAGAGTTTCAAAGGTCAGATTGGGTTGTCTAGTAAAGCCACAACGCAGATGGCAGACACAATAAGGGTGCACCGTGCCACCAAGG
The DNA here is from genome assembly GCA_022817965.1 of Solanum lycopersicoides. NCBI lineage: Eukaryota > Viridiplantae > Streptophyta > Magnoliopsida > Solanales > Solanaceae > Solanum > Solanum lycopersicoides. Next base: position 4,666,928 of record JAJJBR010002323.1, read on the forward strand.
ATTGCGCACACCAAGCGCGCCGTGCCAAGGGCTGATTGACTGCTGCCCATTTGGGCGCACTGGCAGCGCGTCGCGCCAAGCTGCCAGGCGCGAAGTGGGCATGTTGCGCCAAGGGCGAATGACTTCAACCTATTTCAGGCACTTGAAGCGTGGCACGCCAACCTACTAGGCACGATGAAGACGCGTCACCCCCAACCTGGGAATGAGAAAATTCTTAAAAAATGTTTTTCCCCATGGGACCCACAAAAAATTGTACCATTTCCACCGCCTACCGACACATTAATTCACCAAATTCCCATATATCACCTTCCATAACCATTCCACCCCTCTTCATTCACTTCATCTTCCCCCAAAAAACTCTTTCATGTTCCCCAAAACTCTTTCTTCTCCCTTTTCACTATATATTATCCCTAAATTCCTCCATTAATTCTTGCCAAAACTTTCTACCTTTTACTGTTTCTTCTACATTCTACCACCACAGCCCCCCCCCCCAATACACAAAATTTCAAAAACCCAGTAACCCCACCCAACCCCCATTGCCAACCCGACATCCCATTCTTCCCCCAATTTTTTCTTCTTCTCTTTTTTCTTAGTTTTTCTACTATTGGGGTATTCTAATGGCTTCTAAAGGTAAAAATGTCAGTGGTTTGGGTTCCAAGAGGATTCCAAAAAGAGTGGCTATCAGAAATTATAGTGGGGAACCCATCAATTTACAGCCTAAAAAGTTTGGTAAGGAAGCTTTAATGCCATATGCGGATGATTGGTATATTTCTCAACTTGAAGACAAGTACCTCGGCGATGAGTATGTCAATGAAGGTAGGTTGCGCCAAGAATTTCCGCACATTCACGCCCGAATCTGGACTTTGGGCCTATAATATGTCTTTATGGACCAAGGTGAGTGTAATTTAAGCCTAGTCCATGAGTTTTATGCATATTGGAATGCACGACGTGTTGAGATTAATAAAGTATTTCTTCGTGAAAAAGGGCGTTATTTACTTTTGAGGGGTTGAATGATTTTTTGGGTACCTATAATTGTGATAATGCTGATTTTCTGACTATGGTTGAGTGACCCCCGTATCGTGATATTAGGCATACTTTGTGTGGGATTACTTCTGTTGCTAGGTGGGACGGGTTTAGAGGCACAGGTAGCCATTTGATTCTTCACTATGGGCACCTTAACGTGGAAGCTAGAGTTTGTCTTAAAATTGTATGTATCACTTTACTACCGGGAAATCATATGACTGATGTTACTAGGGAAAGGATAGTACTGATTTATCATTTGATGAGGGGCTTACTGGTCAATGTGGGGGCTATTTTGTAGAAGAATTTGCTGAAATTTAGGACCAATAAGTGATGGTGTTTCTGTTATGGGAGCATAATTACTAGGTACATATGTGCGTTATTGATTGAGGATGAGGTTCATGATATGTGTGATCCTCGTTCCCCCTATTTAGTGTGACACTTGGTTGACGTCACGCGGACTAATGCGAGTGATCCTTCTCACAGGCCCATTTTGACTACCATGGATAGGCAAGCTCGTGATGATAACTGGATGGGGCGCATGTTTGGTATGGCTGAATTGCAATGGCGGATTCGTGGTCGCTTTGTAATGGAGGAGGATATGGACACACTATCTGAGCAGTACCCTTTGATGGACAGTGCCATGTACATGTGTTAGATGGGTCCGGCAATCTAGGAACTAATGATGATGATGACGCGACGGCTGATGAAGAGGATAGTTCGTATTAGGATGAGGTTGAGGCCACTAGCACCGGTGATGATACTTCGATCGCGGCCTAGAGGCTGACAGGGAGTTGTTTTTTACCTTTGCATTTTGTTTTAATTTTGATCACTAAGTACGGTATAGTGTTTAAGTGTGGGGTGGAAGTTGAACTTCATTGTACAATATCGCTTTATAGAGTTTTTTTAATTTTTATTAGGGTTCTTCCTATTTTGTTTTGGTTCTTTTCCCAAGGATAGTCCCTTTGAACCGTTTATGTCTAGTTTATTGCTTTATTGAGTCTTAGAGTCGTCTAGGAATGACATTTCCCGATGATGGATGGATGACAACCGTCTTAAGGGAAGATTAGTCATTAGGAGTAGAAGTATGAAACCTTTATCTTTGGAACATTGAAACCTTGTCTTAATAGTTGGATAGACGTCATGGGTGGCATAGTTTGTTTGCATTAGTAAGATAGTAACCATGAAAACAAGCATAATCTCTTTGTGTTTGACTTTAAGTGAAAAATAAAGAAGTTGGGCTTATATGTGTGGATACACCGTAATTCATTATATGTGAGCATGCTACAAGTTTGGGTCCTTATGTGCGATGTCATGCCATGTGTGAGAATGTTTGTTTAGTTTTGCATTGAATAACATGTAGAACTTTCCCCAAGTGTGCTTAGTAAATAACTTGTGTCCATTGTGGAATGTCATTGAGGCGTGTCTTTGAATAGCCAAGTTTGAATGTCCCCTGTATGCTTCCAAATGAAATACTCCCAGCTTAGCACCCTTGAAACTTGTAGCCCTAATTTGTTCTAACCCACTTAATTGAGCCAAAACCTTTTATTTATACCATTATTTTTATCCAAAATTCCTTAATGCACTATGTTTAGTTTAAAAAATGACAACGTTGGTTGAAATAAATAGGGTGGTAGTGATTTTTTGGACAAGAAAAGAAAAGAAAAGATACACAAATGAGACCCCAAGTTGTTGAAGTTTAAACAAAAAAAAGGTAATGTATACTAAAAAGGGTTGTGCGAAAAGAAGGAGCTCAAGTGTAAGTGAAGTCAAGTGGAGAACATGTAATGGGAAAGAAAAAGTTGTGAATGTTATCAATGAAAACAAAACATATGCATTAGGGAGAATGAGTAATTAAAGTTTACCCAAATATATCCTCCCTTACCTAAAGCTGACATTAAGACCGAATAAAAGTACTCTTGATTCCATGTGAACATCTTGTGAAAATTAAAGTACACTAAGGGCAAGCTTATAACATGTTAGGATATGTAGAACTCCATTTATGTGTGAGAGAGTTGATGTTATGAAAAATGGCCTTATACTATAATGAACTGATTGTTTTGGGTATTAAAAGAAAGGTTATACTTATATTGGTGAAGGCATTCACGAAATATGTTTGGTGCTTAATATTGTGGTTTGTTCTATGATGTTGCATTAGCCCAAAATTATTTGAAAAGAGTCATGCATCGAGGTTGTGAATTGTTTGATTGGTAAACTATAAAGAAGAGTTGAAATTGTTGCATAAAGTCCACCAAAAGTTAATGATTAAATATGTTTGGTCAATTGTGAAGCAAGGCGAAGAGTCTAGAGGGTCGAGAGTCTAATTTTATGAGATAGAGGTTGTTCGAGGACTAACAAATGTTTAAGTGTGGGGGTGGTGATCATGGGAATATTTATATGCCCAATTACGAAAAATTACCCATTTTTAACGTTAGTATAAAATATTATCTAATCTAACTTGCATGTTTTGTCTCAAGATTCCAATGATTTTACACTAATAGACATGATTATTGATTTTTAAGGTTACTAAGGGAAATTATCAAGTATTGGAAGGAAAAGGAGTTGAAATCGACAAGAAGCAGTCAGGCGCGACACTAGTGCGGCGCCCCAGCAACCTTGGCGCAGCAAAGGCACGATGCACCATATCAAGATTGACTGAGGGTGGTTTCAGGAAAAATGGAAGCGCGGCGTGCCATTCTGCCAGGTGCGGTTCTGGCGCGGCATGCCCAACCCTATGCGAAGTTTTTGAAGAAAGTTGAATTTAAAAGGACTGATAGTTGAAGTTGAATTCGACTTTATTTTCCTATTTACTATAAATAGAGCCTTATGGCCTCATTGTTAGCATTTGAATTTTTGATTGTTGTGCAAGAGAACGAATTCAAGTTTGTAATAGGTTTTAATATTCTAACTCTTTTATTATTCGGAAATCACATGAACAATCGTCTTTTGTGGTTTTTGAATAGTATGAATAGATAAACGTCCTAGTTTTTGGGGTGCAGCAAGGAATTGAATGTGGAATATTATTTGTTTTTGAATTAATTCATGGTTGTCAACACAAGTTACTTCCATATTCTTATTTTACTATTTTATGCTTCATCACCATAAGAAAAAATTAGTGTCTAATCTTAAAATCGTGAAAGGAGGGATTAGATACACCAGAGGATCTCGATCGACCCATTAAACTGAGGTGATTTGTGTTCAGGAGTGATTCCAAGACAAACAACTTGTTCGGTTCGTAAATAGGATGAAATATAAATGCTCGCCAATTAGCTTACTGATCCACAATCAATGACGTGGTTAGGTAGCTAATTGGGATAGGTGAAGAGAGGTGTGTAGCCCGACTCATATAATTAACCCTATAAACCAGTAACTTGACAACCAACATTACTTCTAAGCCAATGCTATGATGCATGAGATGCAATATACGTTGCAACCTTGGAATTGCCTTTTTATTGCTTGAACGACCATCGTTAAATCGTTTAATCTTAGTTACCTTTATTCATTGATAAAGTAGTCGTAGTTAACAATAAACCATCAAATCTTTAAATAGTTACTATTACTTTCAAGTGTAGAATTAAGTTTGAATATAAATTGATTACAAGTCCCTTTTGAACGATAACTCGTTTCAAAAAAGAATCTATATTACTTGTGAAACCACGTATACTTGCGTGTATATGGAGAGAAGCAACAACAAACCAAACAATCAATAAAAATTAATTTCAGGGTACCAAATCCCATGATAAACAGTCTCAAAATAATTTATCTCATCATAACTTGTTTTCAAACCAAAAAACCCCATATAACTTCTTCTTAGGAGTACTTATTTAGTTAGGTCCCCTTTGTTGTTGCCGGAACCGTGTGGGTTTTCAGGCTTTATGAGTTTTACTGTTGTTATACTGATAATTTTAACGAAGTCCCTATCCTTTGTTTAGAATTGGATCATTGGATTAATATTATCTCCCTAGGATTGTGTAACACCTAGAAAATTTTTGAACTAAGATAGTAACCGTCTTTCGTTCTGAGTAGGATTGTACCATGGGATTTTAAAAAAATTGAGTTTTAAGGTTACTAGATTTAGCACCTTGAGATCCAAAAAGAACAAAAGAGAAAATAATTCAAGTCATCCTAAGTTCTTTTATGTTTTGGGTCGACTTCAAAGGACCATAACTCTCATTACCGGATTATTTGGTAGGCTCCAACGTATTAAATGAAATTTCATTGAATTATCTTTCCAACTTCACCGAGTTTGCTATGTTTTGACTTTGAATTAGTGATATATGCCCTTTTGAAGCCAAGTTACTAGAAAAAAGTGAGGGATATATTTGTATTTTCCATATCCAATAAGATTTAATTAGTTTTTAGTAAGGTTTAGGGGTTTAATTTATTTAGGTTTAGCTTTATAATCCTAATATACACCTAGGGATTTAGTTGAGAGTTCAAAAAGAGAAAATAAGATAAAAGAGGAGAAAAAAGGGGAGGATCAAAGCTTTCGTCGAGATTCTTGTGTTTCGTTGCGAATTTTCACCATGGGATTAATCCATAAGAGGTATGTAAGGTTACATAGTGTTGAGTTCGTTCAGCTATGTTCATTCTTGATGTTGAAAGATAAGAGTTCTTGCCAAATCTTCTTGAAGCTCATTCTAAATCTTATTTTGTTGGGGTTTTGATGTTTTTTTTAAAGTAAAATGATTGTTTTGGGGGATGTATTGAGTATATTAGAGTGTACATATGTTGAATAATCTAATCCTAGTGATTGGGGAAGAAACACTTCGATTCTAGACGAGTTAGGATGAGAAAACGAGAAAAGAAATTCATCGGTTTTTCTTGGTTTGGCATGGACATACGTGCCAGCCAATGCGCTCAAAATTATGTTCTGTAGTTTACGAGCTGGATCCCATACCACCAAGTGCGCCAGGGTCACTTCCCCGTCCAGTTTGGAGTTCGTTACTCCGTTTGAGTTTTTCTAAAGTGTGTCTTCACTCCCTTTTGTTATAATACACTAAACTACTTCTAAACACAGAGAATCATTCATAACATGAATCATAACCCTTGAATCCATAATTCAAATTCAAGGTAGAGTTAGGAGGTAAGTCTGGAGAGTAATTTCAAACTTTTAAGAAAGTTCCTTTGAGGATTCTTATACAACTTCTAATAACTTGTTTCAAGACTCAACTAAGTGAGAACAAACTATTCATGAGTATTCACTATCCCTAGATCCTTCATATTATGAACCATAACTCTTGAATTAATAATTCACATTTAATAGAGGGTCAAGAGTAGTGTCGAAGAAAGTATTTGAGTTCAATTTTGAATCCTTTGAAATCAACTATCGATTGAAATATGTTTTGTGGAAGTAAGTATGATAATGAGAATAGTCATATACTTGAGTTCCATATTGTTACGTAGACCCTTGTGTCGAGTCGTTCATGCCAGTAAATTCTGCATGGTCTCCATAAATTGAGTATAATTGAGAGCAGTAGTATCTTCAAGTTCTAAGTCTTGAGTATCAAGTTCGTAACCTTTTTGAGAGTATATTCCTAATCATTGGACTATTACATGTTACCCATGAAGTCCTTTAGTTGAGTATTTTTGGCCAATAAGTTCGCACGAACCCTATAAGTCGAGGATTATTGAGCTAACAAGTGTATTTCAGTCCTTGAGTTGATTCATCCGTGCCCATAATTCTGTATGAACCCTCTGAGTAAAGCATTCTTGAAGCAATTATTATTATTGAAGTTCTTCAGTTATGAGTTTTTGAGTCTTGAGTATTGAGTTCTTGTTACGGTAATTGAAAACCTTGAATTATGTTGTTCATGTCCATAATTCGTCATTAACTTTATTTCGAGAAGTTTTTTACAATATTTTTAAATTTGATTTAAGACTTGAGCATTGAATTAAGTACGAGTACGAGTAAAGTTATTGATTTTACATTAAAACAAGAGAGGAAACACCGATATTCCAGAGAGCTTTTATGTTATTTTTTACTAATAATCTCAACCATAAAGAGTTATGTTTTCAAACATATTAGTTAAGTATATTTTTTTTAATAGTATTGACATATGATATGGGGAAGAGTTCAGATAAATCAAGTCTCTATTAATCATGTAACTAACGTGGGTAGAAATGGTAAAATTTTTTAGATAATTCCTTGAAGCTTTTAGCATAGACTAGTGGATCCACTTAGTTGAGCGTTCTATATCCCGACAAGCTATAAGAGAGTTCTGACAACGTTGGCGAGACATTGTATCATCACATAATTGATTGTTATTGTATCATTTAATACATTAAGTTGCTATTACTGTTTTTAATTTTTTTTCCATATATTGCATATTTTTGTTGCTTTATCTTGAGTTGAGTATCTTGAGTTGAGCTCTATTTTAGTGAATTGAGAACCTTATTACTGAGTTGGGTATCTTATCTTTGCGTACTTTTAAGTAGAGGAAGTTTAAGTAGTTTTGAGTATCCTTGAGTTGTAACGACCAGGATTCTAGAATCCGAATCGCCACCAGCGTTGTTGACCTCTCAGAGGTCACAGACAAGCCTCTTCTTGCATTCATCATATTCATTGTCACGACCGGAATCTAGACCACAGACGAGACCGGCGTCGTTGACCTCTCAGAGGTCGCAGACAAGCCTACTTACCTCATTCTTACTTCATCTAGGTTAATTTTAAGTGGAAAATTTGAAACTTATTGTTTCTTAACATACTTACTAAACCTTCTCATTAATACATAATTGTTCACCATCAACCATCTAATATCAAGATCATCAAATAAAAAAAATAGTCTAATATAGTAATAAAGATGTACTTGCCAAAATGGCACCAATACAATGTCTGAAAAACAGGAAAGAAACGCTAGTGGGACATGCTCCACTAGCTCAACTCTAAGACTAAGCTAGAATATAAATGGCAGCATCCTCGAAAGCATTAGGTCCTACCAAGTCCGTATGAATGCTCGACGTCCGAATAACTTCAGCGTGAACCTGTAGCTCTAGCGTCCACCTGTGCCTGCACCTAAAATTGTACAGTTGTATAGGGTTAATACACACTTGTACTAAGTATGGGTATATGCAAGCACACACCAAGGACATGCATGAAAAAGAATAGCTCTTTCCTAACAACATAATTATTGAAAGTCAAGTCAGTGGACTTGCCAAATTGAGATTAGGAAAGTTAGTGAACCTTCCAAATTTGGATTAGGAAAGTCAGTGAGCTTTCCAAATTTGGATTAGGAAAGTCATGCCATGAGAGTAACATGCATCACCATAGTTATCATATTGCACACAGTACATAACATCATCCACATAACACATATCATATAGCATACAACACATATCATCTTTTATAACATTCATTCATATGCCATGATACCTTGGAATCATGGACTTGACATTAAGACTTTCCAAAATGAGGGCTCAACATATGGGACCTCAACTAGGGAGTCTTCATTAGCAAACACAGAGTCTGCTTCATTCATTCATACGTACTTCATTTCATTTCGTTCATAGGCCAGTGTAAACACCAGCTATACCTAGGGTGTATTTTAAGACTTTCATCGGGTTTGCAGTGCAATGATCAAGAATAACCTAGTGTTATTACCTGAGTCTAGCTCACCTCTTGATTATCCTATCCTAACACCTTTGTTATCATTCTATTCATTATGTGCTTCATTTGAGGCTAGCCTTATTCATTCATTGGGAACTTTAACTTTAACCGACATAGATCATGTGAGCATCATGAAATCCATTGTCTCCCCCACACCGAAAAGAGGTGGAATCACCGGCCAAGGTGACCCAAAACATGCTAGCGTACATGGGAATTTAACTTCGCCAGATCCCTATATTGGCAGTATAGGTTCGAAGACCAGGAGATATAAGGAGACCTATACCCGGCAAGCCGGACAGTCTCATCTCATGAGAGTTACGTGAACCTCCGCCCTTCCCGACAGAAGGCATCACCGCTCATAGCTGGTCTATCGGTGCTCAGTATAAAGTTCCATTACATTCAACTCATACGTCATGGAAGTTGGCTTCTAGTATGAGGACATCATAGCTCAATAGATGATTTCTCATCTCATCATTATTATTAAGTGTTCTAATCTCAATACTTTCATTAGAGTGTTCATAGAGACTGATCTCTTCATTAACTGTACACTCTCATAGGTGAGTACGTTTTGGTAACATTTACTTAGGCTCATTTGAGATTGTTCTCATCTTTTACATTAGCCCCATATCATGTTGTCACCACATTCATTAACATTAGCATATTTGCTCTTCATAATTACTCACCCTATTTTACTTGAATGTTCATTTCATCATATGCCAATGCACTTGGCCATTTGTGTGTTTGACATTCTTACTTAACCTTTCTAGGGTTTCGTCATTTCATTACATAATAATCATTTCATCATATGCCAATGCACTTGGCCATTTAGTGTGTTTTACACTCGTACTTAACCCTTCTAGAGTTACTTCATTTCATTACATACATCTTATGTTCACTTATCTATAAGCGTATGGTAGACTTATGGGTATATACATACAAGCCATGAGGCTTCATTCATAGTTCGTTATTTGACTCATATTTTCTTAAGATTATGTAGTACAAGACTTACGTATCTTGTATATATGCCAAGATCTTGATTTCGATCTAAGTAGGTGGCATTATTCTTGAACATTTAATTCACGTATGACTTATGTATCAATACGGAAATTTGGGCAAGGGAACCCAAGTTCGAATCACTTGGACAAATTTACATTTTTCATTGATTTTATTTTTAGTCTTCATGACATTGGGACCCTAGATCGAACCCCAACATCAACATTCTATTTTAATTTTTCTCCTTGGATTTTCCCTTAATTTGGCCGAAGGGTTGTGGGTTCAAACCCCCACAACCCCTTTTTATTTTTCATTATCATCTTGTTGCCCAATTTCGCCTACACCAAGAGGTTGTGGGATCAAACCCCCACAGCCTCTTTTATTTTATTCTTTATTTTTTGCTGGGCATTGGGAGGTTGTGCGTTCGAACCCCTACAGCCTCCTTATTTATATTTTAAATTCGCTAAGGCTGTGAGGTTGTGGGTTCGAACTCCCACAGCCTCCTACTTTTATTTTTAATTAAAGTCTATTAAGTTAGGCGTTTTGGCAGTGAGGTGTGGGATCGATCCCCACACCTCACCTCATTTTTCATATTTAATTCGCCTGCTCCTTTCCAGCCTTGAGGTAATGGGTTCGATTCCCACTCCTCACATTTTCTTTTCTTTATTTTCTCTTCTTTCACTCGTTGCCTGGAGGTCGTGCGTTCGATTCCCACGCCTACCATTTATTTATTTAATTTATTGTTCTCCCTTTCTCAATCAGAACACGATTTTGATTCCCCCCAGCCCCCGTTTTTTTTTTTTTTTTGCGAATTACGACTGCCACTCGGGTGAGGTCACGGGTTCGAATCCTGATGGCCTCACCCCTTTAACATTTACTAAATTTCCAGATTTTTATTCATCAACTTTTAGTCTAAACCATGTTTGTATATTACTGGAAAATTTAGTCATTTTTCAACTCATATTCATCACACTTTCACTTGATTCATAGGGTGTATTCATATACAATTTTAACACATTCTTTAGGCGCATCTTTCATAGGTTTGTTTGGCTAAAAGAGTGTTATTCAATCAGCCACATTTCATTACAATGAACATCACGTTGTGTACAACTTTTGCACATAAACTACAAGGATTAAACATGCCATTTCACACCTCCAACACTGACTAAGTTCACTGCCACACGTTGCACACACACATCACTTTTTAATATGATTTCGAGCAACATATTCAATATTCACAAAGTTTCGAACATGCATACTTAAACATAAACATCACGAAAATACATTTCGTCCCTACTTAGTACCAGCAAACATACCCAACCTATCATTCAATGGGAGCTAGTGACAGGGACATGCAACGGGGAACAACCCTAGTTTTCGGAATGAATATCTTGAATCTTAAGGGGTCTCTTGGAAAAGGGACCAAGAGAGAAGAAACACATACCTTAATTGATGTTCAAACGTTGAACTTGCTGCCCAAAACTCTCTCCAAAATCAGTCCAAGCCTCCTCAACGTCCACACCACTCGATGGACAACTTCTCTTTGCCTTAACATTTTTGGTTACTTTGTTTTTCTTAGACTTTTCGTGTTTTTCTTCAAGTGTGAAGAACTTCTATCTTTGTTCTGTTCTTGAAGTTGTTTTTGGCAGAGAGAAATAGTGAAGTTTGAACGTGAGGATGTGATTGACGTGAGAGAGTAAAACGTGTGAAGTTGTTTAGGCTTAGATGATGACTTAGTCAATTTAGGACTCTCCTTAATACTTAAAATCTGATTTAATTAATTATACATGAAAGGACCATTTTGCCCTTACAAAAATCAGATTTTAATAATAAATAAATCACCAATTTGTTGCTTCCATTGGGGCTCGAACTCGGGTGGAGTGACCTTTGCGAAATAGATCATTTCGGGTCGACCCTATACGGATCTTTTATTAAATTAATTAATTAATTAATTAATTCCTTTGGGTAATTACGATATTATCCTTGGCCTGGAAAAGACCAATTTACCCCTGGACCCTCAAAACTTAAGATTTCCTCTTTTTAAGTCAGGTAAAGACTCCTTCGATTAAATCTTCATTTTCGAGAGCCCTACATGGTTGGTTCCAACCTTTCCAAGCTCAACTAACTCCCCAAGTTAGTTGTCTTGGCCGTAGTAAGGGTTCTGAGGTCTTGTTCTACGCGTATCAATCCGTGTGAACCTTGGTCTAATCGCAAGAATTCTTGACACATTAAACATTTTTTATCTTATTCATTTTTCGGGTTGTTACATTATCCCCCAATTAGGAACATTCGTCCCCGAACGACACTACCACTATATATCGTAATGGCAGTCAGATCATAACGTAATCACTATGCACATCAACAATAGCAAAAAATATGGAGAGATAAGGAAACATAGACTTAAGAGTAGGAAGTCTAACCTCAAGAACTGAAAAAGATGAGGTAGCGGGATCTCATGTCGGCCTCAGCCTCCCACGTAGCACCCTCAACAAGATGATTTCTCCACAATACCTTCACTGTGGAAATCTCCTTGTTCCTCAGCCGCTTGACCTGTTTGTCTAATATCTCAACAGGTACCTCCTCATAAGACAAGTCATCATCAACCCCCAAACTTTCAACAGGTAGAATCGATGCTGGATCACCTAGGCACTTCTTCAACATAGAGACATGAAAGACTGAATGAACAGAAGCTAGATCCGCAGGCAATGCTAACTCATAGGCCACCTCACCCACACGCTGTAGATCTCATATGGACCCAACATACCTCGGAATCAGCTTCCCTTTTCTACCAAATCTCATCACCCCTTTCATAGGTGATATCTTCAAGTAAACCTGGTCACCAACATCAAATTCTAAGGGACACTTTTTGTTGTCTGCATGTGACTTCTGTCGGCTGTAAGCAGAAGCCAACCTGTCCCTAATCACTCTAACCTTCTCTAAGGCCTCATGAATGATCTCTGGACCCAAAATGGATGACTCTCCAACCTCGAACCACCCAACTGGAGATCTACACCTCCTACCATACAGTGCCTCAAACGGTATCATCCCAATGCTGGAGTGATAGCTATTATTATACGAGAACTCTATCAAAGGAGATATGTCATCCCAGCTACCTCTGGAGTCAATCACACACGCTCTCAACATGTCCTCCAACGTCTGAATGGTGCGTTCTGCCTGCCATCAAACTGAGGATGAAAGGCAGTACT
>JAJJBR010002323.1:4680752-4706638 GCA_022817965.1 Solanum lycopersicoides
CGTCATGTTAAAAAAAAAAGAGATCATACCCACACATTATAAGAATATAAAGAAAGTGATGTTTTTCCTAAAACACTTTGTAGCCTACCGCTCATAGGTGTGGCACGCTTCACACGCATGAAAGGGACTGTACTTAGTGCAGCCTTACAAACATCCTAGTACTCTTGAACACGGTCTCAAATACCAAGTTTCTCATACACCGAGGCTACCCCTTCACGTAACATGATTCATAAGATCATGAGTGGCACCAAGCTAACTGTACTTGCATATCAGAAGTATACTTAAAGATTTTCTAAAAAATAAATCATACTGTGTGGAATCTTAAGCATGACATAATTAAATTGATGGGGATTACCCATTAGAAGTCTGGATATAAAAAAATTGAGAGTTCAGTAAAAAATTAAGATTAAACTCAGCTAAAAACTAAATCTAAACTACGTGTAAATATAAGCCTTAACTGACTAGAGATGTTGAAACATGCCCCAGCTAACTCGAGAAAAATATAAACTGAATTATTGAAGATGCGAGATAACATTTCGATCGTCCTCGAAAAATGGGGAGTCACCGCTTATAATTTTGAACTGTAGATTAGGAACAGATCTATGCGTGATCTCAATGTCGAGGACCAAAACCTACATCACAAAAAAATGCAGCGCGTAATACACATCAGTACTTGAAAGGTACTACGTATGCAAGATAGTATAAAACTAAACAATTATATACATAACTGAAAAACGCAATGCAATCAATGATATAATCTGAACATTAAAGAAAATACTGAAATATGTTTAATAGTGAACTAACCTAATGCAATGACAAAGTATAAACATGTTGAGATTGAATACTGAACAATAATTGATAACATAGTCAATGCACAAGAATGTGATTATGGAGCTACTATTAACTGACATAAAACGATAGGAGCTATCAGTGGAGTCCGATGTATTGCCCCATAGAGAGGACCCAATATACATTGCCAAGGGTATAAAGGCATGAATGGCATGATCACCAAGTATGTTACCCATCGAAGGAACTTATCCTACAGAAACACATAGTTCTATGATTATGAGGGTAATTGACCCTTAGTACACTCAGTGTTAAGCCTAATCCCAACTGATTATGTAACTAATACATTATAAACTAACTTTGTGTAATATTGAATAGCTCAAAATACACACATTGTAATTTAAAATTCACTATTAATGTACTTATAAGAAAACATTCTTACTGAAGAATCTATATCTGAATAAACTACCTATCAAGTGTAATTCATGAACTAAACAAATATACACAACTAAGGTTCAGAGTTTCATGCAAAGCCTAAAGCAACAATTCCTTAAAAATATGATAATGTGATTTGGGTTAGTCTCACAGCTAAATCACAACATAAATCTAAAATTCTAGAAACCCTAGGTCTAACATCATACAGAGAATTAAGAACTAGAGTTAAATCTAAGGATCTAGAGGATGAATGGAATCCACTAGTGAAATCCCACATACATTGTGGCGAAATTCACGGAGAAATATTTTGATTTTGGGGCTGGAACTAAAGAAAACATGTGTTCTTGGAGAGGGCTTGGTCGACTCTTTCTCATTCTTTTCATTGACTTGATGATTTTTGGAGAATGAGTTGACTAGAGTAAGTTCTAATCAAGTTACTCAGAAAAACTGACTACCACGACGTAGGTTACGTCATGAATGACGTAGTTTAGGGGTCCAACTCATAGGAAAAAGATCACATGACCCTGCCTTAAAAGTTTAGGGGCCAACAGAATGACCATCGACTGGCCTACAGTCCATTCTGTGAATTGTCGTTTGTATTTCAAAGAGATGGAGTTTGGGGGTCTAAACCACGGCCTGGACCACGAACTATGGTCCAACCTTTGTTCCGTAGGTCCTCGCATAGGTCGACCCTTAGAGCGATTTCTTCTGAGTTTCTAGATAGGGCTGTAACATGCTCAAATTATACCTCCCTAAAGAAGTATAAGAGGTCATAATGAAGGAGAGAACCCAACTAGTAGGTTGGGGTCGATTCCACGAGAAAAATGGTTTACACTTAACTTCAATATACAATTATGTCTATTTAGCCAAGGTCTTTGCAAAAACAATTAATTAAGGGGGGGGGGGAGGGGTTGTAAAACAAGTTTCTTAGACAATTCTAAGTTAAGAAAGCAAGCAAAAGTAAAGACTGAGTTTTTATCAAGTTGAGACTAACTAGGGTATATGTGTTCCCCATAGGTTCATAACACCGTATTCCTACAAATAACAATTCTTTCATAGTGTTTTGCTTGTAAAGTTGTAAGTTTTGTATCTCTAATTCCTTGGTCCGGCATTTATAGAATTTCACCCCGTACCTTGGTCTGACTACGTGTATATAACCTTCTAACCCTTACCTTTACCTCATATTAGACATCATCATTAATGTATGACTTAGTTATTACTTTTCACCAATCGACACTAGCCTATTAGATAGTATCCCACTAAATCTATGTTGATAATTCTTTCATATTACTACCTCCTTGGTTCGGCAAGTAGCAACAAGGCTAGTTCTAACGCGTGCACTCGTTAAAAAGACTTCTAAACGAAAGAATTATCAATACATGCAAGAACCTATTTGAGAATTTCTTATTTGATAGGTCCACTTTGTTAATTATCCATGGTTCCCACAACCCTAGTTGAGGATTTAGTTACCCATACAACCAAGATCGCAATTCATTTTTTTTAAATAAGAAATCATGAATTTACTTTAACAAAATGAAGAAACCCAGAAAATCCACTTTAAATTGCAACATAAAACTTCAAACCAAATCCGGAAATTCATTGATTGCTAAAGTTTGCAAAAATCAATCTCAAAACACAACGTAAAACAATATTAAGAGTATCTAACCCTAAAAATGAGGTTTTAATCCCCTATTTATAGAAAACATTGTCCAAAAGAAAAAGGAATTAAAATAAGGAATGTTTGTCTAGAAAACGCGGCATTGATCGACGACCTCACTAACGGAACGTCGATGGAACGACGGTCTGTCGACTGCCTCCGTCGCCTCAGACTTAGAATGGTTTCTTCTTCACCGGATAGCACCTTTCCTGAATCAAACAACGAACCTGTATTACCGGCGCAACTCATCTAAGGTCCGTCGATGCTCCTCCATCGTTCCACACTTTAAATTTTGAGAAACCAGGTACCTGAACCTTCTTCGAACCAATCAATCATTCACCAGGACAGTCCGTCAATCGTTGAGCTAGTTGTTCCTTACTTGGTTAAATTTCCCTGGTCTTCTCCCTTTGCCTAAACTGCACATCGACGATCACCACCTATGGACCGTCGAATAAACGATGGGCTGTCGATGGCCTTCAAAGGTCATCTTTTTCACTTTTTACCAGCTGCCTTAGGCGATTTCAATGTGCACATCTTTCATGCAAAACAAACACAAAAACATGTTAGAACTACTATAAAAAGGCTCTAGACACACACAACTCTTAAGAAAAAATGCATTGAAAGCACCGTGAAACCACTGTACATCAACACCCTCAAATTAAATTCATTGTTTGTCCTCAAGCGACGCACGATGACTCAAAACAACATTTGTACAAAAGTATACTCTTTTAAGCGTTTGTAATCACATGACTATAAATCCCTACTCATTCTTCTTGGTTAGTGAAGGCTTACACTCTCAGGTTCGACAAGCTAACTCATGTGGATCACATCATGACAAAACACCTCTACTGTTTTGCCTCTCACCAAGGTACAAACTTTCCGAGACCGCAACTAGTGCCCTCACTTCAAAAGAAATACTTAATTTTCACACAATTATTATAAGTTTGGGTACAAGGATCGTTATTCAACACTCACGCTCAAGAAAAAGTTCAAATACAGTTAGTACTCATCGCCATAGGCTTGCCATTATTTTCTCTGCTTAGGTTCACTACACTAGACTCTAGGATCACAGTAGGTCTTTCTTGGCTTGTAATGTAGGCTCAGTGTCAGATGTGGTACATTTGGATACATTTTTAGTGACTTTTTGCCCCCCTTGACATTTACGCTAAGCTTCCTACCTCTTTTCATTGCCTTTTACGCCCTAATTTTCCTCTCTTTTCATCTCTGCCTTTCTCCCTTTTTTGGATATGTCTCTTACTTCTTTTTCAAAAAAAAATTCTCTTCCAACTCTTTTCTTTCTTTTCTTTTCCTTTTCAATCAATTTATAATTTCATTGAGTCACGTCTTTTGCTAACGTTCTCTCTTTTTTTCAACATTCAACTCTTTCCATACTCATTTTTGGGTCCTCACTCATAGTAGCCACCCTCAACTTAGGATTTTGCATGAGTTGAGGTACACAATACCCAAAATCCGGTCAGGGACAAGACGAGGTTATTTACTGTATTACCCACCCTCAACTTAGGCTTTTGGCTTAAGTCGAGGTGCACATGTCCAAGGAGGGACTGGTCCCTAACAATAGACATTGGGAGGGTGAGTTGGTGAATCAAAAAAAATATGTCTATTATTGGCTCGACAAATTTGGATCAAAAGGGATAATTCTTTCGTTTGGTTAACTTCATTTTAGACTAAATGTTTTCTAATTTGAACAAGGGCCTATGATCCTTTCCTAGCTTCTAACACAGATTCCCTTCGCAAGACTAACCGGGCAAGTTCTAGTTCGGTACCAACTGTTAAACACTCCAATCTCCTCACACTCTCTTGGCACCTCATTACACTATCAGATTTTTAGATTTGTCAGTTTAGGTGTTAGTTGAGGGTCATGCAGTGTGTGCCTACCTAATATCATGCTCAGAGCCAACACATTCAACTCATTTTCACCTATTCATGCCAGCACTATCTAGGAAGGGATATCATTTTTTTCAGTTATCATGCTTCATTCTTTTGATGCTTTTGTACTTTGTGCAAATAAGAACATACCGGTTCACAAAAACATTAATCAGTCTCTTGGGGAAAAGGAACATAGAAAAGAAAACCCCAAGAGAGGATTGTGATTTGGGCTACTCAAACTTCACCCTAACACTCACATTCCATTTACCCCACCCCCAACAAAATGAACATTGCATTGTCCGCCAATGCATAAGAAATCATAAGTACAAGGTGGTAGGTGAAGCAAACGTGAGGCGCGTAGCGCAGACGATGTATCAACATGTGTGTGGGTCCGGTTTCTTGGAACCCACAGGATCATCAATATCCGCACCATCAGTTGTGCTCTTCTAGCCAACCTCCGGTATCGAACTAGATGCCCCAGCAGGCATATCTCGCTCTCTAATCTGGCGGGCCTCCTCATCCACCAAATATGCCCTCCTAGATAACTCCAACTCTGTCCGCTCTCTCTTTTTTGCACGAGCCTGATCAAAGTCCTCAGTAGTGCGGATGGAGCAGTGCCTTTTGGCACTATACATGTGGCTTAGTTTGTGGCTCAGCAGAAGGATCGAACAAGGCGTCTAGCACTTTGTCTTGTGCTAAATCGATGGGCACAATCTCTGGCTCAGTCCCCCTCATCTCTAGAATGGCATCTACATCAGCACGCAAACTAGCAACCGCATCCTGAAGAGTAGTGAGGTCTAGACACTAGTGAACCGCCTAAATTTTTTGTGCTCTTTTTGCTGGGCCACCCTATTCTCTATTCAGTCCTCAGCCTCAACAAAGGATTTCTGCATCCAAGGCTGCATATGGTGGAGCAGTGTGGCCATGTGGGCCAATAATTTCTGGACCCTCGCCAGAGGGATCAGTGCTGCATAAGGGGCGTGGATCTGGAGGAGCTGGGGGCTCGACTGGTGGCATGAGTGGAATCAGCTGGGGTGGTGTCAGGTGGCTCTAGAGTAGCAGGGTCAGCACCTTGGGCTAACTTCACAGTATAAGACAAGCTCTCGCTCAATGAAGGCATCTTAATCCGGGGCCTTCTCCGTGGTGCCGCTACGTTGGCCTTATCCTTAATAAAGCCTATATAAACAGTCCCCACCAGACTACAAAGTGTGTCATAGTGCCAAATTGGCACTCCAGCTTCCCTACAAAATTGGAAAATAAGACAAGTAAAGGGGTAAGTGGTAGAGGTTTTGAAAGCCCTCTCATGCGGTGATCAGCACATGAGCATAATCAATCTCCAAACCTTCTAGCATAGGAGCTACCAACACCGCTCTATTCCATGTAAGGACATTATCAACATTTGTGGGAGATATACGGTGTCGGACTAGCAACCAGAAAAACTTGGCCACAAAGGTGAGGGTCACATTCTTCATTGACCCTCAGGGATCTAACACCCAGACAGTCCTCTCACAATCGATTGCCAGATATTGCACAAGCCATTTCTTAACAAACTCTCCCTTCTCTGCGGTCCTATGGAATGCTATACTCCTCACGGTCTCCCCATAGTCAAATTCTGGAGTTGTCGGGAACCATTGTGTGCCAATGGTGCGGCCGTACAGGAACCGGAGGATAGTGGCCGCGGAGATATCAACCTGGCAGCCCCGGACTAGTACAGAGGTGAGCGGATCCTGTTTGGTAGGTTTTGCTTGCCTATCAATAGAGCCTCTGAGAGTAGCCACATAAGAAGAGTAGAACTCCATGATTATATCCTCGTTTTATGATCCCGAACTCCAAGCCATCCACTCAAACATGTACCAATTGAACAATCTATGCACCTCGGGGACTCTGTCAACTCCCCGTGAGGACTCTGTGCTCCACCGGAACTAGCCTGGTCATCACTCCCTTCTCATTGAGTCGTTTTGCATCCCTGTATACCTGATATTGGCCATCGACGTACCAAAGGCTAGGTTCCTCAGCAACATGTTCGGGGTCATCTGCTCGGGGTACGGGTGAAGACTCCGAGCTTGTAGCCTCATTATACGTGTCTTGGTGATTATGGCCCTGCAACCTAGTTGTTCCCCGAGAAGCATAACCAAAGGTAGTGGTTAACTTTGACCCAGAAGATTTGGTCGACCCTGAGGCAGAAGAAGACTCGGACCTAGACGCTGAGTAACCTTCATATCTAGAACCAACCCCGGATGGTGAGCCGGTCAGTGTGCGCTTCTCATCAGACTGGGAGGCAGTGACTAAGCCGGGAACCACCTTACGCGGGGTACCCATGGTGACTCGTGCAGCTGTTGTTGGGGTTATGGCACCTAAGGGGACGTATGTTGGATCTTGCTTATTTTCGGACTTTGTGATCATACGACAAGACGGGGCAACCGACTTGGATTTGACCCTTTTTACATAGACTACATCCTCCTTGGGATTCATTGGTACCTATAGAGTAGTTGTTAGTTTCAATTCAACATTACTCCTCACTCGAAACACACCGGGCATTGAAAAGTTAAGAAATAAACACACAACTCTATTCTGCAGATTCAAATTAAAGGGCACTATCGATGGGCCGTTGATCAATCGACGGTATGTCGTCTGACACTTAGAAATATTTAAATAGGAAAAACATTAGACTTCTATGATGGAAACGACGGATGTGCAGAACAGTCCATCGATCAATCAACGTACCGTACTCCACTTTCGTTGTTTAACACTTAGATTTATTTTAGAAGTTAGTGAAAACAGTTTCTCTGATGGAAATGAAGAACATGCAGTACGGTCCTTCGATCAATCAACGGACCATTGTCCACTTCCATTGTTTAAGACTTAGACAGTTTTAGGGTGATGCGGTCGACGACACCCATCGACAGCTCGTCGATCAATCGGCGGCCCGTCAACGGGGTATCGTACTGTTGGTCTGAGACAGATTTCAGACTTCTTTACAAGGTCCAATGTTTTTTATAGATATGATTTGACACACTCATGATTTGACACGCATTTTTAACACCCATAAGATGAATTCGTCATTCCTATGATTTCGTTTTCAACAATTTGATTCCAATTTAGTCACAGTAAGAAACCATAAGTTAGAAATCAGACAGACAAACATACCCACTTTTAGATAGACTACACAACCACTGCCTATCACCCCAAGGGATGTCACTACATAATGTTTAGCATGTGATTTCAGTTAATGTAGTCCCACGATCAAGACCCACATCCGGATTTCTGTAAAACAACTATGAACAATGATTCAAAGTTAAAGTAAATCGAAATACCTTTAGTTCAGAGTGGTGTGATTTTGAAATGAATTTTTAAGCAGTAGCCTACGCGCCCGAACTCGATCACCGACTGAAGAACAATGGAGAGAAAAGAGAATTTGGGGAAGAGAGAGTTTGGGGAATTAGAAGGATTCTTATTTGGGAGTGAAATGGAATATGAGAGGTTGAGTTTTGGTGATAAAGGAAAGAAATAAAACAAGAAAAACGGTTTTGGAAGGGAATTTTAGAAGAATTTGAAGTTGGGAATGTATGTGAACCGTGATGTCCTTTAATATTACCGGTCGTGTCGGGTAAGGTCACTGACGGTTTGGACCTACTAAACCCCATCGACGGTCAGTCAATTGGGACCGTCGATTACTTCTAAAGTTAGATAATTTACGAAAAATACCTGGGATGTACGGACACCATCGACGGTCCATCGATGGGGTCCGTAGACCTCTGCACCAGCTCATTTTCTGCAGATTTTTTGTCTTTCCATGCACATATAACACGTATTAGGCCATTTTGTTTTTGTTTTTCTTGACACTCTTGAGACACGGACCCTATATTAATCTCTAGCCAACACTAGTACACAATCAAGAATGAAATAAGACTAAAAAAGAAACGAATCAAAAATACGACTATCCCTACAAAGAAAATAAAACCTATCGTTTGCTAGAGGATACACCTTGGGTTGCCTCCCAAGAAGCACTTGATTTAACGTCACTGCACGACGCAAGCTCCTTGATTACTCAGACTTCATCAAGATGATAGGCCTCAACCATTTCATGGACACTCTCTGCATGCACCAGCTAGCTCTTTATCCTTTGCCTGTTGACTGTGAACTTTGACCCCTCCTTATTCTCCAACTCAACCGCTCCATGTGAAAACACTTTTATGATGAGGAATGGCTCTGTCTACTTGGACTTGAGTTTGCCCGAATACAAGCGTAGTCTAGAGTTGAATAGAAGCACCAAATCACTAGCCGCATAGTCTCGCTTTTCAATCCTTTGGTCATGATACTTCTTTATCTTCTCTTTGTATATGGATGAACTTTCATAGGACTTGAGGTGAAACTCATCAAGCTCATTAAACCCATTAAGTGTTTGTTCAGTCGCTTTTTTCCAATCCATCTTCAGTTTCTTGATTGCCCACATTGTTTTGTGCTCTAACTCGATCGGCAAGTGACAAGCCTTCCCATATAAAATTTGATATGGAGACATACCTATGTAAGTCTTGTATGTAGTGTGGTAGGCCCAAAGAGAATCATAAAGCCTCCTTGAGCAATCCATTCTATTAGAATTCACCATTTTCGCCAGAATTTGCTTGATCTCTCGATTGGACACCTCAACTTGCCCGCTAGTCTGTGGATGGTAAGGAGTAGCCACATTATGGTTAACCCAATATTTCTCCAATATCCCTTTGAATAACTTAATACAAAAGTTAGAGCCACCATCACTAATAATGGCCCTAGGTGTGCCTAATCTGGAGAAGATATTCTTTTTCAAGAATGGGGTGACACTCTGTCCTTCATTGTTAATAAGCGCAATTGCTTCCACCCATTTGACACATAGTCAACCACCAAAAGTATATACTTCATCCCATGAAAACTCACAAATGGGCCCATAAAATCAATTCCCCATACATCAAATAACTCAATCACCAGAATGGGATTTAAAGGGAGCTCTTGGCTCTTGGAAATTCCTCCATCTCGTTGGCACTGATCACATGATTTGCAAACTCATGAGCATGTTAGTGAATGGTTGGCCTATAGTACCCACACTGCAAGATCATACGTGCACTCCGGATACCACAATGGTGCCCACCAACATGCGAGGTTTGGCTTGCCTCCAAAACACTCAAAATCTCAACCTCCGGTACACAACGACGAATAATCCCATATACACAACTTCGATATAAGTAAGGCTCATCCCAAAAAAACTTTTTCATATCATACATGAAATTCTTCCTTTGATGGAAAGACAAGTGCGATAGAACTATATCATTTTCCATATAATTCACAAAATTTGCGAACCATGGGATCAAATCTTGAGAAGCGGCCAATACATATTCATCTAGGAATGCATCATCAATTTTAGCCTTTTATCCTAATTCACGCATAACTTCATCCTCTAACCTAGAAAAGTGATCGACAACATGATTCTCAATCCCCTTTCTATATTTTACTTCAAAATTAAACTCTTGCGTTAATAGCACCCATCTAATCAACCATATCTTTACATCATTTTTCGCCATTAAGTACCTCAATGCGGAGTGGTCTGTATGCACTATAACCCTCGTGCCAAGCAAATAGGAGCAAAATTTTTTGAATGTAAATGCCAGCGCAAGAAGCTCCTATTAGGTTATCGTGTAATTCTTGTGAGCTTCATTCAGGGCCTTACTTGCATAGTAAATGGGGTGAAGGATTTTGTCCCTTTTCTATCCTAATACCACACAAAGAGCAACCCTACGAGAATCACACATCACCTCAAATGGCTCACTCTAATCTGGGGAAATAATAATGGGTGTGGACACCTACTTCACCTTCAACTCTCCAAATGCTTTCAGACAGGATTCATCGAAATAGATCTTACATTCCTTCTCGAGTAGTTTTCACAAAGGATGTGAAATTTCCAAAAAATCCTTAATAAACCTCCGGTGAAAGGCCGCATGTCCAAGAAAACTTCTCACACCTTTTACAGAGAAGGGTGGAGGAAGTCTCTCTATCACTTCCCCTTTAGCTCGATCAACCTTTATCCCCTTCTCCGAGATGCGATGACCCAACACTATACCTTCTTTCACCATAAAGTGACATTTTTTCAATTAAGCACAAGATTGCAATCTTCACATATTTTGATTACCTCAACCAAATGACTCAAACACCGATCAAAGGAGTCGCTAACAACTGAAAAATCATCCATGAACACCTCAATAGTGTCTTCCACCATACAAGAGAATATCGACATCATACATCGGTGGAAGGTGGAAGGTGCATTACATAACTCAAACAACATCCTTTCGAATATAAAGGTCCCATAAGGATAAGTAAAAGTGGTCTTATCTTGATCCTCAGGGACAATAGAGATTTGATTGTAGCCCGAATAGCCATCAAGAAAACAATACCATCCTTTGCCTACGAGTGTGTTTAACATATGATCCATAAAGGGCATGGGGAAATGGTCCTTCTTAGTCCAAGCATTCAATTTATGGTAATCCATAAAAATTATCCATCCAGTCATTGTCGCATTGGAACAAGCTTGTTCCTCTCATTAGGCACCACTGCCATTCCTCCCTTTTTAGGCACGCACTGAACAAAACACACTCAACTACTATCTGCAATAGGATAAATGACTCTGGCATCCAACCACTTAATGATATCCTTTTTTACTACCTCTTTCATATGTGGATTAAACCTTCTTTGGTACTCAATACTTGGTTGGTTATCGGGGATGAGTTGGATTTTGTGTGAATAATACCGGGAGGGATCCCAATAATGTCCGCAATAGTCCAAACAATGGTTCGTTTGAACCTCTTCAATACCTCTACTAAACACTCTACTTGTTGTCCATTCAGATCTGCTGCAATTATCACCGGTAAAGTGTCGTCTCTACCCAAGAACACATACTTCAGATGAGGTGGTAGAGCCTTAACCTCTAATTTTGGGTCCTACTCAATAGATGGTTTCACGGGGGGAGACTCGTGATGCTTCATATCTAACTCTAATTTCTTTAGTTTTTACCGATATTCGTTTCGCTCAAATTCAACCACCAGAGACCCATAATCTTCTATACCATTACTATCGAAATTCATGATCACTGCCTCTAGTGCCTCGACACCTAGTCGCTCTTCAATTTGTACCTCAGATATACTCTCAACCCTGTAGGATATAGCAGATATGGTTTGGAGCTCACCACTCTGCTTCATGGATATACATGTGTTTAAAGTTGCTTCTTCATTGTTCAACCTAAACTTCATCTTCCCTTTTTCCATATCAACCAATGCACGCCCGGTGGCAAGGAATGACCTCCCTAGAATAATAGGAACCTCAAATCAACGTCACAATTGAGAATCACAAAATAGGCCGAAAATATAAATGACTCCAATTTCACAAGCACATCATAGTGTATACCAATGCGCCTCTTCACTATTCGATCGACCATCAGTAACTGCATCGTAGTAGGTTTTAGGTCACCCAAGCCTAACTTTTTATAAATGGAAAGAGGAATGAGATTTATGCTTGCACAAAGATCACATGCTTTAGCAAAGTTTAGCAACCCGATTGTACATGGAATGGTGAAAGCGCTAGGATCTTTTTTTGATGAACAAGAGAATTTGTAGCAATAGCACTACAATGTTGTATTCTGTCATCCTCCACAAAACTCACCGGTCTCTTTTTTGTCACCATATCCTTTATAAACTTCGCATAACCCGGCATTTGTTCTAAAGCTTCTATCAAAGGGACATTGATGGAAAGTTATTTCAACATAGTGATACATCGCCAGTATTTTCCATCCTCAGTCTTCTTCACTAATCTAGGAGGGAATACTGGTGGAGGTCTAGGAAAAGGAATACCTTCTGAGATACCTCTGCTTCTTTCACCGTGTTATCCACTAATTCTCCACTAGCTTCAACCACCTCTTCGTCTTTTATCATACCATCTTCTACTACATACAACATATGTGGGTCAATGGTCTGCTTACCCCCTCGAGTAGTGACTGCCATGCAATGCCCATCACTTTAAGGATTTTGGATCGTGTTTTTAGGAAGAGTGCCAGGTTGGCGAGGGTTCACAGTAGTAGACAACTAAGCCATCTGTAACTCAAGCTGCTTAATCAAATCCGTATATGCATCTACCTTTTGTCCAATGTTAGCTAGGTAACCTCTCATCTCATTGACATTTGCATCGCTAGAATCAAACTTTCTCATCATATTTTGTAGCATATCTTCAACTAGCCCCATACTACCTCCACCATCCATAATAGCAACATCTTAGTTTTGAGTTGGAACATAGGGCCCACTCTGATCATTCCTTTTACCATAGTTACTACGGATGAAGTTAATGTCGCAGATGTAGTTACCATCTCAAACATATTGGCCCTCTCGGTTGTAGTTACCATAGTTCCGACCTTTGTTTCCTTGACCGTGGCGCTAATTCTCTTGGTTGGATCCTTGGGCGTTTGGTCGGAAACCCCCCATCTGCTCATTAACTGCATAAGTATTCTCTTCATAATAGTATTCATCTACCGGTGGTGGTGGTTTAGTTAAATAGTTCACCGCATTCACTTTCTCTGCGCCTCTGCTCACATATTTCAAAACCAACCCTAGCTTAGTTCTCATATGTTACAACTCTTCACGCATCTCATATGTTGTTGGGTTATTTGTAGCTTTTATTGCAAATGTGTTTCTCCTAGTGTTCGACTTTATAGTGCTCCAAGCCTTGTTGTTGCAATATATCTTCTCCAACTTTTTTGTGATCTCTGCATATGTGCACTCTCTATAGGAACCACCTGCAATAGTATCGAGCACTGCTTTATTGTTATCATCTTGACCTCTGTAGAAGTACTCTTTCAACGACTCATCATCTATGCGGTGGTTTGGGACGCCTCTCACGAACGAAGTAAATCTGTCCCAAGAGCTACTCACCAACTTTCGTGGTTGTGCCACAAAGTTGTTCACCTTATCCTGTGGTTGAGCTTCTTGGACAGTGGATAGTACGTTGCTAAGAAGACATCTATCAAGTGATCCCAAATATTGATGGAGTTGTAGGGTAGCTCAGCAAACCATATCACGACATCTCCTGTCAGTGATAGAGGAAAAACACGCAGCCCGATGACATACATATCCATGTCTGGTTTACCCACACAACTCTTGAACAAAGAGCTCCATTTGGCTATGTAAGCATGTGGGTCTTCTGATGGCATTCCTACAAATAAGCCCCTCGCGGTGAGCATCTGCATCAAGCTACTCGTCACCACGAATGTGTACCCATGGGGGCAGAGTATGTAGGACAAGAAGCCCTTCAAAATTTGTGATGTTCATATTTCCCCTATAGAAATCTTGAGGTCATGGGACTGGAGGCTACACCCTCAAATCATTATCAATTTGATCATCAGCAAGAACTTGGTTGTATGCCCCAAACGGTACTAGATATTGACGGATTGCCCCATCACCATGATTAACTGGGATCTGTTGAATTTTCAGCCTTCTCAAAGTGAAATAAGTTCAGGATTTAATGGAATGAGTGGTTCTCCTCGGCTCCGTGTACTTGGCATACACTAGAGCTAGACCTGGAAAAAAAAAATGAAAAAAAAAGTTAAATCAGGAAATTGTTGACTAAATTTCAATAATGTTTGTAAACTTAATCTAAGAGACAGATTCCCTAGGAGCGGCGCCAATATTTGATACGCTCAAATTATATCTCTCTAAAGAAGTATATGCGGTCGTAATCAAGTAGAGAACCCAACTAGTAGGTTGGGATCGATCCCACGAGAAAAATGGTTTAGACTTAACTTCATTGTACAATTATGTCTATTTAGACAAGGTCTTTCCGAAAACAAGTAATTAAAGTTTTTTTTGTGAAACAAGTTTCTTAGACAATTATAAGTAAAGTATGCAAGCAAAATATTGAGTTTTTATCAAGTTGTGAGACTAAATAGGTTATATGTGTTGCCCATAGGTTCATAACATCTCTATTCCTAGCAATTGAAATTTTTCCCTAGTGTTTTGCATGTAAACAGGTAAGTTTTGTATCATTAAATCCTTGGTCCGGCATTTAGTGAATTTCACCCCATACCTTGGTCAGGCTATGTGTGTATAAGCTACTAACACTTACCTTTACCTCATATTAGACATAATCATAAATGTATGCCTTAGTTATTACTTCGGACAAATCGACACTAGCCTATTAGATAGTATCCCACTAAATCTATGTTGATAATTTTTTTTTTATAACTACCTCCTTGGTCCCACAAATAGCAACAAGACTACTTCTAACGCTTGCACTCGTTTTAAAGACTTCTAAACGAAAGAACTATCAATACATGCAAGAACCTATTTGAGAATTGCTTATTTGTTAGGTCCACTTTGTTAATTACCCATTGTTCCCAGAGTCCTAGTTGTGGATTTAATTACACATGAAAGCAAGATCACAATTCATAGTTTTTAAATAAGATATCATGAACTTACTTTAACAATACGAAGAAACCAAGAAAATCAAATTGAAATTGCAAGATAAAACTTCAAACCAAATCTGAAAAATTGATTGATTGCTAAAGTTTGCAAAAGCCAATCTCCAAACACAAAGTAAAACAATACTAAGAATATCTAACGCCAAAAATTACGTTTTAATACCCTATTTATAGAAAACATTGTAATAAAGAAAAAGAAATTAAAATAAGGAAATTCTGTCCAGAAAATGCGGCATTGATCGACAACCTCACCGACGACCGTCGTTGGATCGACGGTCCATTGACTACTTCTGTCGGCTCAAACTTAGAATAAGTTCTTCTTCTTTGTATATCACTCTCTCTGAATCAAACGAGGGACCTGCAATATTGTACGTCAACTCATCTACGGTCCGTAGAAGCTCTTCCGGCGTTCCACAGTTACAATTTTGAGAAACAGGTTCTACAACCTTCTTTGAACCAATCGACGGTTCACCAGTACGATCCGTCGATCAGTCGACGAATCGTCGTTTGAGCTTGTTGTTCCACACTTGATCAGATTTCCCTGATCTTCTCACTTCGCTTGAACTGCACATCGACGGTGACTGCCTACATAATGTCGATTGAATGACGATGTGTATGTCTGGAAAGGTTGCAACTATGCATTGGGATTACTGGGGAAAGATTTTTGGCAGTATACTCTACTCCGAAGTCTTCCACCCCTTTTGATTGTGCATAAATGTTTAATTGTTGCATGTTGGTGTTTTGGTATGTTTCGTGCCCTTATTTGTTTCTCATTTTGCGATACCTGTTCGGGGAGCTTAAGTTTGACTTTTGATGAAATCAATTATAAGATTGCACAATTGGTTCACACATTCCTATATTGAATCAAATTTTTGTCTATCTCTAATTAATATAATTGGTGTCTAAACGACCGTGTTATATTGTGATTCCAGATATTATAGTGTGGTAGCATTCGGAAGGGAGAAACATTGGAATTGTGAAGTTGAAGCACATGTGATTTGCTTTGAGGTAGGTCATGGCTTCCTGCCCTTAAAGATTGTGCTCAAGAATGTAAATAAATGTTGATTTGCGTGAATTTGGGTTTCTTAGCAAGTTTAACATGCTTTTTTAGTCAATATCAAGTTTTAAGCTTTTGTCAGGTTCTTTGGGGTATTGGCAAATTGTTCTTCTTATTCTCGATTATTCCAATATCGTGGCATGTTTTGTACTTGGTTATTTTTGTGGTTGAAGTCATGTTTGGCCTTAGTATAGAAGTAGACTAATGCTTATCTTAGACTTGCATATTTTTGACCATGTGCTTTATTTATATGATATTGCTCCTTGTAGATTGATGTAGCAGAATTAGGTAGAAGATAATGATTCATAGTTAGGTAGTATCCCAGCTTAGATGACCTTCCATACCTACCCTTTTCTACGGCCCTAGTTATTCACGATTAGGCTATATGACACGTTTGGACAGTTTGGGATTGGATTTTTAGAGTTTTTGTATTGATTATCTTGGAGTGGACATTGTTCCAATTAGGGATTGTGATGTTTATTTGATATGGTATTCTTTAGATGCCTTATGGTTGAATATTCAAGGTCTTGTCACTTCGCCCTATTGATTTGACATATGATTCTTCAGCAGCCTTATTGTCGCAGATTCAAGGTCTGGTTACGTTGCTCTTATATTAGTCCGAAATTCAGTATTTAGACAGTTGATCTTCTGTAACAATCCATAATTGGAGATATATATAGAGACTAAAGATTTGGTACGTGAGATTAAAATATATTAATTAAATGCATAGTAGTATACAAACATTCCACCTAGTATGATTAATTGTTTCTTAGTTTTCTGACTTGTTTTATTATTTCTGTGGAAAAAAAAAGTTAATTCTTGATACTAGTAGAACTTAAAGGAAGGGACAAAAGCACAACTTTGCTAAAGAAAACTCATCAACCCAACTGTGACCCAAAAAATTTCAAGCAATTAGCATTCCGAGTTTCCTAGTTTTGTCGAATGTATGCTCTTTTCGCATGTCTCGGGGATATTTTTATTGTTAAGTGAAATTAATCCATGATTCAATTAACATTGTTTTTGTTCCTATATAGTCTTGAACTTTTTATCAATATTCTGATAAAATAATGTTTTCAAGAATTTTTATTTTATTTTAATTTGTCAAAATATGATGACGTTGTTGTTTTTGTTGATAAAAATGAAAAAGGATTTGCTACAAAGTACCTTATTCGTAAAAATTGATGGAGTGGGTGTTGGAATGGGTTCTACAATGCTCACAACCTTATCAAAAGATATGCCCTACAATTCCAATTGATTAAGCCTTGTGAATTTTAGCTAACACTTTGTATGTGCTTAAATCCTAGTCATTTTGTTACAGAAAGAGTTACGTTTTTCATTTGATTTATCTGATATGAACCAATAGTGTAAATGGATTTATTCATTATCCTTGAGATGCAGTATAAAGAACGATGATATATTCAACAAGGTAGGTCTTTGCCTCGTGGTGCACAAGATAAGAAAATTGAGTTTTTGATGGTTCTGGTTGTTGGGTTTTATTTGCCTTGATTTTTTACCATAAACATGTTTTTCTTTTAGGAAAATGTATTGATTTGACTAATCATTTTTCTTGTTAAAAAAAGGTTTAGAACTCTATAAATAGAGTCATGTTCCTTCTAACTTAATTAGCATTCAAAATGTAGTCCTAAGGTCTTTGATAGTTTTGGTTAGGGGAGAATTTGTGGGTCACAAGTTCGATACGTTATTACTTGTGTGAACCTCCCATGTATTATGAGTGAATTTGTTGAGGTCGTTTCTCTCTGTATTTTGTACTATCATGTTTATAGTGGACTGCTCATCTCTTTTGTGGACGTAGGTCGATTGATAGAACCACTTTAAATCTCTGTGTATTTTGGCGTATTTCTCGTTTGTCTTCTTACTCGTGGTCTTTCGAGGTTTGATCTGCTAGATTCTGCGTTTACACCTGCTTATTTTCGGTCCTAACAGTGGTTTGTTAAGAGGAGAAGCAATATAAATAATACATACAATGACAAAGGAATCTATGCTTCTCAAACATAACAGAACAATCTCAATCTCGCTTCCTTCCTCCTATCCACAATAGGGCCCACTCCTACCGAATTAAATATATCAATCTTCCTTATAGTATCTCTCTATGTCATGCAACAATCATTTACACTACTGGTGCATTTAAAATCAATCAAATTAGAAAAACTCTATCTTTAACAAAATGAATTGGAGTTAAGGACTTAGTAGATGTTGCCTTAAATTCAACGACAATGGAGAAACCTTTTCAACCACCGCACAAGATATTTTTATCAATTAGGTATCCGATGGAAATTTCTTCTTCATGTGCATCTAAAAAAATAATAGTGGTATCATGTTTTAACAAATGAGAATCGAAAACGATTCTTTAAAAACTCTATTATATAAAAATATTGATATTAAAATCTAAAATATATGGTACCAGAATAACCCTAATTCTATCAAGAAGAAATTAAACTTACCAACCCAACCCAACCCAACCCAACCCCTCCCCCCAACCCCGTGATTCGCGAAGAGAGCATATATTTGAGAAATCTAGGAAACCGATAAGGAATATTCGCTTGATATTTATTGGCCTGTAGTTGGGCTGGTCAGTTTGCTTTAGCAAAGATCTGTTTCTATCCCTTATTTTCAGTTTAGTTTAAATGAAGAATCAAACGCATTTTCACAGCCACTCAGACGACAAAACAACATTTCATATGAATATAATTTCTTTTAGATAAAATATCCTAATTCAATATGAAAACATTTGTTTGAAATATATAACTTGTTAAAAGAAATGTGAATGATGAAAACATCAGGAGAAATCGTTCCAACTTGTAGATTAAATAACTAATTACGTTCACATTTTAAAATTAAAAAAATTTGTATTCTTTTTGTTTTTCATGTTGTATGTTATTATTCTTCATTTGGACAAATATGGTTTTCACTATCTTTTCCTTTCATATTTTATCCTTCAATTTCTTTGTCATACTATTAAGAACATTCATTTTTATTTTAGTTTTTTTTAAATTGAATTGTTTTACCATATTATTATGAATATTCATTTTTATTTTTTTGTTTCATTTTTTCTAGTTTATTTTTTTACTTATATTATTGAAAGAACACATTTATTTTAAAGTAAGTTTTGCCAAACTAACTAAAAAAAATAATTCACTCGCATTATTCTATGAGGTACGTATAAAAAACTCTTGTTTGTTGTACATTGTTCATAATAAAAATCCCAATTTTCGGAAGTTTGCGAACAAAGATTTCAGAGAACAATTTTTTTCCGACTGAGATGAATAAATAAAAGACAAAACTCATGTCACATGTAATAAAATTGAATTGCTATACACTTGTAGGTGAACATCCGAAACGAATAAATATTAAAATTCCTATTAGATAGAATAATATAATGAAATATGTTACTTCAGAAAAGATAGAAGATACCATTTTAAAGAAGCCTGCAACTAGGAGGTAATTAGACTACTAATGAGAACATGTTCTTGATTAACTAATTTTTACCACGGAGAATTATGCTAGGGCCTTGAATTGGTGTTCAAGATTTCATCTTTCTTTGTTAAACTCTTAGTTTTAGAGTTCATACTTGCTTTGCTTTCAAAAGCATTTCATTTAAATTAAACATTACTTCTTTTGCTTTGGCTAGCTCAACTTTCTTTGATTCAAGAATATAATATTCATTTATTCACATGAAAAGTAAACGAGCTTACTAAGCCTTGCGCGTATAAATCTAACTCTTACGCAAAAACACTCTATCGCTTTCAACAAATTGTCTCAAATTTCAAGATGATCTCTAGGGGTCAAAATGTTGAAAGCTTTAATGCATCCAAAATTTCAGTAATAATTGCAGTATCTAGGTTTACATGTAAGCCACCTAGTCTATGGTCATGCATAAATTAATTTAGGGTGAGAAAAAGATCATAGTCTTTGGTCAAAAAGAGTGCAAGAACCTTTGAGTCCATGATCAGTTCATTAAGAATATTGTTGAAACACGAATATTCCTTAATTAAATCATTTCATTCCACTCTCTATAATGAAAATCTATTGCTTTCAAAAACATCAGATTCCAAGATTCACATTAACGTGTCTTCCTCTTGTTTTTCATCTAGATGAATATCTAGTAAATTAGGCTCCAAGTATTTTTACTCTTTTGTCATCTTGATGAATATATATTATAGGAGGCTCCAAGCCTTGACCTTTTCAATACATCTGAAAAATCATTTTGAAAAATATGTCACCCTCTTATACTATTGATGTCAGATAACGATGTTAGATTAGAAGATTAACATAATACTCATTGTTCTTACTATCCACATCGATGGCTTTCTCGTTTTGACGGAGCTACATTTCTCTCCTTGAACCCAATGACTTAACTTCATAAACAAATGCCAAGCCTAACACATCTTGAACCATATCTCTGCAGCCATATTCAGTATCTCCTTGCAGCTACTGTACAAGAACGGATCCGCGTCCCTAATATCTTCAAATAATATACCTTTTTTACCGATTTCTAGAAAATACGCGATAAAAAAATATCTCTGATTTGTACATCATATGCTAGGGCGAACACACTCATCCTAACTGAGAACCGGAAGTACTCAAGGTGCAACAGATTCAGTTAAGATGTTGCAGCAAGCACAAATTGTAGGAGATATTACATAGGGAAAAACATTTTACATAGAAAATATTTTTCTTCATACCAAACACTACTTTTGCTTTTTTGGTTAAAGGAAAATATTTTCCATGTAAAGTATTTTTCGATATTCAATATCTTCTACCATTTGTGCTTTCTGCAGCATCAGAAGTGAATATGTTACACCTTAACTAATTACAGTTCTTTTGTTGGATTAATGTGTTGTCCTTACCATATAATGTACAAATCATAACTTTTTTTATTGCATATATTCCATGACATTGGATAGATAAGGTGTATTATTGGAAGATATTTGTGCCGCGGATCTGTTTGTACCGTAGCTGCAATGAGATACTGAATATGGATTCAAAGATAGAGGATCAAGATGTGTTGGCTTGGTGTGAAGTTGAGTCATCAGGTTTTAGGACAAAATGGAGTTATGTCCTAACGGGAAAGATATTGTTGTTGACAGTAAGAACATGAAGTATTAGGTTAATGTGATTATCCAACATCGTTATGTTACATCAATAGTATAGCAGGTGGCTTATTTTTCAAAAGGCTTTTCACATGTAATAACTAGGTTAAGGCTTGGAGTCTTCTATTATATATTCATCTAGATGACAAAAGAGGATAAACACTTGAAGCCTAGTTTACTAGATAATCATCTATGTAACAAACTACAATAAGCCATGTTAATGTCAAACTTGGACTGCGGTCCAGTATCATATCAACGTGGAAACGATAGAGATAATACTCTAAAGTTTATCAAAGCATTAGATTTTCGGGAAAGAGAGTGGACTTAAAGGATGTGATCAAGGATTATTCTTGTTTTAACATTATTTTTATAATTTTGTACTTGCAATCTTTTTCTAATGATTCGGTTCCTTTTCCAAGTGTGAATTCCTATAACTGTAAAAAAAACATTATTTTAGATGTGTTCCCTCCATAACCAAAAGACAGAGGGTTTTGGAGTTTAAGAGTTGGATTGTGTTTTGACCAAAATCTTTGTGATCTTAAAAAAAGGAAGGTATATATCTCTTGATGTTTTGACCAAAATCGTGTGTACGAAACAACTTCCAGGTCCTCCAGCTATGCTAAAAAAATATTCTTTTAAAATTTGTCCTTCTTTCATTTGACTGTATCTCCTCCCTGAAGTTACTCCTCGAGTGAAGATTTTTTGTCGCTTTCTTGTCACGTTCAATGAACTGAACATATCATACATCAACCTTCTACTTTGATTTACCCTTGTAGATAACAAATATCTATGATTCCTGATACACTAAAAATTACACCCTAAGATTATGCAAAATATAGTAATCCAAAAAAGGATGAGGTAAAGTCCACAAATAATAGTGTGAAAAAATGATAAAAATTAGTGGAATAATTGATGGTTTGATTTCTATTCTGTTAGAGCTGAAAAGAATTTGTATAACTAAAACTAGGATTCACAATATAACTAAGAGCTACAAACTTATAATATTAAAGTATCAATCTTGTGTCCCAACAATATGATGCACAATTGTTTTCAAAGATAATATAGTAATCAAACAAGGTTGGGGTTGAACCCCACATAATCAAAGCAATTATTTTATAGTAACAACAACATCTAATGGGTGATGAAAACTCTTATTTGCTTTCATCATAAACCAAGTGCGAGTATGCACATTCATGCATCTAATTTCTTTTTTTTATACCAAAACTATAGAATAACATGTCTAAAAATTCTACACTCGTGAAGTTTTTATTCGGTCTAAAAAACTCATTTGGAACATAGTAGTGTTCAACAAATCTTATTGTAGTAGTACTTTGATTAAGAAATTTCTCCGGTTGATGATAAAAGAAAGCGCAGTGGACTAAACTCTCTATTAACAGAGCACGTACCATTGTGGTAAGTATGGATATATCATGTTTAGTAAATTTAGGCTTTAAGTTTTTATAGTTAATCATTCAGTTAGTGTAGGTCACATAAGTTTATCAGTTCTTATTTTCTAGGAGTTTGGTTAGCACGATCTATTTTGTTAGCTTTGTGTTAAAACTCCATTGGAGGCTCAGTAATAAACAAACAGTTTCATTCTACGTATGTGCATTTATTTGGTATCAGCACCAATATACTATAACTAGTACGCCATCCAAGATACTTTTAAAAAATTCAGCACACAAATGGGCCTTTCCATCTCTGTACTTCATACCGACGCAGCTCCAATCCTCAAAACTTTGATTCTATTAACCCTTGTTCACAGCTTCCCATTAAATTTTCTGGCAGACACAATTTTACCATCTGGAAGGACCATATTTCAATGTTGTTTCATGACCATGACCTCTACGATCATCTTGACGGCACAAAAATTGTGCCTACATCAAGTAGTCACTACTAATGTCCTTTAGACTACAAAACCCGAGTAAAATGATTAGTTTTGTAAGGATAAACTAATTTAAAATGATCTCATGGTTTCTGTTGATGCCACAATTGCATCCACTGTAGCTTCTGCACTCACCACGCTTTCTAAGCGAACAAATGGCAAACCCACATCTTCAACCTTCATCACCATCTCAATTAAGTCAACAAATATCACAAATAAATTGATGAGTATGCGGGAGAGATTCTCTCTCTATTCGATGAAATCGCCACAAAAAGTTTACCCCTCACTAATGAAGAAATAGTGGTTTAAATATTGAGTTGCCTTGGGCCGGAGTATTGTGAGATCTCAGAGGCCATACGAGAACAGGACTCTCCAATAAGCTATGAGGAACTCTTTGATAAGATTCTAGATCATGAACTATTCATCTCACACGAGGATCTCAAGAAGAGTAAAACCCAGGTCACTGCAGTTTTTGCTCAAAGTGTGACCAATCCTGCATCTGCCCCACGCCACAAACGATGCCCAACCAACATTAATAGTCAGCGTCCCAAAATTTGACACCCCACTCAAAGCAACACTTCCAAGCATCACGTTGATAATTATCAGTGGCACAAATTACCATACCAATCTTCACGAGTCTGTTGTCAACTTTGTGACAAATTTGGACATACGACAAGTGTTTGTCTTTCCAGTCCCATAACTTCTTTGAACCAAAAGCAAATTTTGTTGCACCGACAACGCCAAATAACCCTGATTATCAATTCAGTTTTGTCTCACCATATAACCAATAATACAAACGCTCTTCGCAATATTCAAGACTCCAAAGGGATCGAAGAAGTGACAACGGGTAACGGTATTGTGATTCCAATTACACAAACGAGTACAACTCATTTAAATGCTTCAAATACTGCTTCCAAACTCATTAATATTTTGTGTTCTCCCACTATCAAGCGGAAAGTTGTTTCTGTGCATCAGCTTTTCAAAGATATTCTAACCTAAATAAAAAAAAATCTTTTTCAATTTCTAGTTAAGGATCTGACTATAGGAACCCCTCAACTGTGTGGCCCGAATAAATTAGGATTCTATGAATGACCATCACTATCTCGACCAAACATAAACATCACCATTTCCGGACCTTCCCTACACCTGTTACATAAAAGATTGGTCCACCTCCATTCTCGAGTTTTATTTTCAATTTTACATAATACATATCATTCGTATTCTTTTAAAGACAAGTTCAGTTTTTGTAATTCTTATTGTTGCAATAAAGCACACAGAGTTCCATTTTTTCCAACACTCTGTCCATCAACTTTTCATTAGAAATAATTTATAGTTATCGGTGGGGCCCATCCCCTATTCTCTCTATCCATAAAAAGCAATACTATTTTGAAGCTAGGCCACGTAAGTTTATCAGTTCCTATTCTCTAGGAGTTTGGTTAGCACGATCGATTTTGTTAACGCTTTATAAAAACTCCATTGGAGGCTCGTTAATAAACATACAATATCATTATGCTTCTGTGCATTTATATCTTAGTTTCTGGTAACGTGCATTGCACATTTGTTCTTTATTGTTATGATAATAACTTTTTTATCTATAATAGTTGAGTTATAAAATAGAAATATTGATGAAGTCAGGAGTGATTTTTTTTTGAATTGGTAACATATTAGGAGTGAAAAGTGTTAACTACTAACTAATAGTCTCTTTTACTGCTTATATATTATATTCAAATTTTATTTCTATTATATGTTTTTCTCTTTAAGATTGTTATTCCTTTTTCATATTTAGAAAGATACATTTTAATGTTGTTCATATTTAACTTTTAAGTACTCCTTCATATTAAATTAAATTAACTCATTTGTTAAAATATGTCTTCTTTAGATATTTACTCGATTTCTTTTGCTCTATGTTGTTGAGGAAGAAACATTAGTTATCCTTTTTACCTCGGAAGCTAGGAGATTGATGAAAAATAAATTTCAATAAGTCATTTTAAAACTAAAGCTATCAAGGAGGCTCTACTTTGTTAAATACACATGCATTAAGTTATTAAAATATAATTGAAAATACAATAATAATATGTCAATCAAATTTATTAAAATGTACTCATGGAAAAAATGCAAAATTGTTGGAGAGACATGTCACATAACTCATTTGTATTGACGCAATTTCTACTAAAAGCTCTATTCAACGGTATGCAAAAAAATCACCTCTAGTTTATACGGGGAAAAAAAATTACATCATAAGTTCATAAAACAAAATATTAGCAGTATATTTTCATGTGAGAGATCAAACAATTAAATATCAATTTAAGAATATAATTTGAATGATAGCAAAAAATAAAAGTCTAAATGTAAAGAAAGGCTTGAAGAAACATAATATGATAAGAGCTTTATGCTCTCTAAACCGAATTAATGTACAATATTGTCAACGTGTAAGAGACTTATTTATAGTGATTTCTTGAAGAGTTAAAAAGTCATTCAACTTTAATGGTGATTTCTTGAAGAATTAAAAGTTATTCAACTTTAATAGTCATTTTTTGAAGAGTTAAAAAGTCATTCAACTTAATAATTCACACTTATAGAATAAT
>JAJJBR010002323.1:4707638-4840691 GCA_022817965.1 Solanum lycopersicoides
TGCATTGAATTGATGTTCATGCCCATGGGTAAGGGCCTTATGGTATTGAATTGGATGATTTAGCCATGGATTGAAGTGGAGAGAATGAATTTGTGGTACGCTGCCATATTTATCTTTACTTTAAGTATTATAGATCTTAAATTATGTAATGATTGGTATGGTTCAGTTATGGTGGCGGTGTTATATGATTGATGTGGCCTTGTCGGCATTACTTTACGTATTATAATGATCATGGACTTGTCGGCAACTACTTGAAGTAATATGATGATTTGTGTAGTTGATTATTTGAAGTATGATCATATATACCTATATGTGAAGTAATGTGAAAGTATGTGGTTTCTTCTATTGATGCTATTTAGGTTATCATGTTAGCCTATGAATATGTCTTTATGTGTGTAGTCTTAGAGTTGATGCATGATTCTTCCTAATTGGTTATTGAGTTTTATGATGACTATATTA
This sequence comes from Solanum lycopersicoides, assembly GCA_022817965.1. Classification (NCBI taxonomy): domain Eukaryota; kingdom Viridiplantae; phylum Streptophyta; class Magnoliopsida; order Solanales; family Solanaceae; genus Solanum; species Solanum lycopersicoides. The sequence continues at coordinate 4,708,098 of JAJJBR010002323.1, forward strand.
ATGATGTTATAGTAGTGTATAGGGTGACCTAAAGGTGATGAAGGTTGTGCCTATGTGCTTCTTGAATATGATATGCTATATGTGATAAAGTGAAGCCTTAGTGTGTCTTGTGTGGTAGACTTGTGTCCCTTACATGATGCATGTATGAATGTGAATATGAGATGTCTTGACTTAGGATCCTAAAGCCTCTTAGTCTTTAATTCATGAATGATATGTGAGACCTTGAATGATGTTAACAGGGTCCTTTATCTTAAGCCTTGAACCTAGTGGTAAGGTTATCAAACTTGAAGTCAAAAGCCGTAATGGTATCCGTCTTGTAATGAATGATGGAATTAAGTTTGGTTGGCTGGAACGGGATCATATCAATCCTTAGGAAAGTCATTATGAGCTTCTTGTCGCCATTGTAAGGCAGACCTAGGGACCTCTTTGTAAGGTAAATGTAATTGGGTTATGAACTTGATATGGAATCCTTTGTATGAACCTTTATTGTGAAAAACTCTCTGAGAACAAAGGCTACCACCGAGTGAGTATGGTAAGGAAAGTAGTTCTAGTTAAAGTATAAGGCTAGAATACAAGGTAAGCCATTCATATTCCTTAACCATGTGCCTACATGGGATGTGTCAAGGTTCTATCATTGGCAAGTAGAACACCCTCATCGGTATAGGTTAGAACTCCGGAATCCATGTTTTGCTACCATGGTCTATGTCGGTTATTGCCTATTCTCATCATGTGGGATACGTATTAGAATTAGAGAAGTTCTATGAAGTTTAGGTGTGGTATGAGACGCTATCTAGACATTGCACAATAGGCTTTGAACATGTTAGTGAGAGTCCCTAGGTCTTCTCCAAGACCATTACTTGAATGTCCTCTATGTGATGAATGTTTCTTAATGAACTAATGAAATAATGGCTTATGTTAGAAAGCATGTAAATGAATGAGTACCTAATCTAGAGTGACTTAAGGATTCCTTAGTTAAAATGTGAAGGGGGTATAAGGGATGATCTCTTCATGTCTTAACTAGGGAAGTCTTGAGAATGACTCTAGTTAGGGAAGTTGATTGATTCTTTAGGCATGATCTAAACTGAGGAAATCTTAAGGATTATTTAGGTAACCTTGAAGAAAGTGTATGTGAGTTCTCTTCTATGATTACTTAAGTAAGTCTTTTGATGGCCTTGGTAAGGAGAATGTCACATATCATATGTTATGTGTTTTGGTGTCTTATAAATGTATGTACCTCATTCTAAGTAGTCTTGAGGATCATTTAGGCATGCTTAGATAGGGTGTACGGGCGGTATCTCTTTGCGTTTCTTAAGTGAGTCTTAGAATAGCTTTTAGTGGGGGAATTACATGATAGAATGTGTTTAAAGTGAAGCTAAGAAACTTCACTGTACAGTGAAGGAACTTCACTGTAACAGTGATATAGCTCACTATAAAGATTTCTAAAAATGTTCTACATTGACTAAGTGATTTCTTATGTGTTTCTAAGTTGATAAATGTTGTTCTTATAATTATATTATGATATTTAAATCATAAGATTCATATTTCTATTAAATGTCCGTTTTCATGATTTTTATGCATTATGTCATACTTAGTACTTGTGGTTGTACTAATTCCATGCTTTTATCTATCTATGGTTAGTAGGTGACGAGCATTTGGGAAGAAATACTTGGATCGTAGCATCATTCAAGTGAAGTTGAAGTATGTCCTCATTTGACTCAAGAGCATAGATGTCTTTTATTTCTCTTATTGAAATATAGTAATAGACTTAGTAGTACTATATTTCTATTTTGTATGAGCCGTGTCCCAAGTACGCTTGTGTCTAGGATTTGATAAAATGAGACTTATTATTTCCTATGAGTTTTATATGAAAGATTTTTTAAAGATTACATTAATAATTGTGAAAAGTTTTAATTCTGCACTGATTTTCACTATGTATATGCGATGAACAATACGAAAGGGCTTGTATAAGACCTCCGAGAGGTTGAGTATGCCGGTTGCACTCCGAGAGTGACATATCTTCTAGGGTGTGGTCTCAGGATGTGACAAGCTTGGTATTAGAGCATAGGATATGAAATTAGTCTTAGGAATCAAAAAGTCTCATCAAGTCACGTCTAGTAGAGTCTCGACCATCGGTGTGAGTCGCGACACATCTATGGGCGAGAGGCTATAGGACGATAGAGTTTCCCTTCTTTTCTACTCCTATTTCGTGCCGTAGAGTAAATTTTATGAGTATCCTTCTTAATGTGTTTCCTTGTGTTTCTAGGAGATGAATACTAGAAGGATGGCCGCTAGAAGGTTGGAAGAGGGAAGGGTGAATGAGGAAGCTCCTCCTCAAGTTGAGCAAGTTCAGCAAGTTGAGCAAGTTCTTCAAGATGGACAAGGAGTCGAAGGTGCTTAAGCTGCTCAAGTGCCTCCCCGAGGTGATCAAGACCCTATTGTGGAAAGAGGTAATGATGTACTGGTGGTTCCCCCGGAGTCGACTAATAGAGAGATTAGAGAGATTTTGCTTGCTTTAGCCCGAGCCGTGACTACTCAAGCAAATTTGAGTATGGTGCCTAGGGTGAATGTTGCCGAGAGCACTATGACATCTAGATTGAGAGACTTTTTGAGGATGAATCTTCCTATCTTTCTTGGATCTAAGGTGGGAGAGGATCCCCAAGAGTTTCTTAATGGTGTGTACAAGGTGTTGAGTGCTATGGGGGGTAGATCTATGGAGAAGGCAGAGTTAGCTTTGTATCAATTGATGGATGGTTCTCAAGTGTGGTACACTCAATGGAAGGATAATAGGCATGTTGAGTCGGGTCCTATTGAGTGGGAAGAATTTATAGAAGCTTTTCTAGGTAAGTGCTTTCCTCGTGAGAGGAGGGAGGTGAAGGTAGAGGAGTTTATCAATCTCAAGCAAGACAATATGAGTGTTGAGGAGTACACTTTGAAGTTCTCAATGTTGTAAAGATATGCACCGTCCTTAGTGTCTAATACTAGGGATGAAATGAGTAGATTTGTGACCGGGGTCGCCGATTTAGTGAGGGAAGAATGTCGTACGGTCATGCTACATAATGATATGACCTTATCTAGACTCATAGTGTATGCTCAATCTATTGAGGAGTCTAAACTTTGTAGGTTGCTAGAAACTTGAAGAGAAGTGTTTCAAGTGATGAAGGGCAACCTAGGTTCAGAAAGAGGGCTCAAACTCAAGAAGAATGTAGGGGTGCTAAGTTCAAGATTGAGAAAGGAGGTGGTTGTCAAAATGGCAAGCCTACATGTGTCACTTGTGGAAAGAGGCATTATGGGTAGTGTTTAAGGGGTACCGGGAGTTGTTTTGGATGTGGAAAAGATGGACACAAAGTGAGGGATTGTCCTACTAGATATGGTAAGAAAGTTCCTCCTAATGTTTCAAAAGATGATGCTCCAACAAAGAGGCGTTTCTATGCACTCAAAACTAGAGGGGAAAAGCCGGATGAGGATGGTGATGATGATGAGGGTAAGTCCTTGTATTTATCTTTAGAGTTATGACCTCCTTATAAGTGGGGGAGTATGATTAGTAGATGTCTATAAAGGTCCTAGAATCATGTTGCATGTGCATGGTGTTTAGGAGTCTTGTTGAAATTGAATTTTATTGATTTCTTGCATTGTGTATTTTATGAAGCCATGATCATGTTATAAAAGGTGTTTATATTATTTTACCTAGAATATTACTATGTTTATACCATGAATTGCCTAAAGGTTGTATTTTTGAAAAAATATGCCCAATTCACTGTAATGAACTGCCTGCTCGCTGTAAAAAATTTCAAAATTTGGGTAATGCATTCTTTGGTCGAAAATTGTTGTACTATATTTATAAATGAAGTATATGAGCATAATAATAAATATAAAATGAGTTTTTGCTATTTGGAATGAAGTGAGTTTTTATGGCATGATGAGTTATATAATTTTCTTCTAGTTTCTTTTTGTGTTGTGAATCTCTTGACTATGTAAAATTGATGTTTTATCCTTGATGGTGTTTTATGTGGTATGGTTATGAGCTGCTAATTAAATATCTGATCTTGGAAGTGTTCGGAGAGTGGCAAGTTTCATTCGAGGACGAATGTTGTCCAAGTGGGGGAGATTGTAAGATCTCGAAAATGACTTAAGTGAGCTAGAGTCTAACCTGGTTGTAATGATGGTATAAGGTCCTAAAATTATTTATAATGTGGTTATAATAATGTCTAAGAGTTTAGGTGAATCGGAAGTCAAACGTCAAGGGACGACTTAGACGTTCGACGACTAAGTCACCTAAGTGTCTCATATGTGGTTTTACGTATTTATGTGTGATTCATGAGGTTATGAGGTACTTAAATGAGTTTTTATAGTTTTTATAGGCAGTGTGTCATTTTTCGTGAAGTTTGGAGGTCAATTGTCCAAGAACGTCCATGGCGTTCAAAAGGTTTGCCTTGCAATGACCTTGATTTTCTTGGCATGTTTCATCGAGTTTTACGTGTTCGTTTTGGATGAAATTAATGTGAGAGGTCCTATACTCATATACGAACATATTCGGGTTTGAAACGTCTAGGCAAACATCCCCAAGGACCAACCAAGGGTCCTTGAGGAAGGACCCTTGCCTTGAGCCAAGACTGTCTTAGACCAGCCCAATTGACTGAGGCAATCGACGGCCAGTAGGCTGGGTGTGGGTCAAGACTTAGTCATGGAATGAAGTCCAGCCAAGGACCAGCCTCAGTCCCAAACCATGGACCAACAGAACGGTCCGTTGGTTGAGGGACGGTCCGTTGGTAACCATCCGTCGATGGACTGTCTCTTGTGCGCAGCTTCACTGTAATGTTAGGGGTTTAGTTGTAAATCCACCCCACGTCCAAGTAAAATAAAGGGAGGCTACTTAGGGGTCTTTTGGGTATTTTAAACATTTTATAAGTCTTTAACACTTAGAAGAATTCATTCTTCAAAATCAAAACCCAAAATCCCTTAGAAATTCCTTAGAACTCATTGAACCAAAATTCAAGGAAGAGATTGGATTGGAGATTTGAGTGATGATTCTTCATCAAATTGGAGGATTAACATCATTTAATGGTTTTTGATCCTTGAAACTCTATTCATCAAGGAGCCCAAATTCAAAGAAGTTTTCTAAAGTTTTCAAAGATGAACTTGTCCAATTTCATGATCTATCATGGGTTCTTGCATTAAAGGTTTTTAAAGCATTGAATATTTATTGAATTGTTGTTAATTAGATGATTTTAACTCAATTAAACTATGAACCCATGTAATTGATGAACCCTAGTTTTTGACTACTTTATGGGTTAAGTGATATTGTCTTAATGCTTATGAATTCTAGTGTAGTTTTCTATGGGCTATTGAATGATGTAAGAATTGTATTCAATTGATGTATAATTGGTCTTAGATTGATAAATCTATTGAATTGACTTATATTCATTGAGTATTATATTTATGCATTGAATTTATGTTCATGGCCATGAGTAAGGCCTTATGGTATTGAATTGGATGATTTAGACATGGATTGAAGTGAGAGAATGAATTGGTGGTATGCTGCCCTATTTCTTTTTATTTTAAGTATTATAGTCTTCAATTATGTTGTGATTGTGTGGTCCACCTATGGTGGCGGTGTTATATGATTGATGTGGCCTTGTCGGCGTTACTTTACGTATTATGATGATCATGGCCTTATCGGCAACTACTTGAAGTAATATGATGATTTGTGTAGTTGATATGTGGTTTCTTCTATTGATGCTATTTAGGTGATCATGTTAGACTATGAATATGTCTTTATGTGTGTATTTTTAGAGTTGATGCATGATTCTTCCTAATTGGTTATTGAGTCTTACGATGACTATGTTAATGATGTTATAGTAGTGTATAGAGTGACCTAAAGGTGATGAAGTTTTTGCCTATGTGCTTCTTGAATATGATATGCTATATGTAATAAAGTGAAGTCTTAGTGTGTATTGTGTGGTAGACTCGTGTCCCTTACATGATGCATGTATGAATGTGAATATGAGATGTCATGACTTAGGATGCTAAAGCATCTTAGTCTTGAATGCATGAATTATATGTGAGACCTTGAATGATTTTAAGAGGGTCCTTTATGTGAAACCTTGAACCTAGTGGTAAGGTTATGAAACTTGAAGTCGAAAGTTTTAATGGTATCCTTCTTGTAATGAATGATGGACTTAAGGTTGGTTTGCTGGAACGGGATCATATCAATCCTTAGGAAGTCATTATGAGCTTCTTGACACCATTATAAGGCAGCCCTAGGGGACCTCTTTTGTAGGGTAAATGTAATTGTGTTATGAACTTGATATGGAATCCTTTGTATGAACCTTGTGAAAAACTCTATGAGAACAAAGGCTAGCACCGAGTGAGTATGGTAAGGGAAGTAGTTCTATTTAAGGGATGATGCTAGAATGCAAAGTAAGCCCTTCATATTCCTTAACCATGTGCCTACATGGGATGCGTCCAAGTTCTATCATTAGCAAGTAGAATACCCTTATCGTAGTAGGTTAGAACTCCGGATTCCATGTTTTGCTACCATGGTCTATGTCGGTTATTGCCTATTATCATCATGTGGGATATCTATTAGCATTAGAGAAGTTCTATGAAGTTTAGGTGGTAGTATGGTTCGCTATCTAGACATTGCACAATAGGCTTTGAAGATGTTAGTGAGAGTCCCTAGGTCTTCTCCAAGACAATTACATTGATGTCCTCTATGTGATGAATGTTTCTTCATAAACTAATGAAATAATGGCTTATGTTAGAAATCATTTAAATGAATGAGTACCTAATCTAGAGTGACTTAAGGATTCCTTAGTTAAAGTGTGAAGGGGGAATAAGGGATGATCTCTTCATGTCTTATCTAGGGAAGTTTTGAGAATGACTCTAGTTAGGGAAGTTGGATGATTATTTAGGCATGATCTAAATTGAGGAAGTCTTAAGAATTATTTAGGTTACCTTGAAGAGAGTGAATGTGCGTTCTCTTCTAGGATTACTTAAGTAAGTGTTTTGATGGCCTTGGTAAGGAGAATGTTATATCGCATATGTTATGTGTTTTGGTGTCTTATAAATGTATGTACCTCATTCTAAGTAGCCTTGAGGATCATTTAGGCATTCTTAGAGAGGGTGTATGGGCGGTCTCTCTTTGCGTTGCTTAAGTGAGTCTTAGGATAACTTTTAGTGGGGGAATTACATGATAGTATGTGTCTAAAGTGATGCTAAGAAACTTCACTGTACAGTGAAGGTAACAGTGATATAGTTCACTGTAAAGATTTCGAAAATGTTCTAAATTGACTAAGTGATTTTTTATGTGTTTCTAAGTTGATAAATGTTGTTCTTATGATTATATTATGATATCTAAATCAAAAGATGCATATTTCCAATAAATGTCCATTTTCATGATTTTTATGCATTATAACATACTTAGTACATGTGGTTGTACTAATTCCAGGCTTTTATCTATCTCTATAGTGGTTGGTAGGTGAGGAGAATTTGGGAAGCAAGGCTTTGATCGTAGAATTATTCTAGTGAAGTTGAAGTATGTCCTCATTTGACTCGAGGGCATAGGTATCTTTTATTTCTCTTATTGAGTTATTGTAATAGACTTAGTAGTATTATATTTCTATTGTGTATGGGACGTGTCCCAAGTACTCTTGCGTCTTAGATTTGATAAAATGAGACATAGTATTTCCTATGAGTTTTATATGAAAGAGTTTTTCAAGACTATGAAAATATTTGTGAAAAGTTTTAATTCCGCACTACTTTTCACTATGTATATGCGATGAACGTTACGAAAGGGCTTGTATAATACCTCCGAGAGGTGGAGTACACCGGTTGCACTCCGAGAGTGTCATATCTTATTGGTTGTGGTATCGGTGCAATTAAAGCATTGGAATGAGCCTAGGTTGACGCTTAGCTTTTAGGGGTCGTTTGCTATTGTGGATAAGAAAAAATAGTTATGGGATTAACTTTTTAGTGTCTTTTATTTTGTTACCAAAGATGGGATGACTTATTCCACTATTGACAAATAGTACTGGAATAAGTTATCCCTGCCTCTTGGTGGAATAACAATCCCTAGATAACTTATTGTGCTATTAAATAATTCTAATGACAAAAATGCCCATTATATCATTTTTATTAGTGCAGTTCTTTTTCTATTTTTGTTGTTTCAATGCAGTTTTATTCCAGATTTTGCTATTTAAATTCAGTTTCTACTGTTTTGTTACACGTAGGCTGTTTTGGTGCATTTTTTGTCAGTTCTTTTAGTGTTGTTTTTCTGCAATTTTTAGTGAGTTTTTGTCTAGTTTTGATCATTTTGATGCAAGTTTTATCCTTCTATACCTTTCTAATGTAAATTACGATTACAATCAAATCCAATATATCAAAATGAATATACAAAGATTGAAATATTTCAATTATAGTGCATCATCAACCAAGTGGAAAACATTAAGGTTCTATCATATTATATAATGTACATATAAAGTTTTTTTCGCATTTTGGCTAAGGTTAAAAATAAATTATAGAAAATAATTATTTTTTTGTGGGCAATAAAATATTATTTCACCAATATTTTCTTAGTAAAATATTGCAATGCATATAGCATATAACAATAGCTCTATAAAAGAATCTATAGAACTTAAATAAAGTGGAGGGTTCTTTTGTAGACAAACAACGTTTTTAAGAAAGTATGCAATGTCTATTATATATAATAAAATTGATCTTAGGTATATTAATATGCCCTATTACGACAAATTACCCATCATTAACATTAGTTTACAACATTATCTAATATAACTAGCATTTTTGTCTCAAAATTGCAATGATTGCACACTAATAGACATGATTAGTGATTAATTTTGGGTTCCTAAGGGAAATGATCAAGTATTGGAAGGAAAAGAAGTTGAAACCGACAAGAACCATCTAGGCGTGGCACTGGTGCGGCGCTCCAACCACCTTGGCCTAGCAAGGGAGCGACGCGCCAGGCCAAGATTGATTGAGGGTGGTTTCAGGCGCACTGGCAGCGCGGCGCTCCAGCCTGTCAGGCGCGATTCTGGCGCGACGTGCCCAACCTGTGCGGAGTTTGTGAAGAAAGTTGAATTTAAAAGGACTCCTAGTTGAAGTAGAATTCGACTTTATTTTCCTATTCACTATAAATAGACCCTTAGGGCCTCATTTTTAGGGTTGGACTTTTTGATTGGTCAGGAAGAACTAGAATTCATGTTTTAATAGGTTTGAATCTTCTAACTCTCTTACTTTTCGGAAATCACATGAGCAATCGTCTTTTGTGGTTTTTGAATAGTATGAGTAGATAAATGTCCTAGTTATAGGGCTGCAGCTATGAATTGAATGTTGAATATTATTTTCTTTTGAATTAATTCTTGGTTGTCAACACAAGTTACTTATATATTCTTGTTTTACTATTTTATGATCGTACACCATAAGATAAACTTAGTGTCTAATTTTAAAATCGAGAGAGGAGAGATTAGATAGACAAGAATATATAGAGAGGTCAATCGACCCATTAGATTGAGGGGATTTGTGTTCAGGAGAGACTCCCGGACCAACAACTTGCTTGGTTATGAAATAGGATGAAATATAAATACTAGCCAATTAGCTTACTTAGCCCCGCTCAACGATGTAGTTATGTTTCTAATTGGGGTACGCGAAGAGAGGTGTGTAATCCAACTCATATAATTAACCCTATAAACAGTAACTTGACAACCAACATTAGTTCTAAGACAATACTATGATGCATGAGATTCAACATACGTTGTAGCCTTGGGATTGCCTTTTTGTTTTTTGAACCACCATCATTAAATCGTTCAATCTTAGTTATTTTTATTCATTGCTAAAGTAGTCGTAGTTAACTATAACCATCAACTCTTGAAATAGTTACTTTTACTTTCTGTTGTAGAATTATGTTTGAATATAAATTGATCATAAGTTCATTGGGAACGATAACTCATTTTAAAAAATATTCAATATTACTTGCGATCACGTACACTTGCGTTTATTTTGAGGAGCAACAAGTTTTTGGCACCGCTGTCGGGGACTTAGAAATTGATTTATTTTAAATTTTCTTAAGACTAAACTTAGAATATACATGTAGTAATTACTTGATTTTAGCTTGGTTACTACAATAATATGACTTTTAGGTTTGACTCGGAAAGAAGATCTTGTGAATCCTTACAACGAATCTCAAAGAGTTCTACATCAGCGAAGAAATATGAATCGAGGAGAATTAGGGCTAGGACATTTGGGAAATCATGGTGATGATCACCAAGACAATTCAGAAGACTGAATGACCCAAGGGTTCCGAGAAATCCGAAAAATGTTGATATCCAAGGACTACCCCATCATGTCCCTATCAATCCAGCACTACATGTGCGAGACGTCTCAGTCCCACTCATCGCTAATTTGGCATCGAGTATTAGAAATCCTCCACTGGGAGGAAGGTTTGAATTAAAGCGGAAACTGGTTCAAATTCTCCATACTAGTGGACAATTTACTGGTCTACCCCCTGAAGATCCTCAACTACATATTAGGAACTTCATAGACATCACTTATACCTACATGCCACTTGGAGTCTCACCGAATTATGTGAGACTAAGATTGTTCCCATACTCGTTGCTAGGAGCTCCATGGCGATGATTAGACTCTGAACCACCAAACTCCACTGCTACTTTGGACGATCTCAAAATAAGTTCTTATGTCGATTCTACCCATCCAAGAAAACCCCTAAGATGAGAGGTGAAATAACAAACTTTGCTCAAAAGCACGGGGAAGATATGTACCAAGCTTGGGCATGATTCAAACAAATGTTGAATGCTTGCCAACACCAGATGTAGAGTAATGAGGTACTAGCTCGCACTTTCTTTGAGGGTTTAGAATATAATGCTCGTTCTATTCTTAATAGTAAAGCAGGTGGGAAAGCACTTCTATATTCTTGTTTTACTATTTTATGATTGTACACCAAGGAGAAGAAAGTGGAAGAGGCAGTAAAAAGCTCCAATGTTGAGGCAACCGTTCCTCAAAAGAAGTTACCACCTCCATTTCCACAAAGTCTAAAAAAGTAGAAGGAAGATGAATGCTTTCGTAAGTTTCTCTCTCACTCCTTAAACATGTTCACTTTAATATACCTTTGGTTGACACTTTGAAGGGAATCCCGAAGTATGCTAAGTATGTGAAGGATATTATGGCTAGCAAGATGAGGATAACAGAGTATGAAACTATAGCACTTGCTAAAGAGTGCAACTCCAGAATCCAAAAAAGACTGCCCTAGAAGTTAAAAGACCATGGTAGTTTTATTGTGCATATTACTATTGGGCAAAGTGTACATGTCCGGGGATTGTGTGATTTGGGGGCAAGTATAAATTTGATTCCCTTATCTTTGTATCATAAACTTGGGTTGGGTAGTACAAAACGAACCATTATTATCCTCAAACTCGCAGATAAATCCATCACTAGGCCTGAGGGGGTAGTAGAGGATGTGTTAGTTCAAGTAGGTCCATTGAATTTTCCGGTAGACTTCTTGGTCTTAGACTTTTAACTTGATCTTGAAGTCCCATTCATTCTGGGAAATCTTTTATTTTCCATGGGTATGGAACTGATTGATGTAGCAGATTGCCAATTGACCATGCGGGCACATGATAAGGTAGAGGTATTTGATATTTACCGAGCTCTAAAATTACCTTCTATTTATGAAGAGTTGTTTGTCATATATATGGTTGATCACATAGTAGAGTCACAATTAGTTGTGACTAATGGCCCCTTAGAAAGAGTGTTAGTAGGTCATCATAAAATGAAGACAGAGTGGCCCAAGAAATAGAAACATGTATAAATCTGGTAATTACAGAGCCTCACAAGCGAAGAGTAAAACCATTAGAGCGTGAGTTAGGGCCACCACCCAAACCCTCTATTGAGGAGGACCTAAAGCTGGAATTGAAAATGCTGTCGGCTCATTTCAGGTACGCATTTTTGGTCTCTAATGAAACTTTACCTGTTATACTTTCTGCAATGTTATCTGTAATAAAGGTTGATGTGGCATTGAGGATCCTAAAGCGGAAAAAGAAGGCGATTGGATGGAAAATGTCTAACATTCATCATATTAGTCCAGCGTTATTTATGCACAGAATCTACATGGAAGAAGAACACAAACCTAGTGCACAACTTCAACATCGATTGAATCCTTTGATGAATGAATGGGTGAGAAAAGAGGTAATAAAGTTGTTATATGTGGAATTGTTTACTTATCTGTGATTGTAAGTGGGTAAGTCCGGTGCAATGTTTTCCCAAGAAGAGAGGTATGACTCTGGTAAGGAATGAAAAGAACGAGTTGATTCCTACTAGAATAGTGAACGGGTGGAGAATTCGTATGGATTATCGGAAATTAAATGATGCTACCCGGAAAGATCACTACCATATTCCCTTCTTTGATCAGATGCTTGACCGCCTATCAAGATAAGAGTACTATTGTTTATTAGATGGTTATTTAGGTTACAACCAGATCTTGGTTGCACCTGATGTTCAGTAAAAGACCACGTTCACTTGTCCTTACGGTACATATGTTTTCAAATGAATGCCATTTGGACTTTGCAATGTACCGGTGACTTTTAAAAGGTGTATGATGTCCATTTGTCATGACATGGTGGATGACTTTATAGAGGTTTTCATGGATTATTTCTTAGTCTTTGGGAAGTCTTTTGATGTATGCCTACGGAATCAGGATAAAATACTTGTTAGATGTGAAGACACTAACTTAGTTCTGAACTGTGATAAGTGGCATTTTTTGGTTAGATAGGGGATAGTCTTGAGACTCAATGTGTCTAAATCCGGTTTAGAGGTTGATAAGGCCAAGGTAGAAGTCATTGAGAAATTGCATCCTCTCATTTCTATAAAAGGGGTGCGTAGTTTCCTTGACCATGCAGGTTTTTACCGGCGATTCATCAAGAATTTATCAAAGATTTCAAGACCTATGTGTAGTCTTTTGGAGAAGGAGGTCAAGTTTGACTTTGATGTAATGTGTCTGAGAGCATTTGAGATGTTTAAAACGAAATTAATTGAGGCTCCCATTATAATTGCTCCTTGTTGGGAATTACCATTTGAACTCATGTGTGATGCGAGTGATGTAGCAGTGGGTGCATTGTTGGGACAAAAAAAAGAGCTAAGTGTTACACTCCATTAATTATGGAAGCAAGACCCTTGACGCTACATAAGCAAATAACACAGTGACTGAGAAGGAGATGCTAGCGCTAGTGTTCGCATTCAACAAGTTAAGATCGTATTTGGTAGGCATCATGGTCATTGTTTTCACTGACTATGAAACTATTAGGTACGTATTCAATAATAAGGATGCTAAACCAAGGGTGATTCGTTGGATATTGCTTTTCCTATGAGTTTGACCTTGAGATCAAAGATAGAAAAGGTACTGAAAACCAAATATTTGATCACTTATCTAGGTTGGAGGACTTCTCACATTTTAATGACGGTGAGCAAATACGGGAGGAGTTTCCGGATGAACAATTGATGGGGCTGGATATCTCCCAAGTGTCATGGTTTGCGTATATTGTGAACTTGATAGTGAGTGGCGAGTATCCTCTGGGTGCAACTACTGAACCCAGGAAAAAGTTGAACCATGATGCCAAGTACTACATCTGGGATGAACCGATCTTGTTCAAGAAAGGTGTCGACCAAGTAGTGAGAAGATGAATTCCGGAGTTTGAGGTTAACAAAGTGCTAAAGAGTTGTTATGTCAGCCTATATGGAGGTCACAACGAAGGAGAGTGCACTGCGCATAAGGTATTACAATGGTTTCTTTTTGCCCTGGCTATTTAATGATTCTAATGCTCTTGTGAAGGGTTGAGACAAGTGCCAGAGGTTGGGAAATATCTCAAGATTACACGAGAAGCCACTAAACAACATTTTGGAGGTGGAAATCTTTGATGTGTGAAGTATTGACTTCTTGGGTCACTTACCACCATCTAGTGGAAACCAATACCTTCTGGTTGCTATGGATTATGTTAGTAAATGGGTTGAGGCTGTCGCTCTTCCCTCCAATGACTTAAGGGTGGTGATCAAGTTCATAAAGAAACACATCTTCACTCCCTTTTGCACTCCAAGGGAAATTATAAGCGATGGAGGTAAGATTTCATTAACAATCTTGTGAATACCTTCTTGCTAAATACGGTATTTGTCATAAGGTTGCTACAGCTTACCACCCACAAACAAGTGTCCCAGTGGAGGTGTCGAATAGAGAAGTAAAGCAAATCTTGCAGTTGACAGTGAATGCGCAAAGGAAAGATTTGTCTGAGAAATTAGATGACACATTGTGGGCATATAGTACTGCTTACAAGACACCCATAGGGACTTATCCCTATAATATAGTATTTGGGAAAACATGTCAACTTCCAGCGGAATTAGAACACCAAGATTATTGGGAAATTAAGAAGTTGAACTTGGACCCTGAGCTAGCCTGTAGAAAGAGAGTGGATCAGTTGCATGAACTTCAAGAGTTTAGACATCACACATAAGAGAATGCCAAGTTGTATAAAGAAAAGACTAAGAGGTAGCATGATAAGCACATTGTGGATCATACCTTCAGTCCGGGATAAAAGGTACTACTCTTTAACTCTAGACTGAGGTTATTCCCCGGAAAACTAAAGTCTAAATGGAATGATCCTTTAGAAGTCGTAAGAATAACACATGGGGCTGTGGAACCGCAAGGAGATTATGGCCCATGTTCTTGGTGAATGGGAAAAGAGTGAAACACTACTTTGGTGTTATTCGGATCATGATCGAGAGGCTCTTGAGCTGAATGATGATTGATCCAAGTTGCGTTGTGCCACGACATTAAATCAAGCGCTACATTGGAGACAACCCGTGAATTCTATGCAATAGGTAGTACTCCTTGTTAATTTTGTAATATTAGATTAGTTTTAAATCCTTAGGTATAGAGTTTTTATTGTTCCTAATTGTTAGTAGATAGGACTTTAGAAAAAAATTTGCAAAAAGATGAGTCGTGCTACGACCAAACTAAGGCGCTGGGCGGGAGGCAACCCACCATTATCATGTCATGTTATTTGGTTGATGCGCAAGTCATGGGAGGAGAAACAAATCAGAAAAAGGAGAAATACTCAAAACAAATGTGTGTTTAGGCGTAGACCAGGCGCGCGCCAAAGGCTGAACTCAGAGACCCATTTTTGGCGTACTGGCAGCGCGCCACGCCCGAAACGCGCCTCAACCAAATCAAAGTAAGGGAATGGGAGACTTCCCCAATCGGAGAGAAGAGGAGTGACCTAATCACATAGGAAGAATTGAAACCATAGAATTCCAGCTTCGCCTTCCTTACCTTCAATCCAATAAGATTCTGATTCCACGAAAATTCTATCAAGTTCAGATACAATCACACAATATAACCCTCCTTAACTGACCTAGCTTCTTTCCCATAGGGAATGATGGCACATCCTTCTTTATTGGGCATCTTTGAGAGGGGAAACTGCATATGAATCAGGCACACTCTAACCCCTTCCCTCCTAGAGGCGGGTGCTTTACTTTATGCTCTTTGTCCATTCGGAGAATAGGGCGTCCACTGAACTCATCAATCAACCTTGACCTTGTCTCTCACTACGTCCTCCAACTCTCTCTATTAATGAAGACTCTTTATCTAGTGAAGCAGAAAGAAGACTAGGAAAGCAAACGATCAGACAAGGCTCTGTAGGAGAAGAGCTAACTGGAGTACGCCTGGAACGACAAATGAGGAATATGAGAAGAGAGTTTCAAAGGTCAGATTGGGTTGTCTAGTAAATCCACAACGCAGATGGAAGACACAAAAAGGGTGCACCGTGCTACCAAGGATGGCGCACACCAAGCACGCCGCGCCAAGGGCTGATTGACTGCGACCCATTTTGGGCGCACTGCAGCGCGTCGCGCCAAGCTGCCAGGCGCGAAGTGGGTGTGTTGCGCCAAGGGCGAATGACTGCAACCTATTTCAGGCACTTGAAGCGCAGCAAGCCAACCTACTAGGCACGATAAAGGCGCGTCACCCCCAACCTGGGAATGAGAAAATTCTTTAAAAAATGTTTTTCCCCATTGGACCCGCAAAAAAATGTACCATTTCCACCGCCTACCGACACATTAATTCACAAAATTACCATATATCAACTTCTATAACCGTTCCACCCCTGTTCATTCACTTCATCTTCCCCCAAAAAACTCTTTCATGTTCCCCAAAACTCTTTCTTCTCCCTTTTCACTATATATTATCCCCAAATTCCTCCATTAATTCTTGCCAAAACTTTCTACCTTTTACTATTTCTTCTACATTCTACCACCACAACCCCCCAATACACAAAATTTCAAACACCCAGTAACCCCACCCAACCCCCATTGCCAACCCGACCCCCCATTCTTCCCCCAATTTTTTTTCTTCTTCTCTTCTTTTTCTTAGTTTTTCTACTATTGGGGCATTCTAATGGCTTCTAAAGGTAAAAATGTCGGTGGTTTGGGTTCCAAGAGGATTCCAAAAAGAGTGGCTATCGTAAATTATAGTGGGGAACCCATCGATTTACCACCTAAAAAGTTTGGTAAGGAAGCTTTAATGCCATATGCGAATGATTAGTATAATTCTCAACTTGAAGACAAGTACCTCGGCGATGAGTATGTCAATGAAGGTAGTTTGCGCTATGAATTTCCGCACATTCACGCCCGAATCCGGACTTTGGGCCTACAATATGTCTTTATGGACCAAGGTGAGTGTAATTTAAGCCTAGTCCGTGAATTTTATGCATATTGGAATGCACGACGTCTTGAGATTAATAAAGTATTTCTTTGTGAAAATGGGCGCTATTTACTATTGAGGGGTTGAATGATTTTTTGGGTACCTCTAATTGTGATAATGCTGATTTTCTGACTATGGTTGAGTGACCCCCGTATCGTTATATTAGGCATACTTTGTGTGGGATTACTTATGTTGCTAGGTGGGACGGGTTTAGAGGCAAAGGTAGCCATTTGATTCTCCACCATGGGCACCTTAACGTGGAAGCTAGAGTTTGTCTTAAGATTGTATGTATCACTTTACTACCGGGAAATCATATGACTGATGTTACTAGGGAAAGGATAGTACTGATTTATCATTTGATGAGGGGCTTACTGGTCAATGTGGGGGCTATTTTGTAGAAGAATTTGCTGAAATTTAGGACCAATAAGTGATGGTGTTTCTGTTATGGGAGCATAATTACTAGGTACATATGTGCGTTATTGATTGAGAATGAGGTTCATGATATGTGTGCTCCTCGTTCCCCCTATTTAGTGTGACACTTGGTTGACCTCACGCGCACTAATGCCAGTGATCCTTCTCACAGGCCCATTTTGACTACCATGGATAGGCAAGCTCGTGATGATAATTGGATGGGGCGCATGTTTGGTATGGCCGAATTGCAATGGCAGATTGGTGGTCGCCTTGTAATGGAGGAGGAGATGGACACAATATAAGAGCAGTACCCTTTGATGACAGTGCCATGTACATATGTTAGATGGTTCCGGCAATCTAGAAACTAATTGATGATGATGACGCGATGGCTGATAAAGAGGATAGTTCGGATTAGGATGAGGTTGAGGCCACTAGCACCGGTGATGATACTTCGACCGCGGCCTAGAGGCCGACAGGGAGTTGTTTTTTACCTTTGCACTTTGTTTTAATTTTGATCGCTGAGTACGGTGTAGTGTTTAAGTGTGGGGTGGAAGTTGAACTTCATTGTACAAATTTAATGGCTTTATCGAGTTTTTTTATTTTTAGTAGGGTTCTTCCTATGTTAGTTTTTAGAGAAGGAAAAACATAACAATCTTATCTTCTTTTGTTATTGAACAAGTAGGAACATTAGTTTGATAAACGAACAAAGAAAAATTTATGAAAAGCAAAACTACTTACTTCATTATAACACAGATATTTATAGGAGCTTACAAGTGAACCAACTCCTAAGGATAAGATTAAAAACTAAGGATAAGGATAAGGATAAGGATAAGATAGAATTTAACTACTAAACAGTAAATAACTACCCTAGTAAATAATTACCCTACAATACAGACAATTTGGACTGATGCAGTTCTGATGCATATTTCTAACACTCCTCCTTGCTTTAAGAGCTGCAAACTCCAAGTTTTTGCCTGAGAAGTTGAAATTTATTTCCTGATAATGGTTTGGTGAAGATATCAGCCAACTGCTCTTCAGTTTTGCAATAGAGGAAAATCACGTCACCATTATTTTGCACTTCCCTCAAGAAGAAAAGCTTGATGTTGAAGTGTTTTGTTTTCCCATGAAATACAGGATTATGAGAAATTGCTATTGCAGATTGATTGTCCACAAATACTTCAGTTCCCTTTGTCTGATTCATGTGCAGATCACCAAAAATTTTCCTCAACCACAATGCTTGATTTACTGCTGCTGTTGCAGCCACAAATTCCGCCTCTGCAGTGGATTGAGCCACAAAGTCCTGCTTCTTAAAGCACCACGAAAACATTCCTGAGCCAAGACTGAAACAATATCCAGATGTGCTCTTCATGTCATCTGCGGATCCAGCCCAATCACTATCAGAATACCCAAGTAGTTTCAGATCTATTTTTTTCTGAAACTTGACACCATAATTGATGGTTCCTTTGATGTATCTAACAACTCGTTTTGCTGCTTTTAGATGCACCTCACTAGCACAATGCATGAACCTCGATAGAATGCTTACAGCATACAAAATATCAGGTCTTGTAGCTGTGAGATACATCAAACAACCGACTAAGCCTCTGAAGTACGTTTCCTCCACTTTCTCTGCTCCGTCATTCTTGCTTAGTTTCTCTTTTTGGTTCATAGGAGTATTCATCTCCTTGCAATCTTCCATGTTGAATTTCTTGAGAATTTCCTTAGCATATTTCTTCTGGCAAATGAAAACTTCATCTTGTCCCTGCTTGATTTCCATACCAAGAAAATAAGACATTAGACCAAGATCAGTCATCTCAAAGGCTTGCATCATTTCTTGCTTGAAATCCTCGATATGCCTTGTATTGCTTCCTGTAATTAGTACATCATCCACATATATAGACACAACAAGAATATCAATGCCATGATGTTTAACATAAAGAGTAGATTCTGATAGACTCTTTTCAAAGCCTAAGCCAAGTAAATGGCCATCTATTCGACCATACCAGGCCCTTGGTGCCTGTTTAAGTCCATAAAGTGCCTTTCTTAACCTATAACTTTGTCCTCATTTCCTTTCTTCACAAAGCCTTCAGGTTGCTCAACATAAATTTCTTCCTGTAGAAAGCCATTAAGGAATGCTGATTTGACATCCATCTGATACACTTTCCAACCCAACTGTGCAGCAAGAGCAAGAAGTAACCTGATCGTGTCAAGCCTAGCTACTGGTGCAAATGTATCAAAATAATCCACACCAAAAATTTGAGCATACCCCTTAACTACAAGTCTTGCTTTATGCTTATTCACTGAACCATCGACATTTAGCTTGGTTCTAAAGACCCATTTCAACCCAATTATCTTTCTGTCTTCAGGTTGATCAACAAGCTCCCAAGTCATGTTTTTCTCAATCATAAACAACTCTTCTTTCATTGCAGCAACCCATTTTTCATCATTTTTAGCTTCATTGTACCCAGCAGGTTCACATACTGCTACATTGCATCTCTGATATATATCACTGAGTTGTCGAGTACCTTTGACTGGTAAATGATCCACCATTTCATCCTGCCGTGAGAGTGATATTTTCTTCTCAAAAAACTGGGTAGGAGACTTTTTTGCTTTGTCAGAAGTGTTAACGACAAATTTCTTCGAGTCTTCCCAACACCACTCTTCATTTTCTATAAAATTCACATCTCTACTAAAGATTATATTTTCAGTTTGTGGTTGGAAACTTTATATGCCTTTGAAACTGAACTATATCCAATAAAAATGCCTGGAACAGATTTTTTATCTAGTTTATCTCGTTTAACCTGAGGAATGTAGGAAAAACAGAGACAACCAAACACTTTAAGAAAATTTAATGATGGTTTAAATCCATACCAAGCTTCAAATGGAGTTCGGTCTTTCACTGCCTTTGTGGGAAGCCTATTTTGAAGAAATAACTGATGTATTTGCTGCCTCTGCCCAAAATTTCTTTGGCAAGTTCTTCTCGTGCAACATGCATCTGGTCATCTCCATAATGTATCTGTTTCTTCTCTCGCTTACTCTATTTTGTTGTGGAGTATAGGGAGCACTAAGCTGATGATGAATCCCTGCTTCCTCACATAACATGTCAAACTGGTAAGAAGTGTATTCCTTTCCATTATCTGTTCTTACGGACTGAATTTTACAGTTGGCTTCATTTTCTACTTTTGCTTTGAACTTCCGAAAAACATTAGAAGCCTCTAACTTATGCTTGAGAAAATAAATCCAGCACATGCGGGTTATATCATCTACAAAAATGATATAGTAAAGACTACCTTTTAGTGAAGGAGTCCTTTGTGGTCCTGCTATATCAGTATGAATTAGTTGCAATTTGTTCGAGGCTCTCCAAGTTGTCTTTGAAAATGGAAGTATGTTTTATTTTCCATATTGACACGCAAGACAATTTGAAGAATGTACTTCTAAAACAGGCAAGTCCTTAACTATTTTCATTTTTTGCATTTTAACCAACCCTTCATAGTGATAGTGTCCGAGTCTCTTGTGCCATACTTCTGCAACACTTTCTTTTGCTGAAAAAACAACATGCTCCTCCTCAAATGGATCTAATGAGAAACTTTTGCCTCTCATTCTTACTTTAAACATTTCTTGATCTGAAGCATCCTTGATCAAGCAATGATTATCTTCAAAATTTAACTTGTAGCCTTTTTCCATCAATTGACCAACACTAAGCAAGTTTTGATCTATGTCAGGTACATAAAGCACATAAGAAATTGTTTTAGTACCTAAATTACTTGGAATAGCAATGGTTCCTTTCCCTCTTACAGGAAGATGGTCGTCATTACCTATTCTGACTTTAGTAATGGTCGTAGGCTTCAATTCCTTGAAGAGAGACATGTCATTTGTCATGTGATTAGTGCATCCACTATCAATCAGCCAACACTCACTAGATGATCTACTTGAAAAACATGTAGCAACAAAGAGTTGATCTTCCTCCTCACCCTCAACAATTTTAGCCTCTGCTTCTTGTTGCTGACTATTGTTCTTGCAAATTACAGCTTCATGCCCAAGTTGATTGCATTTACTACATTTAGATCAGGCCTTCTCCAACATTTATATGGTGGATGACCTTTCTTGTTACAATACTTACAAGGAGGATAACTTTTCTTTGAGTGTCCAGTTTTTCCTTTGGTAGTACTTGTAGAAATGCCTTCACCATTCTTCTTGTTATTCTTCTTTTTGTTTTTGCCTCCATCTTGAGGCTTGGCAAACAATGCTTCCTCTGTATTTCCTTCTTCTCTCATGACTCTTCGTTGTTCTTGTGCCTGCAAAGCATTTAATAACTCTGCGAAGGTGATCTTGGACAGATCCTTCGTGTTTTCCAAAGTAGTTATGGTTGCTTCAAATCTTTCTAGCACAGTTACCAAAATCTTTTCAACAATACGTGAATCATTAAACACGGAACCAAGCAATCTTACCCTGTTTGCTATGTTCAAGAGCCTTTCAGAGTAATCTTTGATGGTTTCAGTTTCTTTCATCTTCTGTATCTCGAAATCTCTTATAAGATTTAGCACTTGCATACCTCTGATCCTTTCATCCCCTTCGTATTCTGCCTTGAGATAATCCCAGATAGATTTTGCTGACTTTAGAGACATAATTCGAGTGAAGATTGAAGAAGATACTGCTGAAAATAAACAGACCTTTGCCTTTGATTTTTTGGTTTTCCTGTCTTTATGGTTTTTGATCTGGGCCATAGTAGGATTGTTAGGCAACAGAGGAACTTCATAATCCTCTTCGACTGCCTCCCACATATCCATGGCATCTAGATATGTTTCCATCCTTACCGCCCAAATCTGATAGTTATCACCATTAAAAACAGGTGGTGCCATTACAGAAAAACTTGATTCTGCTTCCATGATTGATAAACTTGTCTTGTTGATTACAATCAAAACACCCACGGATCCCTCAAGAAATAAATACTCTGATACCAATTGTTAGTTTTTAGAGAAGGAAAAACATAACAATCTTATCTTCTTTTGTTATTGAACAAGTAGGAACATTAGTTTGATAAACGAACAAAGAAAAATTTATGAAAAGCAAAACTACTTACTTCATTATAACACAGATATTTATAGGAGTTTACAAGTGAACCAACTCCTAAGGATAAGATTAAAAACTAAGGATAAGGATAAGGATAAGGATAAGGATAAGATAGAATTTAACTACTAAACAGTAAATAACTACCCTAGTAAATAATTACCCTACAATACAGACAATTTGGACTAATGCAGTTCTGATGCATATTTCTAACATCCTATTTTGTTTCGGTTCTTTTCCCAAGGATAGTTCCTTTGAACCGTTTATGTCTAGTTTATTGCTTTATTGAGTCGTAAAGTCGACTAGGAATGACATTTCTCGATGATGGATGGATGACGACCGTCTTAAGGGAAGATTAGTGATTAAGAGTAGAAGTATGAAACCTTTATCTTTGAAACATTGAAACCTTGTCTTAATAGTTGGATAGACGTCATGGGTGGCAACACTTTGTTTGCATAAGTAAGATAGTAACCATGAAAACAATCATAATCTCTTTGTGTTTGACTTTAAGTGGAAAATAAAGAAGTTGGGCTTATATGTGTGGACACACCGTAATTCATTGTATGTGAGCATGCTACAAGTTTGGGTCCTTATGTGCGATGTGATGCCATGTGTGAGAATGTTTGTTTAGTTTTGCATTGAATAACATGTAGAACTTTCCCCAAGTGTGCTTAATAAATAACTTGTGTGCATTGTGGAATGTCATTGAGGCGTGTCTTTGAATAGCCAAGTTTGAATGTCCCCTGTATGCTTCCAAATGAAATACTCCCAGCTTAGCACCCTTGAGACTTGTAGCCCTAATTTGTTCTAACCCACTTAATTTAGCCAAAACCTTTTATTTATACCATTAGTTTTATCCAAAAGTCCTTAATGCACTATGTTTAGTTTAAAAAATGACAACGTTGGTTGAAATAAATAGGGTGGTAGTGATTTTTTGGAGAAGAAAAGAAAAGAAAAGATACACAAATGAGACCCCAAGTTGTTGAAGTTGAAACAAAAAAAGGGTAATGTATACAAAAAAGGGTTGTGCGAAAAGAAGGAGCTCAAGTGTAAGTGAAGTCAAGTGGAGAACATGTAATGGGAAAGAAAAAGTTGTGAATGTTAGCAATGAAAACAAAACATATGCATTAGGGAGAATGAGTAATTAAAGTTTACCCAAATATATATATCCTCCCTTACCTAAAGCCGACATTAAGACCGAAAAAAAGTACTCTTGATTCCATGTGAACGTTTTGTGAAAATTAAAGTACACTAAGGGCAAGCTTATGACATGTTAGGATATGTAGAACTCCATTTATGAGTGAGAGAGTTCATGTTATGAAAAATGGCCTTATACTATAATGAACTTATTGTTTTTGGTATTAAAAGAAAGGCTATACTTATATTGGTGAAGGCATTCACGAAATATGTTTGGTGCTTAATATTGTGGTTTGTTCTATGATGTTGCATTAGCCCAAAATTATTTGAAAAGAGTCATGCATCGAGGTTGTGAATTGTTTGATTGGTAGACTATAAAGAAGAGTTGAAATTGTTGCATAAAGTCCACCAAAAGTTAATGATTAAATATGTTTGGTCAATTGTGAAGCAAGGCAAAGAGTCTAGAGGGCCGAGAGTCTAATTTTATGAGGTAGAGGTTGTTCTAGGACTAACAAATGTTTAAGTGTGGGGGTGGTGATCTTGGGAATATTTATATGCCCAATTACGAAAAATTACCCATTTTTAACGTTAGTATAAATTATTATCTAATCTAACTTGCATGTTTTGTCTCAAGATTCCAATGATTTTACACTAATAGACATGATTAGTGATTTTTAAGGTTACTAAGTGAAATTATCAAGTATTGGAAGGAAAAGGAGTTGAAATCGATAAGAAGCAGCCAGGCGTGACACTCGTGCGGTGCCCCAGCAACCTTGGCGCAGCAAGAGCACGATGCACCAAACCAAGATTGACTGAGGGTGGTTTTAGGTAAAATGGAAGCGCGGCGTGCCATCCTTCCAGGTGAGGTTCTGGCGCGGCATGCCCAACCCTATGCGGAGTTTTTGAAGAAAGTTGAATTTAAAAGGACTCCTAGTTAAAGTAGAATTCGACTTTATTTTCCTATTTACTATAAATACAGCCTTAGGCCCTTATTGTTAGCGTTTGAATTTTTTATTGTTGTGCAAGAGAATGAATTCAAGTTTGTAATAGGTTTTAATCTTCTAACTCTTTTATTACTCAGAAATCACATGAACAATCGTCTTTTGTGGTTTCTGAATAGTACGAATAGCTAAACGTCCTAGTTTTCGGGATGAAGCTAGGAATTGAATGTTGAATATTATTTGTTTTTGAATTAATTCATGGTTGTCAACATAAGTTACTTCCATATTCTTATTTTACTATTTTATGCTTCATCACCATAAGATAAAATTAGTGTCTAATCTTAAAATCGTGAGAGGAGGGATTAGATAGACCAGAGGATCTCGATCGACCCATTAGACTGAGGTGATTTGTGTTCAGGAGTGATTCCAAGACAAACAACTTGCTCGGTTCGGAAATAGGATGAAATATAAATGCTCGCCAATTAGCTTACTTATCCACACTCAATGACATGGTTAGGTAGCTAATTGGGGTAGGTGACGAGAGGTGTGTAGCCCGACTCATATAATTAACCCTATAAACCAGTAACTTGACAACCAACATTACTTCTATGCCAATGCTATGATGCATGAGATGCAATATACGCTGCAACCTTGGAATTGCCTTTTTCTTGCTTGAACCACCATCGTTAAATCGTTTAATCTTAGTTACCTTTATTCATTGATAAAGTAGTCGTAGTTAACAATAAACCATCAAATCTTTAAATAGTTACTATTACTTTCAAGTGTAGAATTAAGTTTGAATATAAATTGATCACAAGTCCCTTTTGAACGATAACTCGTTTCTAAAAAGAATCTATATTACTTGCGCGACCACGCATACTTGCGTGTACATGGAGAGAAACAACAACAAACCAAACAATCAATAAAAATTAATTTCTGGGTACCGAATCCCATGATAAACAGTCTCAAAATAATTTATCTCATCATAACTTGTTTTCAAACCAAACAACCCCATATAACTTCTTCTTAGGAGTACTCTTTAGTTAGGTCCCCTTTGTTGTTGCGGGAACCGTGTGGGTTTTCAGGCTTTGTGAGCTTTACTCTTGTTATACTGGTAATTTTAACGAAGTCCCTATCCTTTGTTTAGACTAGGATCATTGGATTTATATTATCTCCCTAGGATGGTATAACAACTAGAAAAATTTTGAACTAAGATAGTAACCATCTTTCGTTGTGAGTAGGATTGTACCATGGGATTTTAAAAAAATTGAGTTTTAAGGTTACTAGATTTAGCACCTTGAGATCCAAGAAGAACAAAAGAGAAAATAATTCAAGTCATCCTAAGTTCTTTTATGTTTTGGGTCGACTTCAAAGGACCATAACTCTCATTACCGCATTATTTGGTAGGCTCCAACGTATTAAATGAAATTTCATTGAATTATCTTTCCAACTTCACCTAGTTTGCTAAGTTTTGACTTTGAGTTAGTGATATATGCCCTTTTGAAGTCAAGTTACCAGAAAATAGTGAGGGATATATTTGTCTTTTCCATATCCAATAAGATTTAATTAGTTTTTACTGAGGTTTAGGGGTCTAATTTAATTAGGTTTAGCTTTATAATCCTAATATACGCCTAGGGATTTAGTTGAGAGTTCAAAAAGAGAAAATAAGAGAAAAGAGGAGAAAAAAGGGGAGGATCAAAGCTTTCATCGAGATTCTTGAGTTTTGTTGAGAATTTTCACCATGGGATTAATCCATAAGAGGTATGTAATGTTACATAGTGTTGAGTTCGTTCAGCTACGTTCATTCTTGATGTTGAAAGATAAGAGTTCTTGACAAATGTTCTTGACGCTCATTCTAAATCTTATTTTGTTGGGGTTTTGATAATTATTTGAGAGTAAAGTGATTGTTTTTAGGGATGTATTGAGTATATTAGAGTGTACTTGTGTTGATTAATCTAATCCTAGTGATTGGGGAAGAAACACTTCGATTCTAGACGAGTTAGGATGAGAAAACGAGAAAAGAAATTCGTCGGGTTTTCTTGGTTTGGCATGGACATACGTGCCATCCAATGCCCTCAAAATTATGTTCTGTAGTTTACGAGCTGGCTCCCAGACCACCAAGTGCGCCAGGGTCGCTTCCCCGTCCAGTTTGGAGTCCGTTATTGAGTTTTTCTAAAGTGTGTCTTCACTCCCTTTTGTTATAAATACACTAAACTACTTCTAAACACATAGAATCATTCATAAAATGAATCATAACCCTTGAATCCATAATTCAAATTCAAGGTAGAGTTAGGAGGTAAGTCTGGAGAGTAATTTCAAACATTTGAGAAAGTCCCTTTGAGGATTCTTCTACAACTTCTAATAACTTGTTTCAAGACTCAACTAAGTGAGCACAATGTATTCATGAGTATTCACTATCCCTAGATCCTTCATATCATGAACCATAACTCTTGAATTAATAATTCACATTTAATAGAGGGTCAAGAGTAGTGTCGAAGAAAGTATTTGAGTTCAATTCTGAATCCTTTGAAATCAACTATCGATTTGAAGTATGTTTTGTTGATGTAAGTATGAGAATGATAATAGTCATATACTTGAGTTCCATATTGTTACGTAGACTCTTGTGTCGAGTCGTTCATGCCAGTAAATTCTGCATGGTCTCCATATATTGAGTATAATTGAGAGGAGTAGTATCTTCAAGTTCAAAGTCTTGAGTATCGAGTTCGTAACCTTTTCGAGAGTATATTCCTAATCATTGGACTACATGTTACCCATGAAGTCCTTGAGTTTAGTATTTTTGGCCAATAAGATCGCATGAACCCTATAAGTCGAGGATTCTTGAGCTAACAAGTGTATTTGAGTCCTTGAGTTTATTCATCCGTGCCCATAATTCTATATGAACCCTCTGAGTAAAGCATTCTTGAAGCAATTATTATTATTGAAGTTCTTGAGTTATGAGTTTTTGAGTCTTGAGTATTGAGTTCTTGTTACGGTTATTGAAAACCTTGAATTATGTTGTTCATTTCCATAATTCGTCATTAACTTTATTTTGAGAAGTTTTTTACAATATTTTTAAATTTGATTTATGACTTGAGCATTGAATTAAGTAAGAGTACGAGTAAAGTTATTGATTTTACATTAAAACAAGAGAGGAAACATCGATTTTCTAGAGAGCTTTTAAGTTATTTTTTACGAATAATCTCAACCATAAAGAGTTATGTTTTCAAACATATTAGCTAAGTATATTTTTTTTAATAGTATTGACATATGATATGGGGAAGAGTTCAGATAAATCAAGTCTCTATTGATCATGTAACTAACGTGGGTAGAAATGGTAAAACTTTTTAGATAATTCCTTTAAGCTTTTAGCATAGACTAGTGGATCGACTTAGTTGAGCGTTCTATATCCCGACAAGCTATAAGAGAGTTCTGAGAGAGTGGGCGAGACATTGTATCATCACATAATTGATTGTTATTGTATCATTCAATACATTAAGTTGCTATTACTGTTTTAATTTTTTTCTCCATATATTGCATATTTTTGTTGCTTTATTTTGAGTTGAGTATCTTGAGTTGAGCTCTATTTTAGTGAATTGAGAACATTATTACTGACTTGGGTATCTTATCTTTGCGTACTTTTGAGTAGAGTAAGTTTAAGTAGTTTTGAGTATCCTTGAGTTGTAACGATCCGGATTCTGGAATCCGAATCGCCACCAGCGTCGTTGAACTCTCAAAGGTCGCAGACAAGCCTCTTCTTGCATTCATCACATTCATACGGTTAATTTTAGCGGAAATTTTAAAACTTTTAAACGTATGAAGTATACATAGACTTCATATAGTTATTTCATCAATTCGTCATATACTAAGCTCAACATAAATGTAACAACCATTTATCATAAAAATCAATTCGAAAAAGAATAAGAATATATCATAAATACGTTTGCCAAACACGGCCTTATTACAAAAGCTTCGAAATAAAAGTACGAAAGAAACACTAGGGACAACATCCACTAGATATGTCTAAAACTAAGGCTAGACTAAAACTGTAGCATCCTCGAAATCAAAAGGACCCACCAAATGGTTTGGAGAAACACTGAAGTCCAAACCGCTGCAAGTGTCGTCAATCTGTCCTCTAACCTGCACCTAAAAAATAGTAAATAGTAGGGGGTTAGTACAACACTTGTACTAAGTATGGGTGTATGCACATATACACATAAAGCTATGCATGATCAATGAAATCGCTTCCTAAGCAACATGTGATTTCTGGAAAGTCTAGTCATTAGACTTTCCTAATTCGTTAGTTGTGAATTGTGGTATGAATATGATGTATTTTAATGCATTCTAAGCACTCAGCTCATTTTCTATATGATTACAAGACATTAGTATTATCAACATAATTTTAGAACAACTCGGGCGAAGATTTGAGATTTTGATCCTCTTAGGCCGAGAGCTCCTCTTTGTACACTTAGATTATTTTTCAGTCTTTTTCTTCTTCTTGTTGTGTAGTTCAATAACTACTTTGGTCCTATGTTTTACTTATAAGTGCAATGATTCATTGTAGTCCCATACCCACAATGAATCAAGTAAGTAATTCAAGAGATTAAGGAAATGACTTAACTACAATTTGGGGCATGAATATATTTATAAGTCAATACTTATTAACTATACTCATTCTTTAGTTGATTGCATAATGGGCATAGTTCTTGGGGCATATCATTAAATTTTATGATCTTGCTTACTTTGGGCATGAATTCTTTATAAGCCAATCTTTAGTGACTATTCCTATTATTGTATTATTATTGGCCTAATGTAAGAAGTCATTATAAGCCAATCTTATTTGGCTAATATCTTTTCCAATTATATAAAGTCATTATAATCCAATTTATTTGGCTTTATCATTTTCATATAATGAGGATTCATTATTAGCTATGCCCTTTACTTATTGTAGACTTTATTGGACACGATTTGACTATCCTTACAACAAGTGATTCATTACATCAAGTATTCATTACATTTCATAAGCCATTCTATATTGGTTATGTCATTGATTTTATTACTTTCATGTTTTATATATTATACATTTCATATACACGAGACCTTGGAATCGTTGATATAGCATTAAGACATCTAAAGTGACGACCCAACATATGGGACCTTAACCCGAGGACCTTCTTTAGCAAACATAGAGTCTGCTTCATTCGTTCATTCGTACTTCACATTATTCATTTCATTCATTCGTAGGCTGATGTAAACATCAGCTATACCTAGGATGAAGTTTAAGACTCTCATCGGGATCATGAAGTGCAATGACCAAGAATGACCTAATGTCATTACTTGAATCTGATTTCACCTCCTGATTGTCTTGCACAAACACCTTCAGTATCGTTAATTTCTTTATCTTTCATACTTTGAGGAACTTCAACTTTAACCGACATAGATCATGTGAGCTCATGAAGTCCGGTGTCTTCCCCACATCGAAAAGAGGTGGAGTCACTATCCAAGGTGAAACCAAAACATCCCTAGCTCGCATAGGTGGAAAACCACTGGCTAGTTCCCTATGTTGGCAGCATATTTCAAAGACTAGGAGATATAGGGAGACCCATACCCACCTTGGTGGACAGTCTCATCTCATGAGAATTACGTGAACCTCCGCCCTTCCCGAAAGAAGGCATCACCACTCATAACTAACCTATCGGTGCTCAGTTTAAAGTTCCTATTTACATTCAACTCATACATCATCGAATCTTGCTTCTAGCATGAGGTATTCATAGCTCATTAGATGATTTCTCATCTCTTCTTTACGTGTTAAGTGTGAATTGTCCATACACTTACATATAGAATGTGATTGAGATTTATTTACTCTTTTGATGACTTGTCATCCTTATTTTACATTGATGAAATGTGAATTGTCCTTACATATCATTCTTACTTTACATTGATGAATGTGAATTGTCCTTACATATCATCCTTAGGTGTTAATGAGACTAGTCTCACAAATTCTAACACCTTCATTCGTTAGTATTCTTTTAAAAAATTAGCTTTGGTGTAAGTAAGACTAGTCATCACTTCCTTTAACACCCCATTCTGGTCACTTACTTAATTTACACCCCTTTAATTATGTTATAACTCACGTTACTTACTTACTTTAGTGTAGTAGCTTCATATCACCGTTTATGGACTATGAGTACTTCATTCAATGAGTTTCATGTGTTCATAGTTCATTCTTGTGGAGCATGTTGGGAGTTGTTCCAATGAATGTCATGCCCTTGGTTATGGATTCATTGATATTACTTTAGAAGTGCTTAATATATACTTGATACTTTTACTACACAAGAATTGGCATATGATTAGTATTGGCTCAAGATTTGGGATGTTAGACTAGCAAATTCATTCTTTTCTACATAACCCCATTTTTCGTATGTTCATATTTAAATTGACATATGTATGAACCCTTAACCAATCGTTTAAACATTTACATAAGTTCCTAGCCATTAGCATATATTCATTTTGACGAAATAGAGTCAGCCAATTTTATTGGAACCAGATAACCAATTTATTCAAGATATGATTTCATAGATGTCTTTGAGTCAATTCTTAGTTTATGGCCTTTAGTGTAACGTTTTAAGAACATATTGGACAACATCATATTAAAATTTGATGGCCTTAGCATCTTCATAACATCACAACAACAACAAGTCAACATTCGGCCAAAGACACATAATTCACTTAACACATCACGGACTTAACTTAGCATATTATTGATCCTTAATTATCATGATAAGATTAACTTTACGCAATTACAAGTTCATAAGTTCATTCGATACTCATATTTTAAGAACAATAAATGTTAAGAACAGCCATCACCACATACCAACAACATGATCTCTAACCTATTCAACATTGAAATCTTAAAGGATACTAGGGACAAGGAGTTCGACGAGAACGGGAAAAACCCTAGTTTCAAGATCGTTGAAAAAGAAAGTTCTCTTGGAGAATGAAGTCCAGGAGAGAAACCCATACTTTATGTAGAACTTAATCTACGAAGACCACCTTGAACGAAACCTTGAAGAAACCTTGAAATCGCCCTAGAGAAATCGATAAATTTTCTGCCTTTTTCTTGTGTTCGTTACTTACTGTTTTTGCGTCCTTTTTTCTATGAATTTGAACGTGATTTTTAGGTTTAAGAACTGATCTTCAATTATACAACTTAGGTTTAATAATTTAATTTAATAAACTAATTAACCAATTACCAAAATGCCCCTCCTAAGTTGACTAAACAGAGGAGAACATAACACTTAGTCAAATCTGGAAATTGGTTTTGACTATGGTTTTGGTCAACATTTTGACTTTATATTAATTAAATAAATCCTTAATTTGATTAATTTAGGGACCTATGGTAAGCACTAAATTACCCCTAAGTCATTGTAACCAAAATTAACCCTTTTGGACCATCCTAGGTTAAGTACTAGGATGTTTCTTGAGTTGTACTAGGTTAGTGTAAGAATTTCGTTTTGATCATTTCAAATAATTAATTAAATTGCTAATTTAATTAATTAGGTGACCTAAGGTAATTACTAAAGGACCCTTTAAGTCGTTAGGACCATAACCAATCCTTTGAACTATCCTAGGTTAGGTACTAGGTTGTCTTTTTCTTGTTTTAACAGAAATCTTGAAATTGCTTTGTGATTTCGGTTTTGCCCCTTTAAATTAATTAATTAAGTTGATAAATTAATTAATTAAGTAGCCTAGGGTAATAACTAAAGTATCCCTAGGTTTTTAGGACCTTAACTAACTCTTTGGACCATCCTACGTTAGGTACTAGGTTGTCTTTTTCTTGTTTTAACCGAAATCTGGAAATTGCATTGTGATTTTGGTTTTGCCCCTTTAAATTAATTAATTACGTTACTAAATTAATTAGTTAAGTATCCTAGGGTAATTACTAAATTATCCCTAGGTTTTTAGTACCTTAACTAACTCTTTGGACCATCCTAGGTTAGGTACTAAGTTGTCCCTTTCTTGTCTTAACCGAAATCTGGAAATTTCCTTTGTAGTTTCGGTTTTAGCCCTTTTAAATTAATTCATTAAGTTGCTAAATTAATTAATTAGGTAACCTAGAGGAATTACTAAAGTACCCCTAAGTTGTTAGGACCATAACTAACCTTTTGGACCATCCTAGGTTAGCTACTAGGTTGTCTCTTCAAATAGTACTAGGTTAGTGTCAACCTGGTTTAGTCCTAGGTTGTTGGGTGCACTAATTAGTTTATTTCTTTTGGTCCTAGGTTAGTTAGCTATTTAAGGCAGTAGGTTAGAGTCTAGAATTGATTAGGAAGTTAGGCCCCACATGAAGTGGTCCCTTGTGCACGTTTTTTCCCCTAACTACCCTAACCGAATTCGGTTAGGGTGGTCCCCTCCTTTGGCAGCTCCTTCACATGTCTTTCACATGTGCTTGCACATGGCTTGGTTGTATTTTCCTAACTAACTATTATTTATGGTTCATTTGGGTATGTTTACTTATTGTCCCAAGGATCCTCACTATGTCCTTGGGCACTGCTTAATTCACATGATCATTTTAAATGGTCATATGGAATGGTACTAGGCTTGACACTTGGATGCCTAGTACTTTGTGTGAAACTATTCTGAACGGATTTTCTTTTAGCTTAGGGTCTTCATTGCAGGTACAATTCTTAAACAAGTTCATTAATATTAGAAAATTGTCTAACACCCCTTTAAGCCAATATTTCTAATATGCACAATATTTTGCTTATTTGGGTATTATATAGAAATTGGATAATACCCCTTAGCCAAATTTCTATACTATGCCCAATATTTCTCAATATTGGGCATTGGGATGCCTACGTATCCCCAATACGAATTCTTAAAGACCTATTGGGCTCTTCACTAGACATGTAATTTTCCGGAATGTTACATGAGTATACCTTTGAGTTCAGTATCGTACATTTGAGTTGAGTATCATACATTTGAGTTGATTATGATATTCTTGAGTTGAGTTTAGTTGAGTGATTCAGGAGGAGGTAAGCATCTTTCCTTTTTATCATGATTGAGCTTATGTTTATGCTTTAGAATTCCGCTTACATGCTCATACATTCTTTGTAGTGAAGCATTTTACCTGCATCATCTCATGATGCAGATACATGTACTAAAGATTATAAACAGATGCTTAGTTGATACCACATGCAGTTCGAGTTAGTTATGGTTAGCCTACTTTCTTCCGTAGAGATCCACTTGTAATTTTTGATATATCAGTTTTTAGGATGTCGTGTATTTTTCGTGATTTCAATCTTTGCTAGTTAGAGACTTCATAGATAGACAATAAAGTTTGAGAAGTTTGTTTCATTATCTTATTAAATTGTTAAACTGAGTTTGGTAAGTTTCGACTTCAGATGAATTATATATGCCCTTTTGAAGTCAAGCTATCCAATTAAGAAAAACACCCGAAAATAGTTAGGGGTATTTTGGTATATTCTTTACCTAACTAGATTTATTTTTTTAGTAAGTTTTTAGGGGTCCAATATTATTAGGATCTGTTTTAAATCCTAAAATATGCCTAGGGTTTTCGTTACGAGTTCAAGAAGACAAAAAAGAGAAATGAGGAGAAATGAGGGGAGGATAAAAGTGTTTGATCTTAGGCATGTTTATATGTCTAAGTGGTCAATATTTGCCAATTGAGTGCTTGAATTGAAGAATGATCTTTAGTTTATTAGTTTTATTTTATTTGACTTGCTATGATTGTGCACGAAAACAGGTGATTAGAAGTTTCCAGGAACTCTCAAGAAGAATGGAGTTGAAAGGAAAGAAAAGAGTTGCAAAGGATTGCTGAAATTGGCTAAGGATGGAGGCCCTACGGCGAGGTGCACTGATGTGAGCAAGGAGCCAAGGCCAACACTTAGAGGGGCACTGTTGGGGGTGCCAAGGCCTGAAGTTTAGAGGCATTTTTGTAATGGCTCTTTTGTGCACGGCGTGCCAACATCAAAAAAACTTGAGAATGTTCTTGGCGCAATTGGAGGCACTACATGCCACCAATGTGCTGAGTTTTCAAGTTAAAGTTGTATTAAAAAGGTTTCCTAGCAGGTTACATTTTGTCTCCTATTTTCCTAAACTTATAAATAGACCTCTTGGGCTACATTATTAGGGTTGGACGTTTTGTTTTTTTTGTAAGAGAAAGAATTTAAGGTTGTAATAAGTTTTATTTCTTTAACTCTTCTATTTTTTGGAATCGCATGAACAATCAATTGTTTTGGTTTTGTAATATCATGAGTACCTAAACTCTCTAGTTCTGGGGTTGTAGCTACAAATTGAATGTTGAGTATTTGACGTTTCTTTAATTACTTTTGGATTTTCAATACAAGTTACTTCTATATTCTTGTTTTAGTATTTTATGCTTTCTCACCATAGATAAATCTACCATCTAATCTTAAAATTTGGAGAAGAAAGGTTAGATAGACTGGAGAATATAGAGGCGTATAACCCTGATTATATACTATCAACACTATAAAACAGTACCCTGACAATTTAAAGTAGTTCTAAGCCAATAATATGATGCATTATATTCATTATATGTTGTAGCCCCGGGGTTTCTTTTGTACTTTCTTGAAACATTATATCAAAGTTATTTAGAATTAGTTACTTCCGTTTAGTGCATAAATTAGTAGATAAATATCGAATCATCAACTCTTGAGAAGGTTACTTTTTACATTCAGTTGTAGAGTTAAGTGAATATAAATTTATCATAAGTCCCTTGAGAACGATAACTCATTACTTAAAGAATCTATATTACTTGCGCGGCCACGTACACTTACATGTATTTTGGGGATCAACAAGTGTTTTGCGCCGCTGCCGTGTTGTTAGAAATTTATTTATATCCAATCGTCTGATGTCTACAATTATAATATTCAGTTTTAAATAGTTGATCTTAACTTGTTTATTGCAGAAACTTGTTCTATAGGTCTGGCTCAGAAAGGAGATCTTTTCAAACCTTACAACGAACTGAACGAGTCTTAAGCCAGTGCAGGAAAATAGATAACTTGGGATGACAAGGAGAATTAGGGTTGTTGTTGAAAAAACGTTGATTGGGATAATCTAGGAAACTTGAATAATGCGAAAAATGTGTACAACCAAAGGAACTCGAATGATGGAGGGAACTTGAATAACCAAGTAGCACCCTCTGTTGTTCCGATCATCCCCGCAAGGTTGTACGTAATGTGAAAGTCTCACTCAAAGCAAATTTGGAATCTAGTATTAGGAAACCTCCACCAGGGGTAGATTTGAACTAAAGCAGAGTATGGTAAAACTTCTCCATTCTAATGGGTAGTTCACTGGTCTCCCTAATGAGGACCCTCTAAACTACCTTAGGATTTTAATAGAAATACCAATACGAACATCCCAATTGGAGTCTATCAGTCTATGTGAGGCTTACCTTATTCCCATACTCATTGTTAGGAACTGCATTCCATTAGTTAGATTCTAAACCACGAAACTCCATCACTACTTGGGATAATCTAGCAAAGAAATTCTTCAGTCGACTTTTACCATCCAAGAAAAATGCTAAGCTGAGGGGTGAGATAATAAACATCGCTCAAAAGCAAGGGGAAGACATGTACCAAACATGGGCGCATTTCAAACAAATGTTGAATGCTTTCCACACCATATGCTTTCCCACACCATATTGAAACTAGTGAGGTGCCTTTTCCTTAATTTGTTGATGGGCTAGAGCATTCAGGTTCATCCCTAAATTCCTTCATCTATTTTCCTTTACTATATGTTCCGGGCTTTAGTTGTTTCTTATTATGATATTCTTGTCTTTCCTCAAGCTATCTATGATTTATGATCCTTCCTTACATGTAATTTATGCTTAATTTAATTTGGGACCTCAATTAACCTATGCCTGCTAAAGGGCTATTGTTGGTACTCATGCTACACTTTAGTACCTTTACATGTCATAGTACCAGTTCTCACCGCTGACTTGGGTGAGATCCTGAGTTTGAGTTGTCTGTCTCTCCCTCTGCCTTGGGGCCCCTAGGACAAGTCATTATTTTGCCTCTGGAAAGAGCTCTATATTTTTGAATTATTACTCTTATTGTAGTTATGTTTTTAATAGTTGCTCAAATACCATCTTATCTCGGGTCATGGGGTCGTTTTTTGTATTTTTTTAGTCTCCCTCTTTCTTGTTCTTAATATTATTGTTTATATTCTGGAATTTTTTCCTTTCCTGCAATAGCCCATTACTTCCAGTTCCAGAGAATGAGTCCGGCTTACTTACTAATAGGACGTAGTAGGTGTTGGGTATGTAGCAAGAATTGATGGGAAATTGAGGGAAAGAGACGAACTTGAAAATTTGGAAACTTTAAGAGTTGGGGACTTGAAGAGTTGGGAACTTGAAAATTCCTCGTATGGTTTAGTAAAAAAGCATTTGTACCTCATCGTTGGTGGAACGAAAAATAGGAGAGTTTAAATATTGAAACACTCCTATTAATTGTTAAAAGGGTTGGAAAGAGGGAACCCCCCTCGCACCGTCGTCGTTGTCGCTCGCTCGTCTTTGGCTCCCTTTGGCTTTGGAAAATCGATCGAGAGAATATTTTTTGGACAATGTTTGTTTTATTTATTTATTTATTTATTTATATTAAATAGAAAAAATATTTTCAATTAATTAGTTGATAACAAATATGTTTTCAATTAGTTGAAATTAACCGAAATGTTTCAACTTTTAGTTGATTAACCTGACTCGACTCGGATCCACGCGACACGTTTGATTTAAAAACTTTCCCGTGTCTTCTTCTTCTGCACAAAAATTACTCCATGTACTTTACTATTGTTGAGTGGTTCGCTGACACCAGAGTTTTTGGCATCTATACGCTGGAAATTGAGATCATTTTACCCTGGGAGGACATATTCCAAATCAAACCTCGGATACTAGGGGAATAATTTCCTTAAGGGAATTCAGTGGACTTGATCTTTTTCTACTCAAATTTTTCCAGATTCTAATACGTTACAAATTTTAGGTTTTTTTCTTATCTAATTTCTGTTCATCTTTCGTACTGATTTAGTAAACTTTGGTTACTTCGTGTTTCTGCAAAGTTTTTTCCGAATCAGTAATTCTATTTTTTCAAACAAAGACTGGCAACATTCTTAAGGAAATTATTATTATATATATTAATCTGTGTTTCTGGTGGAGACAAAAATCTTAGTGATTTTATACTCCTTGAAGTCTGCAATGATAAGTTATTGCTTATTAAGAATGTATCGATATTATTTTATCACAAATGGCAAACAACAGTGTTACAGTGGATGTTGTTGCACCAACCCAAACTGTTGCCACAAGCAGAGAAACCGAATAAATTCACTGGTGTGAATTTTAAAGGATAGCAGGAACGGGTATTTTTCTGGCTTACCACTCTTGGTCTGCAGAAATTTACCAGCAAAGAAACTCCAGTGCCTACTGCTGAAATGCCAGACGGAGAAAAATTCATGATTATTGAAGCATGAAAACAGGCAGACGTCCTATGTAAGGGCTATATTCTGAGTGCTTTAGAGGATGACTTATATAATGTCTATAGTGCAATGACAACTTCGAAAGAGTTTTGGGATGTACTTGACAAGAAATATAAGACAGAAGATAAATGCTTGAAAACGTTTGTGGTCACAAAGTTTTTAGACTATAAAATGGTAGATAGTAAAACTGTTGTATCACAAGTGCAGAAACTTCAACTTATTCTCCATGATCTCATTGCTGAAGATATGATAATAAATGAAGTTTTTCAAGTGTCTGCAATGATCGAGAAGTTTTCTCATTTGTGGAACGACTTTAACAATTATCTAAAGCACAAGTGTAAGGTAATGAAGCTTGAAGATCTTGTGATTCGACTCAAAATTGAGGAAGATAACAAAATCGCCGAAAAGAAGTCTCGAAGAGTTCAACAATCATTCGAGTTAATATTGTTGAAAAAATTCCTACCAAAGACAGAAAGAGAAAGAAGTCCAACGGACAAAAGCCAGAACAGGCCAAGAAGAAATTCAAAGGTCAAATTGTTAAACATCCTTCTAAGTCTGTTGAAAGAAATTCAAAACCTTTAGACTTAATTCACACATCTCGTGGTGGGAAAAAATATTTTATAACTTTCATTAACTATTGCACTCAATTTTGTTATGTATATTTGCTTAATAGTAAGGATGAAACATTTGATGCATTTAAGCAATAGAAAAATGAAGTGGAGAACCAATTGAATCTAAAGATAAAAATGATTCGAAGTGATAGGGGTGGAGAATATGAATCTCCTTTTGTAGAGATATGTTTTGGAATATGGTATTATTCATCAAACGAATGCACCCTATACACCACATTCAAATGGTTTGGCAGAACGGAAGAACAGTACATTAAAGGAATGATGAATGCCTTGATGATCAATTCTGGTTCACCGCAAAACCTTTGGGGGGTGTCATCCTTACGGCTAATAAGATACTAAATAGGGTACCCCATCGAAAAACACAATTGATTCCATATGAGTTGTGGATAGGAAGAAAACCCAACTTGAAATACTTCAAAGTGTGGGGTTTTTTAGCCAAGGTAGAGGTTCCTTTACCTAAGAGGTTAAATTGAACCCAAAACAGTGGACTATGTATTTATTGGATATGTTGTGAACAGTAAGGCCTGCCGGTTTTTGGTTCACAAATCAGATAATCCTGAGATTCATGTAAATACAATAATTGAGTCAGATAATGCAGAGTTATTTGAACACATTTATCCGTATAAAACGGAATGTGAGTCGACAAGTGGAATACCTAAACGACCACGAGAAGAATCAACGGAAAATACACTAACTAGTGAGGATCCTGGGCATAGCACTCGCCAATGGAAACCTATTTATTTTGGACCAAATTTTGTCGCACTGTTGCTTGAAAATGATCCTCAAATATTTAAGTAGCTATGTCTTCATCTGAGTCAACTTATTGGAAAGAAGCAGTCAATAGTGAGATCGAATCAATTTTAAGTAATCACACTTGGGAATGTGCTAATCTTCCTCAGCAAATAAACCTTTAGGATCAAAATGGATCTTTAAAAGGAAAATGAAACCTGATAGGACAATTGGAAAATATAAGGATAGACTAGTAGTCAAATGATAAAGACAGAAGGAAGGCCTGAATTATTTTGACACAAACTCTCCAGTAACAAGGATAACATCAATTACGATGTTAATAGCACTAGCAGCAGTGCATGATCTTAAAATCCACCAAATGGATGTAAAAGTCAGTCTTCTTAAATGGAGAGTTGGAGGAAGAAATTTACATGGAACAACCTGAAGGGTTTTTACTACCTGGTATAGAAGAGAAAGTGTGCAGAATTGTGAAGTCACTTTATGGACTCAAGCAAGACCCCAAACAATGGCATGGTAAATTTGACCAAACAATGTTGGCAAATTGATTCAAGATTAACGAATGTGATAAATGTGTTTACATTAAAAACGTTATGAATCATGAAGTAATTGTTTGTTTGAATGTTGATGACATGTTAATAATGAGTAAAGACATTGACGATATAAATGCTACTAAGCGCATGCTGTCCAGCAAGTTCGATATGAAGGACGTAGGAGTTGCTCATATGATATTAAGGATCAGGATTATCAAAACTTCCCAGGGACAAATATTATATCAATCTCAGTTATTGAAAGAGTATTAGATAAGTTCAAGTACTTGAACCTCAATGTTGTCAAAACTCTTATTGATTTAAGTTCTACATTTTAAAAGAATGAAGGTCAAAGTGACTATCAATTTGAATATGACAGAGTGTTGGGAAATTTGATTTATATTATGAATTGTATAAGACCAGATATAACATGTTCTATTAGAAAACTGAGTCGGTTCACTAGTAATCCGAATCAAACTCACTAGATGGCAATGAAACTTGTGTTAGGGTATCTGAAATATACACAACACTATGATTTGCATTAAAATAAATATCCTACTCTGATTGACGGATATAGTGATGCAAATTGGATCACCGGGCCAAATGAATTAAAATCCACGAGTGGTTATGTGTTCATACATGGTGAAGGAGCAGTCTCTTGGAAATCGTCCAAACAGACATGTATTGCTCGCTCCACCATTAAACATGAATTCATTGCCTTGGATAAGCCTGGTGAAGAAGTTGAATGACTCCGGAATTTCCTAGAGGCTATTCCATTCTGGCCCAAACCTGTTGAACCTATTTGCATACATTGCAATAGTCAAGAAGCAATAGGTAAGGCAGGGAGCATCATGTACAACGGGATGTCTCGTCATATATGACGAAGACATAACTTTGTAAGACAACTACTCTCTAGTGGAATTACCACAATTGACTATGTAAAGTCAAGCGATAATGTGACAGATCCACTAACGAAAGGCCTAGTGAGAGAGGCAGTTAAAAGATCATCTAAGGGAATGGTTTACGGCTTAGGACAAGTCAGCATGACGGTAACTCTATCTAGCAGACTGGAGATCCCAAGAGCTAGATCAAGGATAAAATAAAGTTGTGGATGACGGTTCGACAT
The DNA here is from genome assembly GCA_022817965.1 of Solanum lycopersicoides. Classification (NCBI taxonomy): domain Eukaryota; kingdom Viridiplantae; phylum Streptophyta; class Magnoliopsida; order Solanales; family Solanaceae; genus Solanum; species Solanum lycopersicoides. The sequence goes on from JAJJBR010002323.1 coordinate 4,748,963, forward strand.
TGTCAATTAACTCAATCCATTCTCATGATGAAGACACTGTTCAGGAACAAGGTTAAGACTTTAAGTCTTGTTAATGAGTTAATAAAGCTTAAAGTTTTTAATGATTTGCTAAGTTTTGAATATTTGACCAAATATTGTATCTACAAGATGACACGGTTAGAAATCACATATGTGAGTGTGAAGTGTAAGCCGCTTCAAAGAGAATTTTATGTCAAAAGCCTATTCTCTATACACTCATGAAACCAGGAGGTGTTCATGGCTGGAACAAACACAACTGTAAGAACAATAAAACAATAAAGGGTTAATTGTGTGACATATGGTTTTCTAAGTATACACCAAAGCTCGACGGTTCAAACATATCACATCTACCGATTGACCGAGTATATCCGACATGTGTTCACTACGGAAAGTCCAAGGGGAAAACTACTTATCCAGATGCAATTAATCCTTGACTATAAAGTTCACACTTGTCTGCACATTCCTATGTTATAACCATTCCCCATCAATGTGGGGGTTTGTTCGGTATGTAGCAAGAATTGATGGGAAATAGAGGGAAAGAGAGGAACTTGAAATGTTGGAACTTGAAGAGTTGGGAACTTGAAAAGTCCTCTTATGCTTTACTGCAAAAAGTATTTGTCCCTCATTGGTGGTGGAAAGAAAAATAGGAGACTTTAAATATAGAAACAATCCTATTATTTGTTTAAAGGGTTGGAAAGAGAGACCCCGTTCCGCCGGCGTCGTTGTCTCTTGCTTCTATTAATTGTTAAAATTGTTAACGATCGAGATATTTTTTTTGCAACAGTTTGTTTTAATTATTTAATTAATTAAATAAATTAAATGTCCAAAACATTTTCAATTAATTAGTTCATAACAAAAATGTTTTCAATTATTTAGTTAAAATCAACCGAAACGTTTAAACTTTTTAGTTGATTCACCTGACCCGACTCGGATCCGCGCGACCCGTTTGATTTAAAAGCTTTTCCATTTTATTTTAATTTCCCACCGTTTGGAAATGGCTTAATTGAAAGGTTGCAACTTTCAGGAACAGTCAGTACCATTTCAAAGGTTGCAAACTATTATTAATGGTCGTGTGGATTCTGAAAAGTGTTGCAACCTTCCGGAACCTGTTCCTCTTGCCTATAATACCATTTATTCTTCAGATTTTTTGCTTACGAATTTTTCTGATTTCTTCTTCTTCTTCTGCACAAAAATTACTTCATGTACTTTACTATTGTTGAGTGGTTCGTTGACACCAGAGTTTTCGGTATCTATACGCTGGTGATTGAGATCATTTTACCCTCAGACGACATATTCAAATTCAAACCTCGGATAATAGATAGGTATAATTTTCTTAAGGGGTTACTGTGAATTCATTGGACTTGATCTTTTTCTATTCAAATTTTTCCTGATTCTGGTACGTTACAAATTTTAGTTTTTTTTCTTAATTAATTTCTGTTCATCTTTCATACTGATTCAGTAAACTTTGGTTACTTCGTGTTTATGCAAAGTTTTGTCAGAATCAGTAATTCTGTTTTTTCAAACACAAGCTCGTAATAGTAGGTGCCATCATGACCTGAGTTTTTGGGTCATGACAATTAAACAGCTCTCTACTAATGTGGATTGTGTTCTTTTGGATCAATAAAAAGATAGAATAAGTAACTTGATGCTTCATAAATTTATTGAATATACGAGTTACTGCCTTTTTTCAGGCATGAGTTTCAAATTATCCCCCCATACTCTTTCATTCGCTTGAGTCTATGATATGATTTCGAGCTTAAGTGTCAAACTTGGAGTTGGTAATCATGCAATCTTTTTCCATGATTAGGATGATTTTCATGGCAAACTTTCTCTTATTTTTTAGGTTTAGTTTATTTAGATATAGAATGGTTACTCTTCCTTGGTGAGTTATGCTTTGAGACATATGCAATCAATGCTTTTCATTTTATTATTATCTATGTATGTTACATACTAAATGCTTTGTTTAGAGGAAAGGTAATGCTGAAGTAACAATGGGTTATATAAATGACTATAGAAGAATATATTGATTCATGTATTACATGATAATTTGTTATATGTTTCTTATGCTAACTGTGTTTTTTTCTTCAAATGTATCTTTTGTTAATGTAGGATGATAACTAAATCTTCTTAGAAGACAAGTAGTTTGGAAAGAAAAATAAGTGATTCAAGCCATTATGCATCTAACTCTGTGACATTTATTAGTGTCCCACTTTAATTTCCTTTATTTTGGTGTCGCACGGTCCCGAAGAAATATCTTATCGGTCAATATAAACTTGGATGAAGTTCTTAATCATTCAGAGAGTTATATTTATTGATTATAATATTGATATGATGGTTGCAAGGCATAAAAAGTGATTTTATATCAAAAAGTCCCAGTCACATGTATGGATGTCTAGCTAATACAACTTCCTGAAGAGTAAATGTAAGAATGGACCTTTTTAAAAAAAGTAGTGAAAATCAATGTGTTTAATGGAATTGTACCATAAAACACGTGAAAATTAGTGTTGATTCAATGCATGTCATCACCAACATCCATACAATAGCAACTAAACATCTAGATGTACCTTACCAATTCTACCTTGCTCCTGAAGCATAGAAGGCTAACCTTAAATCCAGTAGGTCCTCGACCAAGTCCTTAAGCCTAAAAATATGCCAACATTGTCAATAGTAACAACATAAGATGATCACTATAACTCAAGAAACGAGCGAATTTATAATGACTCATATTACTACCCATAACGACCGGAAAGGGTCATTAAAATTTAGTTATAAAAAAAATTTTAAAATATTATGGAATGGAAATCAAACCATCTATCTTGTAATCCTCTAATTTGTATCATTCACCCTATTATTTGTGGAATTCGATCGCAAAATTATTTGGACTAATATATTTAATATACCCTTAGTATGCATTCTTTTGTATTTATTTACTAGTTACTGATCCTAATGAATAATCCCAAGACAATGGAAATCTTCAATAGTATATATTATGTAACAATTTAATTTTAAAATTATACTCATTTTATTAACGACAAAACTGAACTATCATAAACTCCATAGCCTCTACTAGAAATTAAAGGTAATATTGTGTACAATTGACCCTTTCAAGGTTGTTTCCCATAATCCACTCATCATATATTATTTTAAGTGAGAAGCTCCACAATAAAAAAGTTAAATTACCATTTTGCCCTTTTACTAAATTAAAATTGAATTAATCATTTAATCAAATACAAATATTTTAATCACATAATGATAGAATTAAGTCCTTAAGCCCTTTAATTATTTTTTTTTGGGATAAATGAGAACATTGATATTGTTTTTAATCATAATCATATAATTCTAATAACGGAATAATTTGAAAAGTTATGATAGATTAAAACAATGTATACATCATCATATCATATCATTCCTATATTATATTATTAGTATTTTTTTTTGTCATATCATATTATATAATTATTTTTATATTTATATTTTATATTATAAGTGGTAAGAGGCTTAGTCTAAAGTTGGATTACGAAAAGGCTCTTCAACTTTTTTAATTATCATTATCATATTATTCTTATTAGTAGTAGTTAATTATTATTCTATAAGTGTGAATTATTAAAGTTGAATGACTTTTTAACTCTTCAAAAAATGACTATTAAAGTTGAATAACTTTTAATTCTTCAAGAAATCACCATTAAAGTTGAATGACTTTTTAACTCTTCAAGAAATCACTATAAATAAGTCTCTTACACGTTGACAATATTGTACATTAATTCGGTTTAGAGAGCATAAAGCTCTTATCATATTATGTTTCTTCAAGCCTTTCTTTACATTTAGACTTTTTATTTTTTGCTATCATTCAAATTATATTCTTAAATTGATATTTAATTGTTTGATCTCTCACATGAAAATATACTGCTAATATATTGTTTTATGAACTTATGATGTAATTGTTTTTCCCGGTATAAACTAGATGTGATTTTTTTGCATACCGTTGAATAGAACTTTTAGTAGAAATTGCGTCAATCAAATGAGTTATGTGACATGTCTCTCCAACAATTTGCATTTTTTCCATGAGTACATTTTAATAAATTGGATTGACAAATTATTATTGTATTTTCAATTATATTTTAATAAGTTAATGCATGTATATTTAACAAAGTAGAGCCTCCTTGATAGCTTTAGTTTTAAAATGACTTATTGAAATTTATTTTTCATCAATCTCCTAGCTTCCGAGGTAAAAAGGATAATTAATGTTTCTCCCTCAACAACATAGAGCAAAAGAAATCGAGTAAATATCTAAAGAAGACATATTCTAACAAATGAGTTAATTTAATTTAATATGAAGGAGTAATTAAAAGTTAAATATGAACAACATTAAAATGTATCTTTCTAAATATGAAAAAGGAATAACAATCTTAAAGAGAAAAACATATAATAGAAATAAAATTTGAATATAATATATAAGCAGTAAAAGAGACTATTAGTTAGTAGTTAACACTTTTCACTCTAATATGTTACCAATTCAAAAAAAAATCACTCCTAACTTCATCAATATTTCTATTTTATAACTCAACTATTATAGATAAAAAAATTATTATCATAATAATAAAGAACAAACGTGCAATGCACGTTACCAGAAACTAAGATATAAATGCACAGAAGCAGAATGATATTGTATGTCTATTAACGAGCCTCCAATGGAGTTTTATAAAGCATTAACAATATCGATCGTGCTAACCAAACTCCTAGAGAATAGGAACTGATAAACTTACGTGGCCTAGCTTCAAAATAGTATTGCTTTTTATGGATAGAGAGAATAGGGGATGGGCCCCACAGATAACTATAAATTATTTCTAATGAAAAGTTGATGGACAGAGTGTTGGAAAAAATGGAACTCTGTGTGCTTTATTGCAACAATAAGAATTACAAAAAATGAACTTGTCTTTAAAAGAATACGAAAGATATGTATTATGTAAAATTGAAAATAAAACTCGAGAATGGAGGTGGACCAATCTTCGATGTAACAGGTGTAAGGAAGGTCCGGAAATGGTGATGTTTATGTTTGGTCGAGATAGTGATGTTCATTCATAGAATCCTAATTTATTCGGGCCACATAGTTGAGGGGTTCCTATAGTCAGATCCTTCACAAGAAATTGAAAAAGATTTTTTTTTATTTAGGTTAGAATATCTTTGAAAAGCTGATGCACAGAAACAAGTTTGCGCTTGATAGTGGGAGAACACAAAATATTAATGAGTTTGGAAGCAGTATTTGAAGCATTTAAATGAGTTGTACTCGTTTGTGTAATTGGAATCACAATACTGTTACCCGTTGTCACTTCTTCGATCCCTTTGGAGTCTTGAATATTGCGAAGAGCGTTTGTATTATTGGTTATATGGTGAGACAAAACTGAATTGATAATCCAGGGTTATTTGGCGTTGTCTGTGCAACAAAATTTGCTTTTGGTTCAAAGAAGTTATGGGACTGGAAAGACAAACACTTGTCGTATGTCCAAATTTGTCACAAAGTTGACAACAGACTCGTGAAGATTAGTATGGTAATTTGTGCCACTGATAATTATCAATGTGATGCTTGGAAGTCTTGCTTTGAGTAGGGTGCCAATTTTTGGGACGCTGACTATTAATGTTGGTTGGGTATCGTTTGTGGCGTGGGGCAGATGCAGGATTGGTCACACTTTGAGCAAAAACTGCAGTGACCTGGGATTTACTCTTCTTGAGATCCTCGTGTGAGATGAATAGTTCATGATCTAGAATCTTATCAAAGAGTTCCTCATAGCTTATTGGAGAGTCATGTTCTCGTATGGCCTCTGAGATCTCACAATACTCCGGCCCAAGGCAACTCAATATTTAAACCACTAGTTCTTCATTAGTGAGGGGTAACTTTTTGTGGCGATTTCATCGAATAGAGAGAGAATCTCTCCCGCATACTCATCAATTTATTTGTGATATTTATTGACTTAATTGAGATGGTGATGAAGGTTGAAGATGTGGGTTTGCCATTTGTTCGCTTAGAAAGCGTGGTGAGTGCAGAAGCTACAGTGGATGCAATTGTGGCATCAACAGAAACCATGAGATCATTTTAAATTAGTTTATCCTTACAAAACTAATCATTTTACTCGGGGTTTGTAGTCTAAAGGACATTAGTAGTGACTACTTTAGGTAGGCACAATTTTTGTGCCGTCAAGATGATCGTAGAGGTCATGGCCATGAAACAGCATTGAAATATGGTCCTTCCAGATGGTAAAATTGTAGCTGCCATACAATTTAATAGGAAGCTGTGAAGAAGGGTTAATAGAATCAAAGTTTTGAGGATTGGAGCTGCGTCGGTATGAAGCACAGAGATGGAAAGGCCCATTTGTGCGCTGAATTTTTTAAAAGTATCTTGGATGGCGTACTAGTTAGAGTATATTGGAGCTGATACCAAATAAATGCGCAGACGTAGAATGAAATTGTTTGTTTATTACTGAGCCTCCAATGGAGTTTTAACACAAAGCTAACAAAACAGATTTTGCTAACCAAACTCCTAGAAAATAAGAACTGATAAACTTACGTGACCTACACTAACTGAATGATTAACTACAAAAACTTAAAGCCTAAATTTACTGAACATGATATATCCATACTTACCACAATGGTACGTGCTCTGTTAATAGAGAGTTTAGTCCACTGCACTTTCTCTTATCATCAACCGGAGAAATTTCTTAATCAAATTACTACTACAATAAGATTTGTTGAACACTACTATGTTCCAAATAAGTTTTTTAGACCGAATAAAAACTTCACTAGTGTAGAATTTTTAGACATGCTATTCTATACTTTTGGTATAAAAAAAAAAAAAATTGGATGCATGAATGTGCATACTCGCACTTGGTTTATGATGAAAGCAAATAAGAGTTTTCATCACCCATTAGATGTTGTTGTTACTATAAAATAATTGCTTTGATTATGTGGGGTTCAACCCCAACCTTGTTTGATTACTATATTATCTTTGAAAACAATTGTGCATCATATTGTTGGGACACAAGATTGATACTTTAATATTATAAGTTTGTAGCTCTTAGTTATATTGTGAATCCTAGTTTTAGTTATACAAATTCTTTTCAGCTCTAACAGAATAGAAATCAAACCATCAATTATTCCACTAATTTTTATCATTTTTTCACACTATTATTTGTGGACTTTACCTCATCCTTTTTTGGATTACTATATTTGCATAATCTTAGGGTGTAATTTTTAGTGTATCAGGAATCATAGATATTTGTTATCTACAAGGGTAAATCAAGTAGAAGGTTGATGTATGATATGTTCAGTTCATTGAACGTGACAAGAAAGCGACAAAAAATCTTCACTCGAGGAGTAACTTCAGGGAGGAGATACAGTCAAATGAAAGAAGGACAAATTTTAAAAGAATATTTTTTTAGCATAGCTGGAGGACCTGGAAGTTGTTGCGTACACAAGATTTTGGTCAAAACATCAAGAGATATATACCTTCCTTTTTTTAAAATCACAAAGATTTTGGTCAAAACACAATCCAGCTCTTAAACTCCAAAACCCTCTCTCTTTTGGTTATGGAGGGAACACATCTAAAATAATGCATTTTTTACATTTATAGGAATGCACACTTGGAAAAGGAACCGAATCATTAGAAAAAGCTTGCAAGTACAAAATTATCAAAATAATGTTGAAACAAGAATAATCCTTGATCACATACTTTAAGTCCACTCTCTTTCCCGAAAATCTATTGCTTTGATAAACTTTAGAGTATTATCTCTATCGTTTCCACGTTGATATGCTACTGGACCGCAGTCCAAGTTTGACATTAACTTGGCTTATTGTAGTTTGTCACATAGATGATTATCTAGTAAACTAGGCTTCAAGTGTTTATCCTCTTTTGTCATCTAGATGAATATATAATAGAAGAATCCAAGCCTTCATCTAGTTATTACATGTTAAAAGCCTTTTGAAAAATAAGCCACCTGCTATACTATTGATGTAACATAACGATGTTGGATAATCACATTAACCTAATACTTCATGTTCTTACTGTCAACAACAATATCTTTCCCGTTAGGACATAACTCCATTTTGTCCTCAAACCTGATGACTCAACTTCACACCAAGCCAACACATCTTGATCCTCTATCTTTGAATCCATATTCAGTATCTCATTGCAACTACGGTACAAACAGATCCGCGCCACAAATATCTTCCAATAATACACCTTCTCTAGCCAATTTCATGGAATATATGCAATAAAAAAAGTTATGATTTGTACATTATATGGTAAGGACAACACATTAATCCAACAAAAGAACCGTAATTAGTTAAGGTGTGACATATTAACTTCTGATGTTGCAGAAAGCACAAATGGTAGAAGATATTGAATATGGAAAAATACTTTACATGGAAAATATTTTCCTTTAACCAAAAGCAAAAGTAGTGTTTGGTATGAAGAAAAATATTTTCTATGTAAAATGTTTTTCCCTATGTAATATCTCCTACAATTTGTGCTTGCTGCAACATCTTAACTGAATCTGTTGCACCTTGAGTACTTCCGGTTCTCAGTTAGGATGAGTGTGTTCGCCCTAGCATATGATGTACAAATCAGAGATATTTTTTTATCGCGTATTTTCTAGAAATCGGTAAAAAAGGTATATTATTTGAAGATATTAGGGACGCGGATCGATTCTTGTACAGTAGCTGCAAGGAGATACTGAATATGGCTGCAGAGATATGGTTCAAGATGTGTTAGGCTTGGCATTTGTTTGTGAAGTTAAGTCATTGGGTTCAAGGAGAGAAATGTAGCTCCGTCAAAACGAGAAAGTCATCGATGTGGATAGTAAGAACAATGAGTATTATGTTTATCTTCTAATCCAACATCGTTATCTGACATCAATAGTATAAGAGGGTGACATATTTTTCAAAATGATTTTTCAGATGTATTGACAAGGTCAAGGCTTGGAGCCTCCTATAATATATATTCATCAAGATGACAAAAGAGTAAAAATACTTGGAGCCTAATTTACTAGATATTCATCTAGATGAAAAACAAGAGGATGACACGTTAATGTGAATCTTGGAATCTGATGTTTTTGAAAGCATTAGAGTTTCATTATAGAGAGTGGAATGAAATGATTTAATTAAGGAATATTCGTGTTTCAACAATATTCTTAATGGACTAATCATTGACTCAAAGGTTCTTGCACTCTTTTTGACCAAAGACTATGATCTTTTTCGCACCCTAAATTAATCTATGCATGACCATAGACTAGGTGGCTTACATGTAAACCTAGATACTGCAATTATTACTGAAATTTTGGATGCGTTAAAGCTTTCAACATTTTGACCCCTAGAGATCATCTTGAAATTTGAGACAATTTGTTGAAAGCGATAGAGTGTTTTTGCGTAAGAGTTAGATTTATACGCGCAAGGCTTAGTAAGCTCGTTTACTTTTCATGTGAATAAATGAATATTATATTCTTGAATCAAAGAAAGTTGAGCTAGCCAAATCAAAAGAAGTAATGTTTGAAAAGCTTTTGAAAGCAAAGCAAGTATGAACTCTAAAACTAAGAGTTTAACAAAGAAAGATGAAATCTTCAACACCAATTCAAGGCCCTAGCATAATTCTCCATGGTAAAAATTAGTTAATCAAAAACATGTTCTCATTAGTAGTCTAATTACCTCCTAGTTGCAGGCTTCCTTAAAATGGTATCTTCTATCTTTTCTGAAGTTACATATTTCATTATCTTATTCTATCTAATAGGAATTTTAATATTTATTCGTATCTGATGTTCACCTACAAGTGTATAGCAATTCAATTTTATTACATGTGACATGAGTTTTGTCTTTTATTTATTCATCTCAGTCCAAAAAAAGTTATTCTCTGAAATCTTTGTTCGTAAACTTCCGAAAATTGGGATTTTTATTATGAACAATGTACAACAAACAAGAGTTTTTTATACGTACCTCATAGAATAATGCGAGTGAAATTTTTTTTTAGTTAGTTTGGCAAAAATTACTTTAAAATAAATGTGTTCTTTCAATAATATAAGTAAAAAAATAAACTAGACAAAATGAAATAAAAAATGAATATTCATAATAATATGGTAAAACAATTCAATTAAAAAAAAAACTAAATTAAAAATGAATGTTCTTAATAATATGACCAAGAAATTGAAGGATAAAATATGAAAGGAAAAGATAGTGAAAACCATATTTGTCCAAATGAAGAATAATAGCATACAACATGAAAAACAAAAAGAATACAAATTATTTTTAAAAAAAAATGTGAACGTAATTAGTTATTTAATCTACAAGTTGGAATGATTTCTCCTGATGTTTTCATCATTCACATTTCTTTTAACAAGTTATATATTTCAAACAAATGTTTCCATATTGAATTAGGATATTTTACTAAAAGAAATTATATTCATATGAAATGTTGTTTTGTCGTCTGACTGGCTGTGAAAATGCGTTTGATTCTTCATTTAACCTAAACTTAAAATAAGGGATAGAAACAGATCTTTGCTAAAGCAAACTGATCAGCCCAACAACATGCCAATAAATATCAAGCGAATATTCCTTATCGGTTTCCTAGATTTCTCAAATATATGCTCTCTTCGCGAATCACGGGGTTGGGGGGAGGGGAGGGGTTGGTAAGTTTAATTTCTTCTTGATAGAATTAGAGTTATTCTGGTACCATATATTTTAGATTTTAATAGCAATATTTTTATATAATAGAGTTTTTAAAGAATCGTTTTCGGTTCTCATTTGTTAAAACATGATGCCACTATTATTTTTTTAGATGCACATGAAGAAGAAATTGCCACCGGATACCTAATTGATAAAAATGTCTTGTGTGGTGGTTGAAAATGTTTCTCCATTGTCGTTGAATTTAAGGCAACATCTACTAAGTCCTTAACTCCAATTCATTTTGTTAAAGATAGAGTTTTTCTTATTTGATTGATTTTAAATGCATGTAAATGATTGTTGCATGACATAGAGAGATACTATAAGGAACATTGATATATTTAATTCGGTAGGAGTGGGCCCTATTTTTGGATAGGAGGAAGGAAGCGAGATTGAGATTGTTCTGTTATGTGGGAGAAGCATAGATTCATTTGTCATTGTATGTATTATTTATATTGCTTCTCCTCTTACCAAACCACTGTTAGGACCGAAAATAAGCAGGTGTAAACGCAGAATCTAGCAGATCAAACCTCAAAAGACCACGAGTAAGAAGACAAACGAGAAATACACCAAAAGACACAGAGATTTAACGTGGTTCGGTCAATCGACCTACGTCCACAAAAGAGATGAGCAATCCACTATGAACATGATAGTACAAAATACAGAGAGAAACGACCTCAACAAATTCACTCAGAATACATGGGAGGTTCACACAAGTACTAACGTATCGAACTTGTGACCAACAAATTCTCCCCTAACCGAAACTATCAAAGCCCTTAGGACTACATTTTGAATGCTAATTAAGTTAGAAGGAACATGACTATATTTATAGAGTTCTAAACCTTTTTTTAACAAGAAAAATGATTAGTCAAATCAATACATTTTCCTAAAAGAAAAACATGTTTATGGTAAGAAATCAAGGCAAATAAAACCCAACAACCAGAACCATCACAAACTCAATTTTCTTTATCTTGTGCCCCACGAAGCAAAGACCTACCTTGTTGAATATATCATCATTCTTTATACTACATCTCAAGGATAATGAATAAATCCATTTACAGTATTGGTTCATATCAGATAAATCAAATGAAAAACGTAACTCTTTCTGTAACAAAATGACTAGGATTTAAGCACATACAAAGTGTTAGCTAAAATTCACAAGGCTTAATCAATTGGAAGTCTAGGGCATATCTTTTGATAAGGTTGTGAGCATTGGAGAACCCATTCCAACACCCACTCCATCAATTTTTACCAATAAGGTACTTTGTAGCAAATCTTTTTTCATTTTTAACAACAAAAACAACAACGTCATCATATTTTGACAAATTAAAATAAAATAAAAAATCTTGAAAACATTATTTTATCATAATATTGATAAAAATTTCAAGACTATATAGGAACAAAAACAATGTTAATTGTATCATGGATTAATTTCACTTAACAATAAAAATATCCCCGAGACATACGAAAACAACATACATTCGACAAAACTCGGAAACTCGGAATGCTAATTTGCTTGAAATTTTTTGGGTCACAGTTGGGTTGATGAGTTTTCTTTAGCAAATTTGTGATTTTGTCCCTTCCTTTAAGTTCTACCAGTATCAAGAATTAACTTCTTATTTTTCCACACTAATAATAAAACAAGTCAGAACACTAAGAAACAATTAATCATACTAGGTGGAATGTTTGTATACTACTATGCATTTAATTAATATATTTTCATCTGACGTACCAAATCTTTAGTCTCTATATATATACCCAATTATGGATTGTTACAGAAGATCAACTGTCCAAATACTGAACTTCGGACTAATATAAGAGCAACGTAACCAGACCTTGAATCTGAGACAATAAGGCTGCTGAAGAATTATATGTCAAATCAATAGGGCGAAGTGACAAGACCTTGACTATTCAACCATAAGTCACCTAAAGAATACCATATCAAATAAACATCACAATGCCTAATTGGAACAATGTCCACTCCAAGATAATCAATACAAAAACTCTAAAAATCCAATCCCAAACAGTCCAAACGTGCCAGATAGCCTAATCGTGAATAACTAGGGCTGTAGAAAAGGGTAGGTATGGAAGGTCATCTAAGCTGGGCTACTACCTAACTATGAATCATTATCTGCTACCTAATTCTGCTACATCAATCTACAAGGAGCAATATCATATAAATAAAGCACATGGTCAAAAATATGCAAGTCTAAGGCAAGCACTAGTATACTTCTATACTAAGTCCAAACATGACTTCAACCACAAAAATAATCAAGTACAAAACATGCCACAATATTGGAATGATCGAGAATAAGAAGAACAATTTCCCAATACCCCAAAAAACCTGACAAAAGCTTAAAACTTGATATTGACTAAAAAAGCATGTTAAACTTGCTAAGAAACCCAAATTCATGCAAATCAACATTTATTTACATTCTTGAGCACAATCTTTAAGGGCAGGAAGCCATAACCTACCTCAAAGCAAATCACATGTGCTTCAACTTCACAATTCCAATGCTTCTCCCTTCCGAATTCTACCACACTATAATATCTGGAATTAAATATTACACGGTCGTTTAGACACCAATTATATTAATTAGAGATAGACAAAAATTTAATTCAATATGGGAATGTGTGAACCAATTGTGCAATCTTATAATTGATTCCATCAAAAGTCCAACTTAAGCTCCCCGAACTGGTATCGCAAAATGAGAAACAAATAAGGGCACGAAACATACCAAAACACCAACATGCAACAATTAAACATTTATGCACAATCAAAAGGTGTGGAAACCTTCGGAGTAGAGTATACTGCAAAAAATCTTTCCCCAGTAATCCCAATGCATAGTTGCAACCTTTTCCGGACATACTAAACTCGAAATCGCCAAAACTGGACACAAACAACTCTCACAATTGTAGAAGGAAATGCTAGAATAAAAAGAAACCATAGTATGCTCTTTTATTCAAATGTCAAGTAACAAATACCCATCCCAATAGCAGAAAAAGGAGTTCCCAAAAAGGGGTCACCCCTTAAATGACCTTCACGATCACAAAAGTCAAACCTCGCGAACAAAATGACTAAGGGTGGTCAACGCCACATGACAACTAATCTCAATTACAGAATGAGGGCCATGAGATAACAATGGCAAAGAATGAGAAAGAGTCGACCAAGCCCTCTCCAAGAACACATGATTTCTTTAGTTCCAGCCCCAAAATCAAAAGATTTCTCTGTGAATTTCGTCATAAGGTATGTCGGATTTCACTAGTGGATTCCTTTCATCCTCTAGATCCTTAGATTTAACTCTGGTTCTTAATTCTCTGTATGATGTTAGACCTAGGGTTTCTAGAATTTTAGATTTATGTTGTGATTTAGCTGTGAGACTAACCCAAATCACATTATCATATTTTTAAGGAATTGTTGCTTTAGTCTTTGCATGAAACTCTTAACCTTAGTTGTGTATATTTGTTTAGTTCAAGAATTACACTTGATAGGTAGTTTATTCAGATATACATTCTTCAGTAAGAATGTTTTCTTCTAAGTACATTAATAGTGAATTTTAAATTACAATGTGTGTATTTTGAGTTATCCAATATTACACGAAGTTAGTTTATAATGTATTAGTTACATAATCAGTTGGGATTAGGCTTAACACTGAGTGTACTAAGGGTCAATTACCCTCATAATCATATAACTATGTGTTTCAGTAGGATAAGTTCCTTCGATGGGTAACATACTTAGTGATCATGCCATTCATGCCTTTATAGCCTTGGCAATGTATATTGGGTCCTCTCTATGGGGCAATACATCGGACTCCACTGATAGCTCCTATCATTTTATGTTAGTTAATAGTAGCTTCATAATCAGATTCTTGTGCATTTACCATGTTATCAATTATTGTTCAGTATTCAATCTCAACATGTTTATACTTTGTCATTGCATTAGGTTAGTTCACTATTAAACATATTTCAGTAATTTCTTTTATGTTAAGATTATATCATTGATTTCATTGCGTTGTTTAGTTATGTATATAATTGTTTAGTTTTATACTATCTTGCATACGTAGTACCTTTCAAGTACTGATGTGTATTACATGCTGCATTTTCTTGTGATGTAGGTTTTGGTCCTCGACATTCAGATCACGCATAGATCAGTTCCTAATCTACAGTTCATAATTATAAGCGGTGACTCCCCATTTTTCGAGGACGATCGAAATGTTATCTCGCATTTTCAATATTTCAGTTTATATTTTTCTCGAGTTAGCTGGGGCATGTTTCAACATCTCTAGTCAGTTAAGGATTATATTAACACGTAGTTTAGATTTAGTTTTTAGCTGAGTTTAATCTTAATTTTTTACTGAACTCTCAATTTTTTTATATTCAGACTTCTAATGGGTAATCCCCATCAATTTAATTATGTCATTCTTAATATTCCACACAGTATGATTTATTTTTTAGAAAATCTTTAAGTATACTTCTGATATGCAAGTACAGTTAGCTTGGTGCCACTCATGATCTTATGAATCATGTTACGTGAAGGGGTAGCCTCGGTGCATGAGAAACTTGGTATTAGAGCCCTGTGTTCAAGAGTACTAGGATGTTTGTAAAGCTGCACTAAGTACAGTCCCTTTCATGAGTGTGAAGCGTGCCACACCTATGAGCGGTAGGCTACAAAGTGTTTTAGGAAAAACATCACTTTCTTTATATTCTTATCATGTGTGGGTATGATCTCTTTTTTCTAACATGACGTTACATATTTTCAGATTAAGCCTCCTCGTTTAGCTTACCAAATAAATGCTAATGCCTGCAATGCTAACGCAACTCCTATGTCCCAAATAATGAAGATTCAAATGTAGAGTTTCATAATTCAAATGTTGGCCAACTGTGTAGCTAAGTACAAAAATAAGCATGTTCCAGTTTATGCAAATGCTAGTGGTGGACTAGTGGCAGCTAGTGTCCATAACTTTGTTAGGATGAACCCATCTGAATTTCCAGGGTCGCATGTTGGTGAAGATCCCTAGAATTTAGTTGATGTGGTCAAGAATCTCTTTTGAGTGATACAAGTGATTAGAAATGATAGGGTAGATTTAGCGTCCTACCAACTTAAGGACGTGGCTCACATTTGGTTCACACAGTGGAAGGAAATCAGGGGCAAAGATGTCGCTCCTCTAATATGAGAGTGTTTTACCGGGGCTTTTCTTGAAAGTTTCTTCCCATGAGAGTTGAGCGAGCCTAAGGACCAGGAATTCATGAATTTAAGACACTATGATGGTTCAAGAGTATGGAATCAAGGTCACCCGACTCTTTAGGTATGTTGCACATATGGTTGTCAATTCCAGAGAGCAGAGGAATAAGTTTCTAATTAGAGTATCTCTATGCTCCTAAAAAATATGAACATCTCTAGGCTCTTGTTCAAAGCTCAGCAAGTTGAGGGAGATATAATAGGGATCAAGTTAAGGATAGCAAAAAGGCTAGGAAAACAAACTATGAGTATTCTCACCAAATATTGGGTAGTGGAAATCTCTCACAGTTTTAGCAAAAAGCTTTAGCCCCAACACCTTAATAAACTATTGTTCCATCCATCAGGTATCCACGGGATCAAAAAGGTAGGGTATCATATTCTATGTCTCAAGGGAGTGTTTTAGTTACCCGAACCTACCCAAGTTGTCCAAAGTGTGGTAAGATCCATCCGAGCATGTGTCTATGATGGATGTTTTTAGTGTTGTTAGATTGGATAAAAAATGAGGGATTGGTATTCTTCTAAATAGGTACAAGAAGGTAATAATATTAAGGCTTCGTCTACAGCTTTAGAAGAACCAGCATGTCGTTGGACTCTACAAGATATTTCATCTGGTAAATATGTCGTTAACCGCACAAATAGGTGTATTCTCTCCATGCTCGCCAGGATCAAGAAAATTCTCCAATTGTGGTTACTTGTACGTTGCGAGTTTTTCATTTAGATATGTATGCTCTGTTAGATACATGGGATAATCTTTCCTCTGTAACTCCATATATAGCAGTAAACTTTGGTATGCGTGCAGAAACTCTCTCCAAAACATTCTTAGTCTCTACTCCAATTTGAAACTCAGTTATAGCTAGAAGGGTATACATAAATTTCCCTGTCACAGTCTCCTAAAAAGTCCCCTGAGTAGATCTTGTAGAGTTAGAAATGATAGACTTAGATATTATTCTAGGAATGGATTTGATACATTACTTTTCTGCGTTAGTGGATAGTAGAACTAGGATTGTTGGTTTTGCAGTTTCAAAAGAAGCCAATCCTTTAATGGAAGGGCAGTTGCTCACTGCATATGGGTCACTTCATTTTTTATCATAAGGCCAGGAACATGATCTCTAAGGGGTATCTCTATCATCTAGTTCACATTAAGGATTCAAGCTTGGATGCCCCAACTCTTGAGTCAGCTCTATTAGTAAATGAGTGTAACAATCCGAAAATAACTATGCGAAGTAATGCCTAAACGTACCTAGAATGCCTTGATTATACCGGGTTCACACGGCTTGTTACGCGTGGAACCAGACCGCAGAACCCATGCACTAGCCAAGCCAACCAACTTGGTGAGTTAGTTGAGCTAGTCAAGGTTGGGACCAACCATGTAGGGCACCCGAATTGAAGAGATTCACCCGGATGAGTTTTTACCAGACTTGAAAGGGGTAATCTTAGATTTGGAGGGTCTACGGGTAAAATGGTCTTTTCCAGGCTAGGGGTAGTATTGTAATTACCCTAAATATTTAATTAAATAAATAATATAAAAAGGTGGGAAATTCGGGTAGGGTTGGCCGAATTTTACCCTTTTCCCAAGTTAAGCTTCACCCGGGTTCGATCCTTGGTGGAAGCAATGTTAAATTGAATTAATTAATATTAATTATCTTATTTAAGTAAGGGAATGATGAGTCATTTCACCTAAACCTTAAAAAAATATTATTTTTAATCATATATATATATATAAAAGAGAACTTTAGGTCCGCCTACGTGGCACCACCACAAACAAGAATTCCCTTTTAAATTTATTTATTTCCAAAACTAGCCTTCCCCTTTCAAGAAAAATTATGACATTTAGGAAGAGTTGCGACTTCTATGAAGAGTTGTGACTTTTATGAATAGTTGCGACTTTTATGAAGAGTTGCAACGTTTATATCAAAAGTTGTAACTTTTCTGAAAAGTTGCGACTTTTATGATGAGTTGCGACTTTTATGAAAATTGTGACTTTTATGAAAGGTTGTGACCTTTCCAATTGGTTGCAACTTTTTCAAAGAGTTGTGACCTTTCCGATAAGGCACAATAAATATTTATTCACACTACCCTCTGTTATCTATAACTAGAGGGATTTGTTGCCACTATTATTTGAAGGTTTTTTTCCGTTGGGTAGTTGAATTCAATTACATTGATTAGGTTTCTTATGAAGTTTGTTTCATTCCTAAAAGTTTATATCCTCTTATTTCATGGAGCTTAATTTTTACTGTAAGTCGTACTGATTCATGTAAGTATGACAACTCTTTTTGCTATTTTGGTGACTTTTTTCTTTTAACTTTGTTGTTAAAAGTTACACAGAAGATGATTGAAAATTGATCTTCTCTTTTGTCCCTTTCTACAGGTTTCCTCGTATAAACAAACAAAATTGATTTTGATTGCAATGTCACGTTACTACTCTTGCACCTTTAATTCCACAACTCATAACGTTGTTGAAATGGTTGAATTTATTACATTTAGTCTTTTAGTAAACAAAACTTTTACTTCTACCACTACTATAGTTTTTTTTTTCTATGGAGGAATCAAATTGAAATACATTAATTAAACTTCTTACGAACCTTTTCCATTCCTTATTTTCCATAAAACTTAATCATTTACGGTAAGTCATATTACCAAATAATCATATGTAAGTTTAATAAAATAGTCCAATCCCGTGCGAAGAACGGGTAATATACCTAGTTTATTTCTAAACCGGAATAGTAACATGTTTGCTCACTACTATACTATACCTCATTACATGATCAATTCTATAACCTTTTGAACATGAGGAACCTCTCAACAAATGATAAGCCTAGCTTAGATGTATCACTTTATGAATAATCTATGCTTCCATTCAACACATATACTTAGCCTCCTCTAACAGGATGACACATCGACATCAACTATATCCATGTTAACAATGACTCTAACTTATCTTGACTAGTAACTTCTCCTCTTTCTACTTTCAAAAACACTCTAGAATATTATTTTCTTTTTTCTACTCATAAAGGAACTCATTACTTATAAATGATTGAGCACACCATTGCAATAAAATAATGTTCCCCATCACTATACCTTTTTTTAGATTACTGAACGTCTACATATATTTCTCTAACTCAAGCTCCTCTCACTACTACTTCTCATGATCTTGTAACTCATTTTACCCTTTTCGAGCAAAAATACTACCCAAGCTCTAATCATACTTTCTCAAAAGGATCTTAGCTGAAACAATGCTTAAGGAAAAGATTACAATTAACTCTTTGCTCAAACACAGGATTCATATAATTTTGGTGCTTTCAACACTTTAGGCCCGCCTACGTGGCACCACCACAAACAAGAATTCCTTTTAAATTTATTTATTTCCAAAACTAGCCTTCCTCTTCAAGAAAAATTGTGACTTTTATGAAGAGTTGCGACTTTAATGAATACTTGTGACTTTTATGAAAAGTTGTGACTTTTATGAATAGTTACGACTTCTATGAATAGTTGTAACTTATATGAATAGTTGCGACTTTTATGAAAAGTTGCAACTTTTATATCAAAAGTTGTAACTTTTCTGAAAAGTTGCGACTTTTATGATGAGTTGCGACTTTTATGAAAATTGTGACTTTTATGAAAGGTTGTGACCTTTCCAAATGGTTGCAACTTTTCCAAAGAGTTGTGACCTTTCCGATAAGGCACAATAAATATTTATTCAGACTACCCTCTGTTATCTATAACTAGAGGGATTTGTTGCCACTATTATTTGAAGAATTTTTTCGTTGGGTAGTTGAATTTAATTACATTGATTAAGTTTCTTATGAAGTTTGTTTCATTCCTAAAAGTTATTATCCTCTTATTTCATGGAGCTTAATCTTTACTGTAAGTCGTAGTGATTCATGTAAGTATGACAACTCTTTTTGCTATTTTGATGACTTTTTTCAAACATTGTTAAAAAATACACAGAAGATGATTGAAAATTGATTTTCTCTTTTGTCGTTTTCTACAGGTTTCTTCGTATGAATAAAGAAAATTGATTTTGATTGCAATGTCACGTTACTATTCTTGCACCTTAAATTCCACAACTCATAACGTTGTTGAAATGGTTGAATTTATTATATTCAGTTTTTTAGTAAATAAAACTTTTATTTCTACCACTATTATAGTTTTTTTTTGCTATGGAGGAATCGAATTAAAATACATTAATTAAACTTCTTATGAACCTTTTCCATTCCTCATTTTCCATGAAACTTAATCATTTACTGTAAGTCATATTACCAAATAATCATATGTAAGTTTAATAAAATAGTCCAATCCCGTGCGAAGCACGGGTAATTTACCTAGTTTATTTCTAAACCGGAATAGTAACATTTTGCTCACCTACTATACTATACCTCATTACATTATCAATTCTATACCCTTTTGAACATTAGGAACCTCTCAACAAATGATAAGCCTAGCTTAGATCTATCACTTTATGAATACTCTATGCTTCCATTCAACACATATACTTAGCCTCCTCTAACAGGATGACACATCGACATCAACTATATCCATGTTAACAATGAATCTAACATATCTTGACTAGTAACTTCTCTTTTTTCTTTCAATAACACTCTAGAATATTATTTTCCTTTTTCTACTCATAAAGGAACTCATTACTTATAAATGATTGAGCACACCATTGCAATAAAATAGTGTTCCCCATCACTATATCTTTTTTTAGATTACTGAACGTCTACATATATTCCTCTAACTCAAGCTCCTCTCACTACTACTTCTCATGATCTTGTAACTCATTTTACCCTTTTCGAGCAAAAATATTACCCAAGCTCTAATCATACTTTCTCAAAAGGATCTTAGCTGAAACAATGCTTAAGGAAAAGATTACAATTAACTTTTTGCTCAAACACAGGATTCATATAATTTTGGGTGCTTTCCTCTAATATTGAATGCGAAGAACGGGTAATTTACCTAGTTTATTTCTAAACCGGAATGGTAACATGTTTGCTCACCTACTATACTATACCTCATTACATGATCAATTCTATAACCTTTTGAACATGAGGAACCTCTCAACAAATGATAAGCCTAGCTTAGATGTATCACTTTATGAATACTCTATGCTTCCATTCAACACATATACTTAGCCTCCTCTAACAGGATGACACATCGACATCAACTATATCCATGTTAACAATGACTCTAACTTATCTTGACTAGTAACTTCTCCTCTTTCTACTTTCAAAAACACTCTAGAATATTATTTTCCTTTTTCTACTCATAAAGGAACTCATTACTTATAAATGATTGAGCACACCATTGCAATAAAATAATGTTCCCCATCACTATACCTTTTTTTAGATTACTGAACGTCTACATATATTTCTCTAACTCAAGCTCCTCTCACTACAACTTCTCATGATGTTGTAACTCATTTTACCCTTTTCGAGCAAAAATACTACCCAAGCTCTAATCATACTTTCTCAAAAGGATCTTAGCTGAAACAATGCTTAAGAAAAAGATTACAATTAACTCTTTGCTCAAACACAGCATTCATATAATTTTGGGTGCTTTCAACACTTTAGGCCCGCCTACGTGGCACCACCACAAACAAGAATTCCCTTTTAAATTTATTTATTTCCGAAACTAGCCTTCCTCTTTCAAGAAAAATTGTGACTTTTATGAATAGTTGCGACTTTAATGAATACTTGTGACTTTTATGAAAAGTTGTGACTTTTATGAATAGTTACGTCTTCTATGAAGAGTTGTAACTTTTATAAATAGTTGTGACTTTTATGAAGAGTTGTAACTTTTATATCAAAAGTTGAAATTTTTCTGAAAAGTTGCGACTTTTATGATGAGTTGAAACTTTTATGAAAATTGTGACTTTTATGAAAGGTTGTGACCTTTCCAATTGGTTGCAACTTTTCCAAAGAGTTGTGACCTTTCCAATAAGGCACAATAAATATTTATTCACACTACCCTCTGTTATCTATAACTAGAGGGATTTGTTGCCACTATTATTTGAAGAATTTTTCCGTTGGGTAGTTGAATTCAATTACATTGATTAGGTTTCTTATGAAGTTTTTTTCATTCCTAATAGTTTTTATCCTCTTATTTCATGGAGCTTAATCTTTACTGTAAGTCGTACTGATTCATGTAAGTATGACAACTCTTTTTGCTATTTTAGTGACTTTTTTCTTTTAACTTTGTTGTTAAAAGTTACACAGAAGATGATTGAAAATTGATCTTCTCTTTTGTCCCTTTCTACAGGTTTCCTCGTATAAACAAACAACATTGATTTTGATCGCAATGTCACGTTACTACTCTTGCACCTTTCATTCCACAACTCATAACGTTGTTGAAATGGTTGAATTTATTACATTTAGTGTTTTAGTAAACAAAACTTTTATTTCTACCACTATTATAGTTTTTTTTTCTATGAAAGAATCAAATTGAAATACATTAATTAAACTTCTTATGAACCTTTTCCATTCCTTATTTTCCATAAAACTTAATCATTTACGATAAGTCATATTACCAAATAATCATTTGTAAGTTTAATAAACTAGTCCAATCCCGTGCGAAGAACGGGTAATTTACCTAGTTAATAAATAATAAGGAGTCCTAGTTTGACTAAGTCTTCAACTAAAACTAAAACACTTACTCTCATCTCTCTCCACTCTCTTTCTCACGCCTATCCACTCTCTTCTCACTCTTATTTACTCTTATTCTCACGTTTATTATCAGTAGAAGATAAAAGAACTTGAACGCTAAAACTCAAAAGAAAAACTAAACTAAAAACGAAAAGCAAAAACATTATTCTTGACGGGTTGTGCTTGAAGTTTGGTGGTGAGGTTTTGGTGTCGTGGAGTGGGCTGCCATTGGAGAAGATTTGGAGGGTGTTGATCAACAAAAGGTATGGGTTTTCTTCCTCTTGGTACCTTTCCCAAGAGACCCGTAGGATTCAGTCGAATTCTATTCCGAAAACTAGAAATGTTCCCCGTTGCATGTCCCTGTCACTAGGTCCCATCAAATTTGTAGGTTGGGTATGTTTTGCTGGTAGAATTTAGGGATGTGATGTGTTTTCGTGATGATTATGTTCAATTATGTATGTTCGGATTTATGTGAGTAATAAGCATGCTTTCCGAAACTATGTGTTAAACGTGTGTGTGCATTGTGTATGCCGTGTCTTTTGTCATGGGTTGAAGTGTGTAATATGCATGTTAAATTCTTGTGTTTTTTATTCAATTACTTGAAGTAAATAGTGATGTTCATAAGTGGTGTAATGTTGCTGAATTTAGTGAAAATCTTGATCAAATGTAACCACGAAAATGCACAAAATAAACGTACGAAATGTCCAATGAATTGTCCAAAAATCTAACGTATAAAATGTTGAGGAAATGGACTGGAAAGTGTGATCAAATTTCCATATTTGCTGGAAATTTGGTTCGGCCAAGTTACTGGAAATATTTTGAGTTTTAAAAAATAAAATAAAATGTATGAGGTCATTAGGGATTGAACCCAAGACCTCACCATATGCAAGTTATAAAAAAAATCATAATAAAAATGAGGTAAGGGGGATTCGAAATGGGGTAAGGCTCAAGTGAAGAGTTAGGAGAAAAATGAAAGAAAAATAAAATGAGTGGTGTGGGGATCGAACCCACAACCTCTCGGATAGGTGAGGGAGAGAGGAGAAAAAAGAGAGAAAAATAAAATGAGGTGTGTGGGGATCGAACCCACAACCTCTCTGATAGACAAGGAAGTTAGGAGAAAAATTAAATAAAAGAAAAATGAGGTTGTGGGGGATCGAACCCACATCCTCTCATTCTAAAATAGAAAAGTCAAGGAGAGAAAAGTAAGAAAATAAATGTAGGCGTTGGGATTCGAACTTGGGTCCCCAAGCGGAAATATCAAAATCAAAATTTAATATAAGACTAAGTGTTGCTCAAGGGATTTGAAATCGGGTTCCCTTGCCCAATTCCGTATTGATGCATAAGTCTTACGTGAATAAATACATAATGAAAGATGCATATAGGAATTGAAATCGAGACCTTGGCATACTTACAAGATGCATAAGTCTTGTACCACATAATCTTGGGTAAGTATTAGTCACTTAGACGAATTATGAACGAAACCTCATGGCTTGTACGTATGGGTTCATAAGTCCAGCGTACGTTTAAAAATAAATGAACCTAAGATGTATGTGATGAAATGATGTGACCCCCGGAGGGTTAAGTAAGAATGTGAAACAAACTAAAAGGCCAAGTGCATTGGTATATGACGAAATGAACATTCACGTAATAAGATGAGTAATTATGATATACTATGATGCTAATGAAAATAGTGACAACATGATAAGAGGTTAGTGCAAGTGAGACAAGCTGCATCTACGCCTAAAAATCAATGTCACTAAATGAATTTCTAAGAGAGTATATTTATGCTAAACGATGAATAAATCAAGAAAGAGTGGCTACATGAGGATAGGCTAGTACAAGTGAGACAAGCTGTATCTACGCCTAGAATCAATGTCCCTCAATGTAAATTCCAAGAGAGAATATGTATGTTATACGATGAACAAATAATGAAAGGTGAGTAAAGATGAAATGAAAATATGTTAAGAAAGAACAGGGTGGCATCACAATATGAGGCTAGTGCAAGTGAGACAAGCTGTACCTACGCCAATATAAGGTCACCAAAAAGTACTCACCTAAGAGAGTGTTGAATATTAAGAGACAAGTCTCAATCACACTCTATATGTAAGTGTAAGGACAATTCACACTTAATACGTAAAGAAGAGATGATAAATCATCTAATGAGCTATGACTACCTCATGCTAGAAGCAAGCTTTGACGATGTATGAGTTGAATGTAAATAGGAAATTCAAACAGAGCACCGATAAGCCAGCTATGAGTGGTGATACCTTTTTTCGGGAAGGGCAGAGGTTCACATAATTCTCAAGAGATGAGACTGTCCACCAAGGTGGGTATGGGTCTCCCTAAATCTCCTAGTCTTTGAACTATGCTGCCAACATAGGGAACTAGACAGTGGTTTTCCACCTAAGCGAGCTAGGGATGTTTTGGTTTCACCTTGGCCAGTGACTCCACCTCTTTTCGGTGTGGGGAAGACACCAGATTTCATGATGCTCACATGATCTATGTCGGTTAAAGTTGAAGTTCCTCAAAGCATGAAAGATAATGAAATGAATGATACCAAAGGTGTTTGGATAGGATAATCAGGAGGTGAACTAGACTCGAGTAATGACACTAGGTCATTCTAGGTCATTGCACAGTGAACCTGATGAGAGTCTTAAACAACATCCTAGGTATAGCTGGAGTTCACACCAGTCTACGAACGAATGAAAATGAAGTACGTACGAATGAATGAAGCAGACTCTGTGTTTGCTAAAGAAGGCTCCCTAGTTGAGGTCCCATATGTTGAGCCCTCATTTTGGGAAGTCCTAATGTCAAGTCCATGATTCCGTATCATGGCATATGAACGAATGATATGTGGTATATGTATGTGATATATGAAATATGTTATGTGTTGTGTGCAATATGAAAAGAATGATGATGCATGTTACTCTCATAGCATGACTTTCCTAATCCTATTAGGCAAGTCCAACTGACTGGGCTTTCTATAACTCATATCGTTAGGAGAGATCTTTCCTTAATCATGCATGTCCTTGGTATGTGCTTGCATAAACCCATACTTAGTACAAGTGTGTACTAATCCCATACAATACTCTACTTTTAAGTGCAGGTGCAGGTGGACGCTACAGCTTACGAGACTATGTTGATCTATCCGGACGTGGAGCATTCATCCAGACTTGGTAGGCCCTCATGATTTCGAGGATGCTTATATTTTATATTCTAGCTTAGACATAGGCATGAGCTAGTGGAGAGTGTTCCACTAGTGTTTCTTTCTTATTTATTTCAGACGTTGTATTTGTGCCATTTTGGCAACTTTATATTTATGCAGTTATGAACTATTTCCTTCATTTGAATATCTCATTATTAGATGGTTGATACACATGAGCAATGAACTTCTTTATACGCATATGCATGTTATAATTATGAAGTCTATTGTCACGACCGGAATCTAGACCCCAGACGATACCGGCGTCGTTGACCTCTCAGAGGTCGCAGACAAGCCTACTTACGTCATTCTTACTTTACATAGGTTAATTTTAGCGGAAAATTTGAAACTTTTCGTTTCTAAACATTACTTACTAAACCTTTTTTTATACGTTCGTAATTCGTTCAACATCAACCATCTAAACATTAAGAGATAATCAAATGAAAGAAATAGTTCAATAACATAATCGTATAATTGCCAAAATGGCATCCATACATAGTCTGAATAAAATAAGAAAGAAACGCTAGTGGAACATGCTCCACTAGCTCAACTCCTAAACTAAGCTAGGACATAAACAGTAGCATCCTCGAAAGCATGAGGACCTACCAAAAACCGGATGAATGCTGGACGTCCGGATAACTGCAGCGATGATCCTGTAGCTCTACCGTCCACCTGTGCCTGCACCTAAAATAGTAGAGTTTGTATAGGGTTAGTACACACTTGTACTAAGTATGGGTATATGCAAGCACACACCAAGGACATGCATGAGAAAGAATAGCTCTTTCCTAACAACATGATTTTTGGAAGTCAAGTCAGTGGACTTGCCAAATTGAGATTAGGAAAGTTTCCTAATTTGGATTAGGAAAGTAAATGATCTTTCCAAATTTGGATTAGGAAAGTCAGTGAGCTTTCCAAATTTGGAATAGGAAAGTTATGCCATGAGAATAACATACATAATCATACTTTTCACATTTGCACACAGCACATAACATTTACACATAGCACATAACTACGTTCATATCATTCATTCATATGCCATGAGACCTTGGAATCATTGTCTTAACATTAAGACATCCCAGAAATGAAGGCTCAACATATGGGACCTCAACTGGGAGTCTTCGTTAGCAAACACAGAGTCTGCTTCATTCATTCATACGTACTTCATTTCATTTCGTTCATAGTCCAGTGTAACCACCGGTTATACCTAGGATGTAGTTTAAGACTTTCATTAGGTTTGTTGTGCAATGACCAAGAATGACCTACTGTCATTACTTGAATCTAACTCACCTTTTGATTATCCTATCCTAACACCTTTGGTATCATTCATTTCATTATGTGCATCATTTGAGGCTGGCCTCATTCATTCATTGGAAACTTTAACTTTAACCGACATAGATCATGTGAGCATCATGAAATCCAGTGTCTCCCCCACACCGAAAAGAGGTGGAATCACCGGCCAAAGTGATCCAATAACATGCTAGCGTACATGGGAATTTAACCCCGCCAGATCCCTATATTGGCAATATAGGTTCGAAGACTAGGAGATATAAGGAGACCCATACCCGGCATGCCGGACTGTCTCATCTCATGAGAGTTACGTGAACCTCCGCCCTTCCCGAAAGAAGGCATCACCGCTCATAGCTAGTCTATCGGTGCTTAGTATAAAGTTCCATTACATTCATCTCATACGTCATGGAAGCTGGCTTCTAGTATGAGGACATCGTAGCTCATTAGATGATTTCTCATCTCATCATTCGTATTGAGTGTGTTAAGCTCAATACTCTCATTAGAGTGTTCATAGAGACTGGTCTCTTCATTATCTTACACTCTCATAGGTGAGTACGTATTGGTAACATTTACTTAGGATCATTTGAGATTGTTCTCATCATTTACATTAGCCTCATATCATGTTGTCACCACATTCATCATCATTAGCACCTTTACTTTTCATACTTATTCACCTCTTATTACGTAAATGTTCATTTCATCATATGCCAATGCACTTGGCCATTTGGTGTGTTTCACACCCTTACTTAACTCTTATAGGGTGTCATCATTTCATTTCTCATTTCATCATTTCATTGTTCATTTCATCATTTCATTGTTCATTTCGTCATTTCATTGTTCATTTTATCATATTATTGTTCATTTCATCATATCATTGTTCATTTCATCATTTCATTGTTCATTTCATCATCTCATTGTTCATTTCATCATATCATTGTTCATTTTATCATTTCATTGTTCATTTCATCATATGCCAATGCACTTGGCCATTTAGTGTATTTACACTCATACTTAACCCTTCTAGGGTTTCATCATTTCATTACATACATCTTAGGATCACTTACTTTTAAACGTATGTTAGACTTATGTGTCCATACATACAAGCCATGAGGCTTCATTCATATACGTCTAAGTGATTCATATCTTCCTAAGATTATGTCATACAAGACTTATGCATCTTGTATGTATGCCAAGATCTCGATTTCGATCTAAGTAGGTGGCATGATTCTTGAACATTTAATTCACGTATGACTTATGTATCAGTACGAAATTTGGGCAAGGGAATCCTATTTCGAATCCTGTGGACAACACTTAATCTTATTTTAAACTTGATAATTACATTTTTCAGATTTGGGAGACCCTAGTTCGATTCCCATCAACCCCATAATATTTCCTTTCTTTTTCTCCTCTCTTTTTTCGTTTAAGTTAAGGAGGTTGTGGGTTCAATCCCCCACAAGCTCATTATTTTTATTTTAATTTATCTCTTAACTTTCTCACCTATCCAAGAGGTTGTGGGTTCAATCCCCACTCTCCACATTTATTTTCTCCTTTATTTTTCTCCTAACTCTCTCATCCATTCAAGAGGTTGGGGGTTCAATCCCCACTCTCCTCATTTATTTTTCTCCTTTATTTTTCACCTAACTTTCTCATCCATTCAAGAGGTTGAGGGTTCAATCCCCACTCTCCACATTTAATTTTTCTCACCTTATTTCACTGATTTTTAACATGGTGAGGTCACGGGTTCAATCCTCAATTACCTCACTTATTTTTCTTCATTTTTCATAGCTTATTAAAGAACTTTACTTGGCTGAAATTAACCAACAATGTGCTGGAAATTTGAGATACATTTTTCAGCTTCTTTTCATCAACATTTAGAGTTAATTCTTAGGGCATTTCGTGAATCATTATCTAATAGTTTTTCACTCAAATCAGCCACTTTATACTTCATATGAACATCACGATTAATACAAGTTTGTGCACGTGAAATACAACCATAAAACAAGTCATTTTCATACTTCAATCCGTGTTCAAAGTCACAACTACACATTGCACACACATAAACACATATTTCGGAAAGCATAGGTTATCATTTGTTCGATTCCAAATACACATTCATGAACATATTCATCACGAAAAAACACATTACATGCCTAATATCTACCAGCAGACATATCAACCTACAACCATCAATAGGAGCTAGTGACAGGGACATGAAACGGGGAAACAATCCTAGTTTTCAGATTAGAATCGACTGAATCCTAGGGGTCTCTTAGGAAAGGGACCAAGAGTAAGAAAACCCATACCTTTTATGTAGTTCAAACCTTGACTTGCTGCCCAAAACATTCTCCAAAAATCACGTCCAAATCCCCTCAACTTCAACACCAATTCGACGGAATAATCCTCCCTCTTGCGTAACGTTTTTGATTAGTTGTTTGTTTGTAATTTTCGTTGTGAGTTCTTCAAGTGTGAAGAACTTTGGTTTACCTACTGTTTTTTGAAGTTATTTTGGCAGAAAAACGTGAATGAGGGTGATAGAGACGTGAGAGAGAGAGGTAAGCATTGGAGATGAGAGTTTTCTTAGGCTTAGGAGTCTAGTTTAGGACTTAGTCAAATAAGATTTATTTAATAGACACGCTCATAACACCAAGAAAATCAGACATTAGGAAAAGCACGATAAGATCAGAAGAAGGGAAATTTTCCTACGCATCATGCAGTCTCTAATTCAAGATAGTGGTGCACTTCACTACCATGACTTAGAAACTAATCAATGTGGTTGATGTGAACTCATTATTCTCGGAATTTAAACCTGGCTCTGATACAAACTTTGTCACGACCGGAATCTAGACCCCAGACGATACCGGCGTCGTTGACCTCTCAGAGGTCGCAGACAAGCCTACTTACGTCATTCTTACTTTACATAGGTTAATTTTAGCGGAAAATTTGAAACTTTTCGTTTCTAAACATTACTTACTAAACCTTTTTTTATACGTTCGTAATTCGTTCAACATCAACCATCTAAACATTAAGAGATAATCAAATGAAAGAAATAGTTCAATAACATAATCGTATAATTGCCAAAATGGCATCCATACATAGTCTGAATAAAATAAGAAAGAAACGCTAGTGGAACATGCTCCACTAGCTCAACTCCTAAACTAAGCTAGGACATAAACAGTAGAATCCTCGAAAGCATGAGGACCTACCAAAAACCGGATGAATGCTGGACGTCCGGATAACTGCAGCGATGATCCTGTAGCTCTACCGTCCACCTGTGCCTGCACCTAAAATAGTAGAGTTTGTATAGGGTTAGTACACACTTGTACTAAGTATGGGTATATGCAAGCACACACCAAGGACATGCATGAGAAAGAATAGCTCTTTCCTAACAACATGATTTTTGGAAGTCAAGTCAGTGGACTTGGCAAATTGAGATTAGGAAAGTTTCCTAATTTGGATTAGGAAAGTAAATGATCTTTCCAAATTTGGATTAGGAAAGTCAGTGAGCTTTCCAAATTTGGAATAGGAAAGTTATGCCATGAGAATAACATACATAATCATACTTTTCACATTTGCACACAGCACATAACATTTACACATAGCACATAACTTCGTTCATATCATTCATTCATATGCCATGAGACCTTGGAATCATGGACTTGACATTAAGACATCCCAGAAATGAAGGCTCAACATATGGGACCTCAACTGGGAGTCTTCGTTAGCAAACACAGAGTCTGCTTCATTCATTCATACGTACTTCATTTCATTTCGTTCATAGTCCAGTGTAACCACCGGTTATACCTAGGATGTAGTTTAAGACTTTCATTAGGTTCGTTGTGCGATGACCAAGAATGACCTACTGTCATTACTTGAATCTAACTCACCTTTTGATTATCCTATCCTAACACCTTTGGTATCATTCATTTCATTATGTGCATCATTTGAGGCTGGCCTCATTCATTCATTGGGAACTTTAACTTTAACCGACACAGATCATGTGAGCATCATGAAATCCAGTGTCTCCCCCACACCGAAAAGAGGTGGAATCACCGGCCAAAGTGATCCAATAACATGCTAGCGTACATGGGAATTTAACCCCGCCAGATCCCTATATTGGCAATATAGGTTCGAAGACTAGGAGATATAAGGAGACCCATACCCGGCATGCCGGACTGTCTCATCTCATGAGAGTTACGTGAACCTCCGCCCTTCCCGAAAGAAGGCATCACCGCTCATAGCTAGTCTATCGGTGCTTAGTATAAAGTTCCATTACATTCATCTCATACGTCATGGAAGCTGGCTTCTAGTATGAGGACATCGTAGCTCATTAGATGATTTCTCATCTCATCATTCGTATTGAGTGTGTTAAGCTCAATACTCTCATTAGAGTGTTCATAGAGACTGGTCTCTTCATTATCTTACACTCTCATAGGTGAGTACGTATTGGTAACATTTACTTAGGATCATTTGAGATTGCTCTCATCATTTACATTAGCCTCATATCATGTTGTCACCACATTCATCATCATTAGCACCTTTGCTTTTCATACTTATTCACCTCTTATTACGTAAATGTTCATTTCATCATATGCCAATGCACTTGGCCATTTGGTGTGTTTCACACCCTTACTTAACCCTTATAGGGTGTCATCATTTCATTTCTCATTTCATCATTTCATTGTTCATTTCATCATTTCATTGTTCATTTCGTCATTTCATTGTTCATTTCATCATATCATTGTTCATTTCATCATATCATTGTTCCTTTCATCATTTCATTGTTCATTTCATCATTTCATTGTTCATTTCATCATATCATTGTTCATTTCATCATTTCATTGTTCATTTCATCATATGCCAATGCACTTGGCCATTTAGTGTATTTACACTCATACTTAACCCTTCTAGGGTTTCATCATTTCATTACATACATCTTAGGATCACTTACTTTTAAACGTATGTTAGACTTATGTGTCCATACATACAAGCCATGAGGCTTCATTCATATACGTCTAAGTGATTCATATCTTCCTAAGATTATGTCATACAAGACTTATGCATCTTGTATGTATGCCAAGATCTCGATTTCGATCTAAGTAGGTGGCATGATTCTTGAACATTTAATTCACGTATGACTTATGTATCAGTACGAAATTTGGGCAAGGGAATCCTATTTCGAATCCTGTGGACAACACTTAATCTTATTTTAAACTTTATAATTACATTTTTCAGATTTGGGAGATCCTAGTTCGATTCCCATCAACCCCATAATATTTCCTTTCTTTTTCTCCTCTCTTTTTTCGTTTAAGTTAAGGAGGTTGTGGGTTCAATCCCCCACAAGCTCATTATTTTTATTTTAATTTATCTCTTAACTTTCTCATATATCCAAGAGGTTGTGGGTTCAATCCCCACTCTCCACATTTATTTTCTCCTTTATTTTTCTCCTAACTCTCTCATCCATTCAAGAGGTTGGGGGTTCAATCCCCACTCTCCTCATTTATTTTTTTCCTTTATTTTTCACCTAACTTTCTCATCCATTCAAGAGGTTGGGGGTTCAATCCCCACTCTCGACATTTAATTTTTCTCACCTTATTTCACTGATTTTTAACATGGTGAGGTCACGGGTTCAATCCTCAATTACCTCACTTATTTTTCTTCATTTTTCATAGCTTATTAAAGAACTTTACTTGGCTGAAATTAACCAACAATGTGCTGGAAATTTGAGATACATTTTTCAGCTTCTTTTCATCAACATTTAGAGTTAATTCTTAGGGCATTTCGTGAATCATTTAGCTAATAGTTTTTCACTCAAATCAGCCACTTTATACTTCATATGAACATCACGATTAATACAAGTTTGTGCACGTGAAATACAACCATAAAACAAGTAATTTTCATACTTCAATCCGTGTTCAAAGTCACAACTACACATTACACACACATAAACACATATTTCGGAAAGCATAGGTTATCATTTGTTCGATTCCAAATACACATTCATGAACATATTCATCACAAAAAAACAAATTACATGCCTAATATCTACCAGCAGACATACCAACCTACAACCATCAATAGGAGCTAGTGACAGGGACATGAAACGGGGAAACAATCCTAGTTTTCGGATTAGAATCGACTGAATCCTAGGGGTCTCTTGGGAAAGGGACCAAGAGTAAGAAAACCCATACCTTTTATGTAGTTCAAACCTTGACTTGCTGCCCAAAACTTTCTCCAAAAATCACGTCCAAATCCCCTCAACTTCAACACCAATTCGACGGAATAATCCTCCCTCTTGCGTAACGTTTTTGATTAGTTGTTTGTTTGTAATTTTTGTTGTGAGTTCTTCAAGTGTGAAGAACTCTGGTTTACCTACTGTTTTTTGAAGTTATTTTGGCAGAAAAAACGTGAATGAGGGTGATAGAGACGTGAGAGAGAGAGGTAAGCATTGGAGATGAGAGTTTTCTTAGGCTTAGGAGTCTAGTTTAGGACTTAGTCAAATAAGATTTTATTTAATTATTAAAAATCTGATTTCCTTTTATTATAAATCAGCTAATAATTAATAAATATAAATTATTACATTAATTTACCAACTTAAATTAAAAACAATTTAATTCATTGCTTCCACCTAGGTTCGAACCCGGGTGGAGCTAGACTTAACTTCAAGAGCTCCATTTCGTCTCTCTCTCTCCCCAATTTGCCCCTCCACCTTAATAAATAATTAATTAATTATATATTTAAGGTAATTACGATACTACCCTTAGCGTGGAATAAGACCATTTTACCCCTAGACCCTTCAAACCTAAGATTTCTTCTTTTAAAGTCCGGTAAAGACGCCTTCGAGTAAATCTTCGTATTCGAGAGCCCTACATGGTTGGACCCAACCTTTCCTAGCTCAACTAACTCCCAAAGTTAGTTGGATTGGCTGTACCAAGGGTTCCGAGGTCTGGTTCTACGCGCATCAATCCGAGTGAACCCTGGTCTAATCGTAGGCATTCTTGGCACATTAAGCATTACGTAGCATATCTATTTTTAGGGTTGTTACATCTATGTACACTTCAAACAAAACAAAAAGTTTCAAATTTTTTGCTAAAATTAACCTATCGAATGTAATGACGACGTAAGTAGGCTTGTCTGCGACCTCTGAGAGGTCAACGACGCCGGTTTTGGCTAGGGTCTAGACCCCGGTCGTGACAATGAGATCCCTGAAGTGTTTTCGTATGATCTTTTTGGAGTTCTTCGCAAAAGGGAAATCGACTTCAGAATTGATCTCATTGTGGATACCCAACCTTTTTCTATTCCTCCTTACAGAATGGATCTATATAAGCTTAAGGAATTGAAAGATCTGTTTGAAAACCTTCAAGATAAGGTCTTCTTAAGACCTTGTATTTCTCTATGGGGTGGAACATATGTTTTCGTGAAAAAGAAAGATGGTTCACATAGGATGTGTAGTGACTATTAGTAGTTGAAAAAAGTGTCAATAAATAATAAGTATCCTATACCTAAGATTGATTGCTTGTTTGACTAACTTATGGGTGCTAGTTATTTCTCAAATATAGGCCTCAGATTTGTTTATCATCAACTCTGTGTCAGAGATAGTGACATTATTAAAACAGCCTTCAGGTTATGAATTTGGTAGTTATGTCATTTGTACTAACCAATGCTCTTGCATCTTTCATAGATTTGATGAACAGGGTGTTCAAGCAATATTTGCACTTGTTTGTTATCTTTTTTATTGATGATTTCCTCATTTACTCTAGGAATGAGGAAAAACATGAGACTCATTTAAGGGTTGACCTCCAAAGTCTCACAGATCACCAGTTATTTGCTTAGTTTAGCAAATGTGAGTTTTGGTTACAATTTGTTGCTTTCCTTGGGCATATATTATCTAGCGAAGGGATCTGAGAGGATCGTAAGAAAATAGAGGTAGTGAAACAATGGCCTAGATTAACCACTCCTACACATATAAGAAGTTTCTTAGGTTTTGCTTGTTATTACAGAAGGTTCATGGAAGGATTTTCATCTATAGCTTCTCCATTAACTATGTTGATTCAGAAAAATGTTAAGATCCAGTGGCCAGATGATTGTGAGAAGAGTTTCTCAGAACTGAAAACTATGTTGCTTACAACTCACTTTTTGACTCTACCAAAGGGTCAGATAGTTATGTGCTATATTGTGATGTATGTAGAGTCGGCCTCGATTTTGTGTTGATGCATCGAGGTGAGGTTATAATTATTAGACAATTGACATTTTTTCCAGCTTGTTATTAGTTTTACTATTTTTTACTTATTTCAGTTTAGTGCTTCCTATTTTCTAGCTAGACTTAGTCAACTTTAGTTGCTCAGCTTTTTGAAGTTAGTGGCCCCATTTATGGTTGTTAGTGGCCTCTTTTATGGTAGTTAGTGGAACATGTTCTTATTTAGTTTTAATGTTTATGTTTTTTCCTTGTATAAATTAACACTTTGTGCAGATTAATACATAGCTGGAATTTCATAAGTTCACTCTATTTTTTATTTTCAAATCAGTTTATGGAGTACTTTTGTTCTAACAGTGGCATCAGAGCCTCTAGTAGATCTTACAGGACCAAAAAGTTTTAACCTACAACACAAATGGCATCCAACAACCTACCTTTAAAAATCCCATTCACTTTCACCGGTGAAAATTACCAAATCTGGTTTGTGAAGATGCAAGCTTTTTTGGAAGCCTATGAACTTTGGGAAACTGTGACGGAAGATAAACATGTTGCTGCTCTACCATCAAATCCTACCTTGGCTCAGATCAAATCCAACAACAAAGAGAAGTCAAAGAAATCTAAAGCCAAGTTGCTTATGAAGAATGTAGTGGCAGATTCTGTGTTTTACAGAATCATGGCTTGCAAAATTGCAAAAGAGACTTGGGATAGGTTGAAAGAAGAATATCAATGGAGCGATAGAACACGTCAAATGCAAGTGTTGAACCTGAAAAGAGAGTTTGAGTCCTTGAATATGCATGAGGATGAAAATATCAGTAAGTATGCTGATTGAATCTCCTTAATTGTTAATAACATTAGACTTCTTGGTGAAGAATTTATAGACAAACGAATTGTGGAGAAAGTTTTTGTGACTCTTCCTGAGAGGTTTGAATCTAAGATTTCCTCTCTTGAAGGATCCAAGGACCTAGGAAAACTTTGATTAGGTGAACTAATGAGTGCTCTTCAAGCACAAGATCAAAGGAGGACTATTAGACGGGAAAAGTTCAATGAAGGAGCTTTCTTTGTACAAAAGCAAAAAGGAAAGCAACAATTCAACCAAAAGAATAAGGGCAAGCATGATGGAGGAAACAATAGTGGAGATGTGAAGCAAAAGTTCCCTCCGTGCAAACATTCTAAAAGATTTACACATCTAGAGAGGTACTGTTGGTGGAAAGTCGATGCGATATGCGGCAACTGTAAGCAGATGGGACACATATCCAAGGTCTACAAATTAAGAGCAAAGGCATGTGGTGCTTTGAAAGTACAACTAGCAGAAGTTGTAGATGCACATGAGGAGCAACTCTTCGTAGTTTCTTACTTTTCAATCAATGAATCCTCTGATTCATGTCTTCTTGACAGTGGTTTCACACATCACTTGTGCAATTATGTTGAACTGTTCAAGTTCCTCGATGATACTTACAAATCTAAAGTAAAAGTAGGAAACGGTGAGGTAGTAGAAGTCAAAGGCAGATGTACAATATCTATCTCAACAATATCAGGTATCAAAACTATTCCAAATATTCTTATACACCTGATATGAGTCAAAATTTGTTGAGTGTTTGATAAATGCTTGAAAATAATTATTCTATGCATTTTAAGAATCGTGAATGTGTTGTTTCTGACCCTTTTGGAGTAGAGTTATTTTATGTCAAGATGAGCAACTAAATGTTTTCTGTTGATTGGGAGAAAATAATTGAACAGGCATACACTATTACTTCACGAACATGTACAAACCTATGGCACAAAAGATTTGGTCACTTCAATATGATAAGCATTGCAGAGATGAAAAATAAGGAGCTAGTGAAAGTATGCCTGAATTTCTTTCTAATGCTCAAGTTTGTGAAACTTGGCAACAGG
The DNA here is from genome assembly GCA_022817965.1 of Solanum lycopersicoides. Taxonomy (NCBI): domain Eukaryota; kingdom Viridiplantae; phylum Streptophyta; class Magnoliopsida; order Solanales; family Solanaceae; genus Solanum; species Solanum lycopersicoides. The sequence continues at coordinate 4,786,132 of JAJJBR010002323.1, forward strand.
GAAAGCAAACTAAATTTCCATTTCAAGCAAATCAAATATGGAGAGCTAACCAAAAACTTCAGCTCATTCATCCGGATGTTTGCGGCCCAATGAAAATAGATTCACTGACTGATAACAAATACTTTCTCCTCTTTATTGATGACTACACCAGAATGTGTTGGGTTTATTTCATAAGACTGAAGAGTGAAGTCTTTGATGTTTTTAAAAAATTTAAAGCTTTAGTAGAAAATCAATGTAATCTTACTATTAAGGCTTTAACGTCTGAAAATGGAGGATAATATACTTCTTCTCAATTTGTGGAGTTTTGTAATAGCACAAGTATTGAAAGCCAATTGACATTACCATACACTCCAGAACAAAATGGCGTGTCTCAACGGAAGAACACGAAAATAATGGAGATGGCCTGATGTCTTTTGCTCGAAAGAAAGATCCCAAATAAGTTTTTGGCTGAGACAGTCAATACCTCTGTATATTTGCTGAACAGATTGCCTACTAAGGCCTTGCAGGACATGACTCCATATGAAGTTTGGTGTGGGAACAAACCATCAGTAAACCATCTCAGAATCTTTGGTTGTATATTTTATTATCGAGTTCTAAAAACAAGGAGGAGTAAGCTGGACACAAGGCTCATAAAGGCATATTTATGGGCTATAGTTCATCCAAAGGTTACAGGATTTTCTGTTTGAAATCAGACAATTTAATTCTCAGCCAAAAAGTGATGTTTGATGAAGCAGCTGGTTGGGATCGGAAAAATCAAAGACCTATTATTCTGATTTATTTTAAATAGAGCAGCCTCATATTTCAGAAGATGAACTAGTGGATGATGTACCAGTGAGGGGAACTCAACCCTTAAAATATGTCTATCAGCGGTGTAACCAAGTTACCTCTAAACCAACAAGCATGGATGAGAGATATGCAAGATGAACTAGACCTTATCGAGAAGAACGGAACCTTGCAGCTTGTTGACAGACCTAGAAATCGCAAGGTAGTTTGTGTAAAATGGATTTTACATACAAAAATCAATCCTGATGGAAATTTTTTAAAACATAAGGCTTGATTGGTGGTGAAGGGATACGCGCAACAATATGGTGTGGATTACCAGGAAACATTTGCTCCTGTAGCAAGGTATGACACAATCAAGATTATTCTTGCATTTGCATCTCATAAATCCTGGCAGATTCATCAACTTGATGTCAAATCGTCTTTCGTGAATGGTTTTCTTGTTGAAGAGATCTACGTAGAGCAACCTGATGGTTTCTAAACTCCCGGAAAAGAGGATCAAGTTTATCTCTTAACGAAGACCTTGTATGGCCTAACCATGCCCAAGGGCATGGTATGAGAGGATGGACAATCATCTCATCCAACTTGGCTTAAGTAGAAGTCAAAATGAATCTACTTTGTATGTTAAAGACACTGTTGTAGGTGAGTTCTTAATTGTCTCAATTTATGTGGATTACATGCTTGTGAAAGGAAGCAAAATTGAATTAATCCAAAGGTTCAAGGATGAAATGGAGAAAATCTTTGAAATAACTGATCTTGGAGTCATGAAGTACTTTCTTAGAATGAAAGTGTTACAATCCAGTGATGAAATTTTCATATGCCAGCAAAAATACATTTCGGATATTCTATACAAGTTTAAAATGCAAGACTGCAAACCTGTGAGTACTCCAATATCTACTGGTGTGAAGCTTGGCAAGCATGAGGATTCCGAAAAAGTGGATGATAGTATGTATAGAAGCTTAATTGGCAGTGTTCTATATCTAACCGCAAGCAAACCTGACATTCCATTTGTTGTTATTTTGATCTATAGGTTCATGCATTCACCTAGAGACAGACACTTTACAGCGGCTAAGAGATTGTTAAGGTATATTAAATAAACCAGCAAGTTTGGAAATTTTTTCCCAACATCTGCCGAAGTAACTATGAACATGATCGGGTACTCTAATAGTGATAGGGGTGGTGGAGTTGATGATTCCAGAAGCAACTCTGAATATCTTTTCTGTTTAGGGACAAGTTGTTTAAGTTGGAGCTTTAGAAAACAAGAAACTATAGCTCAATCAACAGCAGAAGCTGAGTACATAGTTGTTGCATCTGCTGTGAATCAAGTTATCTGGCTAAGAAAGATGATGAAGGGCTTAGTACATGAACAAACAGAAGCTACCAAGATCATGTGTGACAACAGTTCAATAGTTTCAATCTCAAAAAATCCAGTCTTTCATGGTCGAACTAAGCATATCAAGAGTAAGTTTCATATATTAGAGAAGTCTAACAATCTAATGAAGTGTTGCTTGATCATTGTTCATCTGAGAACCAGCTAGATCACATTTTCACCAAGTCACTGCCAAAGTAAAGGTTTGAAGATCTCAAGCAAATAATTGGTGTTTTCCACAAAAATGCCAAGGAGGAGTGTTAGACAATTGACATTTTTTCCAACTTATTATTATATTTACTGTTTTTACTTATTTCAGTTTAGTGCTTCCAATTTTCTAGCTAGACTTAGTCAACTTTAGTTGCTCAACTTTCTCAAGTTAGTGGCCCCATGTATGGTTGTTAGTGGCCCCTTTTATAGTAGTTAGTGACACATGTTCTTATTTAGTTTTAATGTTTATGTTTTTTCCTTGTAAAAATTCTGACTTTGTGCAGATTAATACATTGCTGGAATTTCATAAGTTGACTCTATTTTTATTTTCAAATTAGTTTCTTGTGTATTTTTGTTCTAACAAACACTATACAAGTAATGTCTCAAGATCTTTAATGCAAACACTACTGTTGGAACCTCGAGGTCATGATTCAGATAATTATTGTTATGCACCTTAATTTGTCTAGAAACATATTTTATAACCTTACCTCGATGCATCAACACACAATCGAGGTCGACTCTAGATATATCACAATAGACCACATAACTATTTGACCTCTCGTGTAGAGTCAAAAAGTGAGTCATAGGCAACATAGTTTTCTGTTTTAAGAAACTCTTCTCATAGTCATCTGGCCACTGGAACTTAATATTTTTTCTGAATCAACATAGTCAATGGAGAAGTTGTAGATGAAAATCCTTCCATGAACCTTCTGTAATAACAAGCAAACCCTAAGGAACTTCTTATATATATAGGAGACGTTGGCCATTGTTTCACTGCATCTATTTTCTTAGGATCCTCTCGGATCCCTTCACTAGATATTGTATGCCCAAGGAAAGGACAAATTGCAACCAAAACTCACCTTTGCTAAACTAAGCGAATAACTGGTGATATGCAAGAGGTTGGAGGACAACCGTCAAATGAGTCTCATGTTCTTCCTCATTCCTAGAGTAAATGAGGATATCATCAATAAAGAAGAAAACAAACAAGTCCAAATACTTTTTTAACACCCTATTCATCAAATCCATGAAAGATTCAAGAGCATTGGTTAGTCCAAATGTCATAACTTAAAATTCATAACCTGAAGGCTGATTTTGGAATGTCACTATCTCTGACACAAAGCTGTTGAGGTCTATCTTTCAGAAATGACTAGCACCCATAAGTTGGTAAAACAAGCCATCAATCCTAGGGATAGAATACTTATTATTTAATGAGACTTTTTTCAACTACTGATAGTCAATGCACATCTTTAGAGAACCGCCTTTCTTTTTCACGAAAACCAATGTTGCACCACATAGAGAAATACTAAGTCTAATGAAGCCCTTATCTAGAAGGTTTATAAACTGATCTTTCAATTCCATAAGCATAGATGGTGCCATTATGTAAGGAGCAATAGAAAAATTTTGGGTATCGAGAATGAGATCAATTTCGAAGTCGATTTATGTTTTGCGAGGAACTCCAAGAAAATCATATGGAAACACTTTGGGGAACTCATTTACTACTAGAGCTGACTCAAGAGTTTGGGCTTCTTATCTTGAATACTTAACGCGAACTAGATGATAGCGATACCGCTTAGAGATCATGTTCTTGGCCTTATGATAAAAAATGAATTGACCCATAGGCAATATGAAACTACCCTTACATTCAAGGATTGACGCGTTTTGATATGAAAACAAAAAATACTAGTTCTACTATCCACTAAGGCAGAACAAGAACGTATCCAATCCATTCCTAGAATGATATCGAAGTCTATCATTTCTAACTCTACAATATCTTCTTAGTTGACTTTCTCAGAGACTGTGATAGGGCAACTTATGTATACCCTTCTAGCTTTAACTAAGTCACCAATTGTAGCACAGACTGAGAAGGTTTCAGGGAGAGTTTTTGGACGTATACCAAAGTTTACTGCTGTATATGGAGTTACAGATGAAAGAGTATCCCCTGTATCTAACAAAGCATAAATATCTAAATAAAAAACTTATAACGTTTCAGTAACCACATATGGAGAATCTTCTTGATCCTGGCGAGCCTGGAGATAATACACTTATTTTGGCACTTAATGAAACATGTACTAGATAAAGTATCCTGCAGTGTCTGACGACATGTTGGTTCTTCTAAATCTGTAGACGAAGCCTTAATATTATTACCTCCTTGAACCTATCTAGAATAAGGGAAATCCCTCATTCTGTATCCAATCTAACCACACAAAAACATCCATGACAAAACACATGCTCGGATGGTTCTTACCAGACTTTGGACAACTTGGGTAGGTTTGATTAACTGAAACACTTCTCTAAGACATAGAGCCTAATACCCTACCTTTCTGTTCTCCTCAATACCTGATGGTTGGAACACTAGTGATGAAGGTGTTGGGGCTAAAGATTTTAGCTGAAAGTGCGAGAGATTTCCACCACCCAATTTTTGGTGAGAATACTCATATTTTCTTATCCTAGCCTCTTTGTTATACTTAGCTTGTTCCCTAAGCTATCTCCCTCAAGTTGCTGAGCATGGGTAAGGAGGCTAGATATGTTCATATCTTCTAGTAACATTACATTTATGCACTCTGTTCTCACCAAGCTAGATACCCTAATTAAAAACTTATTCCTCTTCACCCTGGAATTGTCAACCATATTTGGAACATACCTAAAGAGATCGGTAACCTTGATTCCATATTCTTGAACCGTCATAGAACCTGTCTCAAATTCATGAATTCCTGGTCCTTAGCCTAGCTCAACTCTCATGGGAAGAACATGTCTAGAAAAGCCCTGGTAAAACACTCTTATGTCATAGAAGAGACATCTTTGCCCCTGTTTTCCTTCCATTGTGTGAACCAAATGTGGGCCACGTCCTTAAGGTTGTAGGACGCTAACTCTACCCTATCATTCTAATCAATTGTATCACCCAAAAGATATTCTTGACCTCATCAAGAAAATTCTAGTGAATTTCACCAACTTGAAACCCTAGAAATATAGATGGGTTTATCATAACAAAGTTATGGACCCTAGTTGCCACTAGTCCACCACTAGAATTTGTAGTAAGTAGAACATGATAATTGTTGCAGTTAGCTACACTGTTGGCAAACATTTGAATTCCAAAACTCTATATTTGAATCTTCATGATTTGGGACTTAGGAGTTGCGTTAGCATTGTAGGTATTAGCATTCATTTGGTAAGCTCTACAAGGAGGCATAATCTGAAGATGCGTAACGTCATGTTAGAAAGAACATCATACCTACACACGATAAAAATATTAAAAAAGCAAAGTTTTTCATAAAATGCTTCGTAGCCTACCCCTTATAGGGGTGGAGCTCTTTGCACTCATGGAAGGGACTGTACTTAGTGTGACTTTACATACATCCTAGGACTCTTGAACACAATGCTCTAATACCATGTTTCTCACGCACCGAGGCTACCCTTTGACGTAACACGGGACATAAGATCATGAGTTACACCAGGCAACCCTACTCGCATATAAGAAGGATACTTAAAGAATTTCTAAAACATAAATAATTCTGTGCGGAAGCTTAAACATGACTTAATGAAAGTGATGGGGATTACCCATTATAAGTATTCTTATAAAAAAAACTAATAGTTCAGTAACAACTTAATGATAAAACTTAGTTAATCATTGAACATAAGTATGATTGAATATAAGACTTAAATAGACTAGAGATGTTGGAACATGACCCTAACTCGAGAAAAATGGAAATTGAAATATTGAAAATAGCGAGATAACATTTCAATCGTCCTCAAAAAATAGGGACTCACCGCTTATACTTCGGAACGATAGATTGGGGACTGATATATGCATGATTTGAATGCTGAGGACCAAAGCATACATCAAAAGAAAATACAGTGCGTAATACGCATCAGTACTAAAAAGGTACTAAGTATGTGTAACATTCTAGAAAATGTACTTGTTTAGTGAAGAGTCTATTAGGTTTTAACAATATGTATTGGGGTACATAGGCATCTCAATGCCCAATATTGAGTAATATTGGGAATGTTAGAGAATATTTTCTTAAGGGTGTTAGCCAATTTCTATGAATTAACAATAACTTAAAATACACTTTGATGTTCAAATGCTCCAATCGAAGCTTGTTTAGGAATTGTACCTGCGATTAAGACCCTAAGCTAACAAATTTAATTCCATCTCTTACACACATTACGTACGAGGCATCCAAGTGTCAAGCCTAGGTACCATAGCACATGATCATTTAAAATGATCATGTAGATTAAGCATTGCCCAAGGACAAAGTGAGGATCCTTGGGACAAGAAGTGAACTTTCAAAGTGCAACTACATAGTGCACAGTTAGGAAAGTGCACGGAAACACATGTGCTACCGGCCAAGTGACCAAGCGACAAGCCCAACCGATTCGGTTAGGGCGGTTAGGGGGCAGGCGCGCGTCGGGTCAAGCCACGTGGGGCCAAGCTTTCTAACCAATCCTAGGCTCTAACTAACTTACCTAACTAGATAACTAACCTAGGACTAACTAAAATAAACTAACTAGTGTGCCCGAAATCCTAAGACCTAACCGGGTGACACTAGTCGAGTAACTACTAAAGAAACATCCTAGTACCTAACCTAGGATGGTCCAAAGGGGTTGGTTATGGTCCTGGTGACTTAGGGGTACTTTAGTAATTACCCTAGGTCACTTAATTAATTAAATTAGCAACTTAATTAATTAATTTAATTCATGGTCAAATCCGAGACCCTTACCAAATTTTTAGAATTTGGCTAAGTCAAATGCTCTCCTATTTTTAGTCAATTTAGGAGGGGCGTTTTGGTAATTAGCTAATTGAATTATTAAATTAAGTTAATTATCCTAAGTTTAATTAATCAATATTCAGTTCCTAAGACGTAGACTCATGTTTATCAAGTAGAAACCCACGACTGAAAAACAGTGAACAAGCGTAAGAAAAACTCTCGTTTCTCCTTAGGCGATTTCAAGGCAATTCTTCAAGATTTTTCGTGCTAAGATCAGGGTGATCTTTGTACATTCAATTCTATAGTAAGGTATGGGTTTTCTCTCTTGGATTCCTTTCCCCAAGAGTTTTTTCAAACGTTTTGAATTAAAGAAAACCAAAACTACGGTTGTTCCCAATGAAATTTTCGAATGTTCATCTCCCTAGTTCTCCCTATTTCCGATTCTAGTAGTATGTATAATGCAAATATCGATCATGTTATTGGTATGTGGTGCTAACTGATCATTATGTAGGTTTCTCTAAGTTTGTAATGTCGAATGAGACCTATAGGTCAGATCCATATGATTAGAGTATAATTCACATGAGATAAGTGCTTTAAGAAATCACGTAAAGAACTTCACTTGGGAACAAGAATCAAAGCTCGGAAGAAAGGTTCGTGTGTGGGTGGAAACGTGTGGTTGTGGCTGGTTGTAAAGGATAAAAAGGTCTGGGTTTTCTTCTCTCTTGGTCCCTTTCCCAAGAGTCCCCTAAGGTTCAGTACGTATTCCAACCGAAAACTAAGGTTGCCCCCGTTGCATGCCCCTGTTATTAGATCCTCTGAAAAGTTGATGCATGCGGTTGTATGTTTGCTAGTAGAGAATCTTAGGAACGCTTGTCATTGCGTGTAATGTGATGTTTCCGGACAGCGTATGATCATTTTATGTGTGTTCGACTGTATATATGTTTTATGTACACAATAATGCTAAATATCATGAGAAGCATATTACGGATTGTTTTCAAGTACGTGGTGAATTAGGTTCTATGTATTTGTTGTGTTATTAACATATGATGATGAAATCGTGATGTTCATGAACAAGAAAATAAGAGTAAATTCCTTAACGAATTGGTTAAAAGTTTATGTAAAACTCTAAACTAAACGCCTAAGCTAAATGCAAAGAAAGTGAATTAAAGGCATATGTTAATTGAGTATAGTTTCGTCTATTCACTAGTAAAAATGAAGAAAAATATATGCTGCCATTGAGGGTGGAACTCGAGACCTTAAGGTCCTAATACTAAGAGATTAAGCCTTAAAATAAAAGAAAAGAAAATAGGGTGTGTGAGAGGATTCGAACTTGGGCAGGTTGAAAGAAGCCTTAAATTAAAAGAAAAAGAAAATAGTGAGGGAGGGGGGATTCAAACTCGGCTCCTTGGCCAAGGGTGTGAGATACATAAATCTCACATCAAAATAAAATAATAAAAATTGAGGCCACTGGGATTCGATCCCAGATCCTCTTGGCCGAATGAGTGAAGTCATCTAGATAATTAAAAATAATGTGCTGCCTAAGGGATTCGAACATTGGTCCCTTGACTGAAATTGTGAGACACATTAAAATGAAATAAAAAGCAGCCACTAGGGATTCAACTTGGATCCCTTTTCTGCATGTGTAAAATGCATAAGTCTTACACAACATATACTTAGATTGTCATGAAACACTTAGTCAATTATGAGTAACCCAAATTAGGTAAGACCATGAGTTAATGGTAAGAATATTAAATGAAAATTCACGTAATGAGGTGAGTAATTATATTATACTATGATGCTAATGAAAATAGTGACAACATGATAAGAGGCTAAGATGAATGGTGAGACAAGTCTCAACCAAGCCTAAGTAAAGGTCACCCAAAGTACTCACCTAAGAGAGTGTTGAACATTAAGAGACAAGTCTCAATCACATTCTATATGTAAGTGTAAGGACAATTCACACTTAATACGTAAAGAAGAGATGAGAAATCATATAATGAGATATGAATACCTCATGCTAAGAAGCAAGCTTCGATGATGTATGAATTGAATGTAAATAGGAACTTTAAACTAAGAACCGATAGGCTAGCTATGAGGGGTGTGATGCCTTCCTTTGGGATGGGCGGAGGTTCACATAAATCTCATGAGATGAGACTGTCCACCAAGGTGGGTATGGGTCTCCCTAAATCTCCTTGTCTTTGAACTATGTTGCCAACATAGGGAACTAGCTTGGTTCGAACCCTTAAAGCTAGCATGTTTTGGTTTCACTTTGGCCAGTGACTCCACCTCTTTTCGGTGTGGGGGAGACACCGGATTTCATGATGCTCACATGATCTATGTCAGTTAAGGTTGAAGTTCCTCAAAGTATGAAAGATAATGAAATGAACGATACCGAAAGCTTTTGTGTAAGACAATCAGGAGGTGAGACCGGACTCAAGTATTGACATTAGGTGATTCTTGGTCATTGCACTTCATGATCCTGATGAGAGTCTTAAACTTCATCCTAGGTATAGATGGTGTTTACATCAGCCTATGAATGAAAGAAATGAATAATGTGAAGTACGAATGAATGAATCAAGCAGGATCTGTGTTTGCTAAAGGAGGCCCTCAGATTGAGATCCCATATGTTGGGCCCTCACTTGAGATGTCTTAATGCTACGTCCATGATTCTAAGGTCTCATGGATATGAAATGTATAATATAAGAAATATGAAATGTATATTATGTGAACCTATGTGTGTATGATGTGTGACATATTCATGGCATGACCTTCCTAGTACGAAATAGTCAAAGTCAAGAGACTTGACCTTCTAAGAAAGCATGTTGATTAGGAAGAGCCATTCTTGTTGATGCATTACCGTTATGTGTTTTTGCATGTACCCATACTTAGTACAAGTGTGTACTAATTCCATACAATATTACTATTTTAGGTGCAGGCTCAGGTGGACATTGAGGGTATCATTGCAGCTGTTCGGACTCAGAGATTTCATCCGGACTTGGTAGGTCCTCATGTATTCGAGGATGTATGCCTTTATATTTCTTGCTTAGTAGTAGGTTTGAACTAGTGGGGTAGGTTCCACTAGTGTTTCTTTTCTATTTTATTCAGACGCTTGTAATGATGCCCTTTTGGCAAGTATTACTTATGACATGAGATTCCATTTGTTTCAAGTTGTATGATCTTATAATTAGATGTTTAATGTATGAGCAATGAACTTCCTTAAAGATATGCATTTATATGAAGTCTAGGTATACTTCAACTATAAAAAAAAAGTTTTTAATCTTCTGCTAAAATTAACCGTATGAATGTGATGAATGCAAGAAGAGGCTTGTCTGCGACCTCTGAGAGGTCAACGACGCCAGTTGCAATTCGGATTCCAGAATCCAGGTTGTGACACAAGCAAAAACATTAGAATATCAAATCATCAGTGTTTGATAAGAATAAAGGTTTAACAGTTATTGGCTTATGCCAATGAAGGGAGCAAAACATAATGACTCATCAATTGGAGTATAAATATATGCCCCAGCATCTATATATTATGCAAATAATCAAAGAATGGGCATAGTAAATAAAGATTGGCTTATAAAGACTTCATGCCCAATTTAACAAGAATGGAAAGAATAACTTGTAAGTAGGGTAGTCAAATCATTTCTTTAGTCTTTTGGATTACTTACTTGATTCATTGTAGGTATGGGACTACATTGAATCATTGCACTCGTAAGTAAAACATAGGATAAAAGGAGATCATTTAACTACACAACAAAAAGAAGAAAAGACTGAAAAATAAATTAAGGCTGGGAAAGGGAGTTTCGGCCTAATGGGAGCAAAAAATATTAATTTTTGCTTGAGTTGTTCTAAAATTATGTTCATGATTCCAAGGTCTTATGTTCATATAGAAAATGATTTGTGTGCTTTAAATGCATGAAAATATGTCATATTCATAGAGTGATTCATAAATAACGAATTAGGAAAGTGAAGTGACTTCACTTTCCAAAAATGGCATGTTGCTATAGGAAGAGCTTTCCTTGATCATGCATAGTCCTTATGTGTTTATTTGCATATACCCATACTTAGTACAAGTGTGTATTAACCCATATACAATTATTATTTTTATAGGTGCAGGTCCTTAAATAAGATTGAAGATCAGTTGAAGCTGTCTGGACTAGTACCTCCAGACTTTGGTAGGTCATCTTGAGCTTTAGTAGATTAGACATATCTAGTGGATGTTGTTCCTAGCGTTTCCTTTCAAACATTTGCTCAAGCTTTCGTATTAAGGCTGGTTTGGCAACTATTAATGACATTATGAATTCTTCATTTCAATTGCTCAATCTGTTAATAGATGGTTGTTTATTTTGAGCTATTAGAATATCACTCTTATGCAAGAATTATATGAATTCTAAGTACACTTCAGTAAATTTAAAAAGTTTTAAATATTTTGCTAAATTTAACTGTATGATTGTGATGAAAGCTAAGAAGAGGCTTGTCTGCGACCTCTTAGAGGTTAACAACGTCGGTCCCATCTAGGGTCTAGGACCCGGGTGTGATAAACTTGGTATCAGAGCATGAGGTTAAATTACCTAGGAACTAAGGCTCAAAACAACCACGTTGCGTAGTTTCTAGCTTATGGTTGTGAAGTGCACCACAACCATGACTTAGAGACTTAGTGATGTTAAGAATCTTCCCTTCTTCTACTCTTTATCGTGCTGTGTAGAGTTTTAACATTTTGTGTCATTCTAGCATATAACTTCCTTCTTGTGTGTGCATGTAGAAAAATGAACACAAGAAGAAACGCAGGCAGAAGAGTTGGAGAAGCAGCTGCTGGGGGAAACCAAGCTCCTCCTCAAGCCCCGGCTGCTGGAGTGCAAGTGCCTATCAACCCAGCTGCGTTGACGGATGGAGAAGTGAGAGAAACACTAGTTCAGATGGACCAAGCCATCACTGCTCAGGCACAGGCTATCATAGCCCAGTACACTAGAGAGGGTGTTCCCAGGGTGAACCCACATGCTAGCACCATGACTAGTACACTAAGAGATTTCACCAGGATAAATCTTCCAATCTACTTCGGCTCCAGAACCAATGAGGATCCCCATGAGTTTGTGGACGAGGTCCACAAGATTCTATGTGCTATGGGTGTTAATGAAGAGGAGAAGGCTGAGTTGGATACATACCAGCTCAAGGATGTGGCTCAGGTATGGTACAAGATGTGGGTAGATGGCCGAGCACCAGGAGAAGTCCCCATCACTTAGGACATTCTCAAGACTCTATTCCTGGAGAGGTTGTTTCCCAGAGAGCAGAGAGAGGCTAAGGTTGACAAGTTCATCAACCTACGTCAGGTAGGTATGTCAGTCAAGGAATACTCCTTGAAGTTTGTTAAACTTTCCATATATGCTTCTTCCCAGGTGTCTAGTAGCAGGGATGAGATGAGCAGGTTTGTGACTGGTGTATCGGAGGATCTAAAGGAGGAATGTCGGGAAGCTATGTTGCATGATAACATGGACCTTGCTAGGTTGATGGCACATGCACATCAGGTGGAGGAGAGTCATCGGAGGAAGAGAGGACGAGAAGGAAAGAATCATAGGCCCTCGGATCAGGCTGGTTCTAGCACTGGTAGAAGTTTGTTTGGAGTCCAGGACATGCCCAAGTTCAAGAAGCAGCACCAGCACTCAGGTAATCCTACTCCTTCCAGGAACACTAATGCCAAAAGGGGGGCAAGTTTGGCCTCAAGAAGGGCAATAATAGAAATGCCCAGCGTGACATAAAGTCGTGTGGTAAGTGTGGTCGTTTGCATGGATGTGAGTTCATGGTAGGTTCTAATGCCTGCTATGGGTGCGGAAAAAGTGGGCATATGGTCAGGGACTGCCCACATGTGAAGAATCAGGCCAAAAAAGATACTCAGCCTCAGCCTAATCCTACTGCTGCACCCGAGCCTCCCAGGAGGAGCAAGTTCTATGCTTTGAAAGGTAGAGAGGATCAGGCGAAGTCAGCTGATGTGGTAAGAGGTACCTTGCATGTCTGATCTTTTCCTGTGTATGCATTGTTATATCCAGGATCCACCTTGTCTTTTGTTACTCCTTTAGTAGCTAGTAAATTTGATTTTCTTCCTAAGATCTTGCATGAACCTTTTCTAGTTAGTAATCCCATAGGAGACTATAGAGATTGCCCAATAACTGTTCTTGATAGAGTTACCTATGCAGACCTAATAGAATTAACCCTGCTTGACTTTGATATAATTTTGGGTATGGATTGGCTCCATAAATGCTACGCTACCATAGACTGTTGAAACAGGGTAGTAAGGTTTCAGTTTCCTAATGAGTTAGAGCTGGAATGGGAAGGGCATAGTTCAAATCCAACAGGCCAAATAGTTTCCCATCTTAAGTCCAATAAGATGTTATCTAAGGGGTATTTATACCACTTAGTCATAGTCAATGACTTAGAACATGAAGTTCATTCCATAGACTATGTGTCCATAGTGAATGAGTTTCAAGATGTCTTTCCAGAGGATTTACCAGGAATCCCTCCTGAACACGAAATTGACTTTGGTGTTGACTTAGATCCAAACACCAAACCAATTTCCATTCCTTCTTATAGAATGTCTCCAGCTGAACTCAAAGAGTTGAAGTTGCAGTTAAAAGATCTACTTGATAAGGGCTTCATCCATCCGAGCATATCCTCATGGGTGCTCCAGTGTTGTTCGTTAAGAAAAAGTATGGCACCCTTAGAATGTGTATCGATTATCGGCAACTCAACAATGTCACTATAAATAACAAATACCCTCTTCACAGAATTTATGATCTATTTGATCAGCTCCAAGGTTCAAGTTTATTTTCTAAAATAGATCTCCGGTCAGGGTATCACCAGCTTAGAGTGAGACAAGAGGACATTCCTAAGACTGTCTTCAATACTAGGTAGGTCATTACAAGTTTCTTGTCATGTCATTTGGTCTCACTAACGCACCATCCGCGTTTATGGACCTTATGAATAGGGTCTTCCGTGAATACCTTGATTCTTTTTTCATAGTATTCATAGATGAAATCTTCATATACTCTAAGACCAAAGAAGAGCATGAACCGCATATGAGAATGACATTGCAAGTACTCACGGAACATCAGTTGTATGTAAAATTCAGCAAATGTGAGTTTTGGCAGAGATCAGTGACCTTCCTTTGTCATGTTGTGTCCGACCAGGGTGTAGAGGTTGATCCGAAAAAGATTGAGTCAGTAAAGAACTGGCCGAGACCTCTCACTTCTACTGACATCTGGAGTTTCTTGGGTTTGGCTGGTTACTATCGCAGGTTTGTTGAGGGCTTTTCCGCTATTGCTTCTCTATTGACAGCTTTAACAAAGAAGAAGGCAAAGTTTGAGTGGTCTGAAACTTGTGAAAATAGCTTCCAAGAACTCAAAGACCGACTCACTTCAGCCCCAGTTCTCACATTGCCGAGGAGTGGTGAAGGGTATGTGGTGTACTGTGATGATTCCCGAGTAGGTTTGGGATGTGTTCTTATGCAGGATGGCAAGGTGATTGCATATGTATCAAGACAGTTGAATATCCACGCAAGAATTACCCTACCCATGATCTTGAGTTAGCTGCAGTGGTATTTGCGTTAAAACTTTGGAGACATTACATATATGGTGTACATGTTGATGTATTTACTAACCATAAAATTCTTCAGTATGTTTTTACACAAAGAGAATTGACTATTCATCAGAGAAGATGTCTAGAGCTGCTCAAGGATTATGACATGAGTGTCCACTATCACCCAGGTAAGGCTAATGTAGTTGCCGATGCTTTGAGACGATTGAGCATGGGAAGTGTGTATCATATTGATGATGACAAGAAGGAGTTGGTTAAAGAGGTACACCAATTGGCTAGGTTAGGTGTACAGCTGTTTAATACACCAAGTGGGGGTGTTTCAGTTCATTCCAGTTCTGAATCCTTATTTGTTGTAGATGTTAAAGCTAAGCAACATCTCGACCCAGTACTCATGGAGTTGAAAGACTCAGTGTTGAGTAAGCTGAATGAATCATTCTCCATAGGGGGAATGGTGTGCTTAGATACCAGGGCAGATTGTGTGTGCCCAATATTGATAATCTGAGACCTAATATTATTGTAGAGGCTCATGGCTCGAGGTATTCCATTCATCCAGGTTCCACCAAGATTTATCATGATCTCAAGGAGATCTATTGGTTGGAAGGTATGAAGCGAGATATTTGTATGTTTGTGGAGGAGTGCCCCAATTGCCAACAGGTTAAGGCCGAACACCTTAAGGGTAGAGGTCTTACCCAGTCGATTGAGATCCCAACATGGAAGTGGGAGGCTATTAATATGGACTTTGTGGTTGGTCTGCCCAGGACCAGGAAACTGCATGATTCCATTGAGGTCATTATTGACAGGATGACTAAGTCTGCTCACTTCATTCCTGTGAAGTCTACTTACGGGGCCGAAGATTATGCCAACCTGTATATTGATAAGATAGTGAGGTGGCATGGGATCCCTTTATCTATCATTTCAGATAGGGGAGCCCAGTTCAATTCTCACTTTTGGAGATCTTTCCAAAAGAACTTGGGTACACATATGAAGCTCAGTACTGCTTTTCATCCTCAGATGGATGGACAAGCAGAGCGTTTCATTTAGACCCTTGAAGACATGCTGATGGAATGTGTTATTGACTTCAAGGGTAGTTGGGATGATAACTTGCCACTGATTGAGTTCACTTATAATAATACCATTCCAGTATTGGGATTACACCTTTTAAAGCACTGTATGGCAGGAGATGTAGGTCCCCGGTTGGGCGGTTTGAGGTAGGAGAGTCTTCCATCCTTGGCCCTGAGATCATACATGAGGCTATGGAAAAGGTCAGGATGATCAGGGATAGATTAGCTACTACTTACAGTCGTCAAAAATTCTATGATGATAATAGGAAGAGGGCTCTTGAATTCTAGGTAGGTGATCAAGTCTACCTGAAGATATCACCCATGAAAGGGGTGATGATATTTGGTAAGAAAGTAAGTTGAGTCCGAGGTATATAGGTCCTTGTGAGGTCTTACAGCGAGTAGGGAATGTTGCCTATGAACTGAAGTTACCAAATGATTTGGCTTCTGTTCATCCAATGTTTCATGTTTCGATGCTCAAAAAGTGTCTAGGTGATCCTGCATCCATCCTGCCTGTTGAGGGGTTAGGAGTCGATGAGAACCTTTCTTATGAAGAGGTTCCAGTTGAAAATTTAGATCGCCAAGTGAAGTAGGTGAGGAACAAGGAGGTTGCCACCGTAAAGGTGTTATGGTGCAACCACCTTGTTGAGGGAGCAACATGGGAGGCCGAGGCGGACATGAGATCCTGTTACTCTCACTTGTTCAGTTCTTGAGGTTAGATATACTCTTCCTAAGTCTAATTTTGTTTATGAAACTCTAAATTTTAGTGCATTAGTCGGTTTTGGTGTTTTAAGTACATAACTGTGTGTTTTATACTTGCACTATATGAGTTAATATGAGTTCATGCTTGCATTGATGTTGTTGTTTTTATATAGCGTTGACATGATTTTTGTGTCGCATGAGTTGTGATGTGCATTGAGTTAAAGTGAGATTGAGAAGGAAGTTCCTCAATTTCATATATGAAGCTTCAGATAAGCTTTGAGTGATGTGCATCATCCAAAGTAAGTTGTGAATCAGATATTCACAAAGAGTAAGTTTCAATTATGTTGATGTGTTTTTCGAAAATACCATCTTTGATTCAAAATGATGTGTAGTGTCATTCGGGGACAAATGTTCCTAAGGGGGGATAATGTAACATTCAAGAAAATGTACTTGTTTAGTGAAGATTCTATTAGGTTTTAAGAATATGTATCGGGGTACATAGGCATCCCAATGCCCAATATTGAGTAATATTGGGCATGTTAGAGAATATTGGCTTAAGGGTGTTAGCCAATTTCTATGAATTAACAATAACTTAAAATACACTTTGATGTTCAAATGCTCCAATCCAAGCTTGTTTAGGAATTGTATCTGCAATGAAGACCCTAAGCTAAAAATTTTAATTTCATCGCTTACACACATTAGGTACGAGGCATCCAAGTGTCAAGCCTAGGTACCATAGCACATGATCATTTAAAACGATCATGTAGATTAAGCAGTTCCCAAGGACATAGTGAGGATCCTTGGGACAAGAAGTGAACTTTCCAAGTGAAACTACAGAGTGCACGGTTAGGAAAGTGCACTGCAACACATGTGCAAGCACATGAGCAAGCACATGTGCTACCGGCCAAGGGACCAAGCGATAAACCCAACCGATTCGGTTAGGGCGATAAGGGGGCAGGCGCGCGTCGGGTCAAGGCACATGGGTCCAAGCTTCCTAACCAATCCTAGGCTCTAACTAACTTACCTAACTAGATAACTAACCTATGACTAACTAAAATAAACTAACTATTGTGCCCGAAATCCTAAGACCTAACCGGGTGACACTAGCCGAGTAACTAACTAAAGAAACATCCTAGTACCTAACCTAGGATCCAAAGGGGTTGGTTATGGTCCTAGTGACTTAGGGGTACTTTAATAATTACCCTAGGTCACTTAATTAATTAAATTAGCAACTTAATTAATTAATTTAAATTCATGGTCAAAATTATGCTAAGTCAAATGCTCTCGTATTTTTATCATTAGAATATCAAATCATCAGTTTTTGATAAAAACGAAGTTTTAACCGTTATTGGCTTATGCCAATAAAGGGAGCAAAACATAATGACTCATCAATTGGAGTATGAATATATGCCCCAGAATCTATATATTATGCAAATAATCAAATAATGGGCATAGCCAATAAAGATTGGCTTATAAAGACTTCATGCCCAATTTAACAAGAATGGAAAGAATAACTTGTAAGTAGGGTAGTCAAATCATTTCTTTAGTCTTTTGGATTACTTAATTGATTCATTGTAGGTATGAAACTACAATGAATCATTGCACTCGTAAGTAAAACATAGGATCAAAGGAGATCATTTAACTACACAACAAAAAGAAGAAAAGACTGAAAAATAAACTAAGGCTGGGAGAGGGAGCACTCGGCCTAAGGGGATCAAAAATATTAATTTTTGCTTGAGTTGTTGTAAAATTATGTTCATGATTCCAAGGTCTTATGTTCATATAGAAAATGAGTTGAATGCTTTAAATGCATGAAAATATGTCATATTCATAGCGTGATTCTTAAATAACAAATTAGGAAAGTGAAGTGACTTCACTTTCCAAAAATGGCATGTTGCTATAGGAAGAGCTTTCCTTGATCATGCATAGTCCTTATGTGTTTATGTGCATATATCCATACTTAGTACAAGTGAGTACTAACCCATATACAATTATTATTTTTATAGGTGCAGGTCCTTGAAGAAGATTGAAGATTAGTTGAAGTTGTCTGGACTAGTACCTCCAGACTTTGGTAGGTCCTCTTGAGTTCGAGGCTGCCTACGCTTTATTCTCTAGCTTTAGTAGATTAGACATAGCTAGTGGATGTTGTCCCTAGCGTTTCCTTTCAAACATTTGTTCAAGCTTTCGTATTAAGGCCGGTTTGGCAAATGTTAATGACATTATTAATACTTCATTTCAATTGCTCAATCTGTTAATAGATGGTTGTTTATTTTGAGCTGTTAGTATATCATTCTTATGCAAGAATTATATGAAGTCTAAGTACACTTCAGTAAATTTAAAAAGTTTTAAATTTTCCGCTAAGGTTAACTGTATGATTGTGATTAAAGCTAAGAAGAGGTTTGTCTGCGACCTCTGAGAGGTTAACGACGTCGGTCTCATCTAGGGTCTAGAAACCGGATGTGACAGTATGCAAGATAGTATAAAACTAAACAATTATACACATAACTGAACAACGCAATAAAATAAATGATATAATCTGAACATTAAAGAAAATAATAAAATATGTTGAATAGTGAACTAACCTAATATGCAATGACAAAGTATAAACATGTTGAGATTGAATACTGAATAATATTTGATAACATGGTCAATGTGTTAGAATCTGACTGTGGAGCTATTATTAACTGACAAAAAACAACAGGAGCTATCCATGGAGTTCGATGTATTGCACCATTAAGAGGACCCAATATACCTTGCCAAGGGTATAAAGTCATGACTGGCATGATCAGTTAATATGTTGCCCACCGAAGGAACTTATCCTACAGGAACACATAGTTCTGTGATTATGAGGGTAATTGACCCTTAGTCCAATCGGTGTTATGCCTAATCCGAACTGATTATGTAAGTAATACATTATAAACTAAATTTGTGTATTACTGAATAACTAAAAATACTCCTATTGTAACTGAAAATGTAAAATTAATGTACTTATAATGAAACATTCTTACTGAGGAATGTATATCTGAATAAACTAACCTAGCAAGTGTAATTCATGAAGTAAACAAATCTACACAACTAAGGTTCGGAAGTGTCATGCAAATCCTTAAGCAACAATTCCTTAAAAACATGAAAATGTGATTTGGATTACTCTTATAACTAAATCACAACATAAATCTGAAATTCTAGAAACCCTAGATCTAACATCATATAGACAACTAAGAACCGGACAAAATTCAAAGATCTTGTTGATGAAAGGAATCAACTAGTGAATTCCCACATATCTAGTGAAGAATTCACGGAGAAAACTTTGATTTTGGGGCAGGAATTGAAGAAAACTTGTTGTGTTCTTGGAGAGGGATTGGTCGACTCTTTCTCCTTCTTTTCGTTCAACTTGATGATTATTTGGAGAATGAGTTGGCTAGAGTAAGTTCAAATCAAGTTAATAGTACAAAACTGACTAATACGCATAGGTTAGGTCATGAATGATGTAGTATAGGGGTCCAACACATACGGAAAAAAGTTAAATTACGAAAAAATAAAGATTCAACCTCGAGGTTTGTTAAATATTATTTTTTATATTTGAATTTTAATTTGACGGCCAATGATTTATTGAGTCTTGAATTGCAAAAGCTTACCCCTTAAAAGTGCAGGAAGAAGTTAAATAGGAAATCAGAGAACCAAAAAAAAAAAAGATAGGTTGTAATTATGGAGAAGAAGATAATGAAAAGGATAACTACGTATGAATGTCTATCCCTAGTATTGAGGAGAAGGAGGGACAAGTTACATGAATAAGGTCTTAATGAAACCATTCTATGTTGTGTCCTTACTTTCTATATGTTTCCTTAATTTAAAAAGTAGTTTTGCATGAAATGATGTTTTTATTAAAAAAACAATTTTTGCATGAAACAATGTTTTTATTCAAAAAATAGTTTTGCATGAAACAATGCTTTTCTTTAAATAATGTTTTTCATGAAACAAACATAAGATTGTATTTCTCTTTATTTTATTTGATATTCTTTTCTTACTTTGTATTTTTTTTAAGTGTAATAGCTTATTGAATATGGTAACGGGCTATGTGTTTGGCTTACCTAC
This sequence comes from Solanum lycopersicoides, assembly GCA_022817965.1. Taxonomy (NCBI): domain Eukaryota; kingdom Viridiplantae; phylum Streptophyta; class Magnoliopsida; order Solanales; family Solanaceae; genus Solanum; species Solanum lycopersicoides. The sequence goes on from JAJJBR010002323.1 coordinate 4,806,636, forward strand.
TGGTTTTGTTAGAAGGTGTTATGATGACCTGAGATTTTACTCCGTGAAAATTATTACAATTTTAACTTTGGGGTGGGGGGGAGAAGATTTTAGAGTTAAAAAAGATAGTAAAATAATAATGTAGAGAATAAAGAATTAGAGATAAATAGATGGGTGAGATTGTTTAGATAAGAAAAGAAATAATAATAATCGTAAAAGAAAATAATTAGAACTAAGAATTTCTAATGATGGAGTGATTTTAAGGGAAAGAAAGAATTTCATAAAAAGTTTGAATCGAGGAAAAGAAGAGAAAATTTGGTAGAGAAGCAAATATATGTATGAAAAAGAATTTAGAAAGAGAGGAAAAGACACAACAAAAAGGAAAGAACAATAAAATAATCATTTTTCTTTTTAAAGGAAGTAGAGAAAAATAAAGACATATAAAATAATATTTTTTTTCCTTTTAAAGGAAATCGAGAAAGAAAATTCACGAAAAAATGTACGTAATAATCTATAGGTTTGTCATGGTGTGTCAATTCTTTTCATAAATGTACCTTTTCTATTCAGCACAAACACACAAAAAAAATATTATAGACCAAACCCTAAATCTATTTTCTTCTCATCAGCCACACTTTCTCTCACCCTGTATCTCTTGCAATTTTATTTCTAATGTGGTACTTTCGTCATCCGTGGATGCGTTATAAAATTTCCTTTTGCTTGAGAGTAATATAGTCTTGTTCCCTACTCCTTCTTAGATGTGCCTCTCTATAGTCCTTTTACCTAATCATTCTTAGATGTGCCTCTCTATAGTCCTTTTACCTAATCATTCTTAGATGTGCCTCTCTAGAGAGATGACTCTTTTATTTCATGCTCCAAGTCATATCAAATCTTCAAGTACAAAGAAGATTTTACACTCACAAGAATACCACTCTCTTAATTAATGTACATATAATCTCACAAAATACATTTATTCCCTTTTTTATCTGTCTTGACATTATTTTGAAGAACGAGTGTAGATTTGATACCTATAATAATGAATAATTCACTACACCACAAGAGGTAAATCAGTATTCCACTTGGCTTGTTCTCTGTTAAACTACATTAATTTATAAATCAATGATTTAGTATAGATCTTTATGTTGTTTGCGATTTCAATTTTGTTTCTTTTATGGACCCTGGGTATCATGATGTATAATAAATAGGTTATTATCTCTTTAAAAAAAGAATCCAATAATAGAGTTCATACATGCTCATGACTTTAGACTAATCTTTGTACTTATGGTGAGTTAGTACGTGCAATTCAAATAAACGCTCCTATTATTGTTGCTTTCGTGTTGTTTACTATAATGATTTTTATTAATATTTTTCATATTACCCTTTAATTTTTATACAAAAACCAGAGCGAAGAATTCCAATTTAAGACTCTGTGTCACTACAAGATATAAAATATGCATATACATATTTATTTCTATCTTTGACTACTTTGAAACTCACTTAAACATAAATAAACAGAGGGAGCAGCACCACTTATTCCATTCTCTATATCATTTATTTGTGTTACTGTTTTTGTATGGCAGTTGACGTTTGATTGAAATAATTATAATTAATTTCCACGAGTAGCTTATAGTTCACTAAGTGCAATACATGAAAGAGTCTAAACACAATATTTTTGTTCTTAAATCCTACCATATAGTTTAAATCAGTGGTTTACATATATGATATATTGAGTCTCCATTACATAGAATCATTTTTGCATCTTTCGAATAGAACTCCTTAGGACAGGTCTAAAGTCTCGAACACATTAAAACATTGAAGACTGTATCTAGTTTGCTTGTTTTGATATATAGTAAAGATCCAATATTTCCTCAATACATTGTCTCAACTACGGATGGACTTGGTTTGTCAATGTTTAGTTTTTTAGCGGTCCTAATTGAAGTATTAATGGGCTTGGCACTTTCCATGTGGATGCTTTTTAGCAGATCACCAATATTCTTTTGTTCATTGATCATAGTGCATGTTTATAACTTCTTAAACTTAAGCTTGAAAAGAATCTTAGATCCCCCATTATATTGGTTAATGTTTTGCATAGTGAATCCAATGTTGCTCAAAAGATAGTGTCATCGACATTTCTTGAACGACGAGTATATTTGTCCCCCTTGATTTGAAGAATATAGTGTTGTTAGGTTATCACATGACCAACTTCATCAGTAGACCAATATTATTATAAGGTCATCACGATTATCATTGGCAAATTGAAATGTTCATGTAAATGCTAAGTTGTCCTTCTTTAATGTCCAGTATGTTTGCACATCTAAGCTATATGCAGTCCTACAAGAAATTAATGGGATTGGTATGCAATGAATTTTGTAAAGCATAATCTATTTGAAAATCATTGACCACATATAGGAGATTAATGACTCCTTTCAATCCAACTTCTCCTTATAATGGAAATCTACTATGTAGTGTTTAGTACTCTCATGTCAAACTTTATTTTAACACTCTAAATAGTACATGTATTGTTAGCGTGAGGAGGAGTAGGATTTAATTGAGGAAAAACTATAATGACCCTCTAGATAATTCATGTATTATTGGCTTAGTTATTATGCTTAAAGAATTCTTATATTGACCCAAGTAATTTATCACTTTCTAAGAACGATAGTTTAGTAAGTAACCTGGTAGTTTATTTGCATTTATTTCGTGTTTCTCTGTTTTAAAACGTTCGAAACATAACAATTTGATGAAAATTCAAGAAGCCAACCTCAGATTTCAATTCAGACGATTATGTATGGTTTGGAATTTGATTTTTTTCTAGGACCTTTCATACGGATCATGAGTCTCCGGGCTAATTTCGACCACCGGAATTTGGGTTAAAATGAAGTTTTGATGATGGACCTACCTTTTTTCTAGATGACCTTAGTTGGAATTTCTATGGCTACATTGAGTATAGAAAATTTGGTGGGGTATAATTTCACTTTCGTGCACAAGTTTTCAAATGAATCTTGAGAAACATGTCAGTTTTTTCAATTGATGCTACAACATTTTGTGTTTGTGCCACCTTCAGCAAGGTGGCATATGTGCCTTCAGAACCATTGAAGGTTGTTAGTTACCATTGTTATATCATGGCCCTCAGTCTATAATAGAGATTAGTTGTCATGTTGCGTTGACCACCCTTAGTAATATTGTTCGCGAGGTTTGACTTTTGTGAGTGCGAAGGTCATTTAATGGGTGACCTCCTTTTGGGACCTCCTTCTGCTGCCATAGGGATATGTATTTGTGACTTGAAATTTGAATAAAATAGCATACTATTATTTCTTTTTAGTCTATAATTTCCTTCTACAATTGTGAGAGTTGTTTGTGTCCGATTTGGGCGATTTCGAGTTTAGTGTGTCCGGGAAGGTTGCAACTATGCATTGGGATTACTGGGGAAACATTTTTTGCAGTATAATCTTCTCCAAAGGGCCTCCCACCAATTTTGTTGGTGATTAAATGTTTAATTGTTTCATGTTTGTGTTTTGGTATGTTTTGTGCCCTTAATTGTTTCTCATTTTGGGATACTAGTTCGAGGAGCATAAATTGGCCTTTTAATGGAACCAATTGTCATATTACAAAGTTGGGTCCCACATTACCATATGGATTCAAATTTTAGTCTATCTCTAATTAATATGGTTGGTGTCTAAACGACCGTATTAATATTGTGATTATATATATTATAGTCTGGTAGCATTCGGAAGGGAGAAGCATTGGAATTGTGAAGTTGAAGCACATGTGATTTTCTTTGAGGTAGGTTATGGCTTCATGACCTTAAATATTGTGCTCGAGAATGTAAATAAATGTTGATTTGCGTGAATTTGAGTTTGGTAGCAAGTTTAACATGCTTTGTGAGTCAATATAAAGTATTAAGATTTTTTCAGGTTTTTTTAGGTAGTGGCATGTTGTTCTTCTTGTTCGCAATTATTGCAATATTGTGGCATGTTTTGTAATTGATTATTCTTTTGGTTTAAATCATGTTTGGCCTTAGTCTATAAGTAGACTAGTGCTTGTCTTAGACTTGCATATTTTGGAGCATGTGCTTTGTGTATATGACATAGATCTTTGTAGATTTATGTAGCAGAATTAGGTTACAGATAATGATTATTAGTTAAGTAGTAGCTCTGATCAGATGACCTTCTGTCCATACCTCCCCTTTTCTACGGCCCTAGTTATTCAAGATTAGGCTGTCTGATACGGTTGGACAGTTTGGGATTGTATTTTCAGAGTTTTTGTATTGATTATCTTGGAGTGGACATTGTTGCAATAAGGCATTGTGATGTTTATTTGATATGGTATTATTTAGGAGCCTTATGGTTGGATATTCAAGGTATGGTAAAATTTACCCTATTGATGTGACATACGATTATTCAACACCCTTATGTTCGCAGATTCAAGGTCTAATTACATTGCTCTTATATTAGTCAGAAATTCGGTATTTGTACATTTGATCTTCTGTCACAATCCATGATTGGGGGTATATATAGAGACTAAATATTTGGCACTTCAGATGACAATCTATTAATTAAATGCATAGTAGTATACAAACATTCCACCTAGTATTATAAATTACTTCTTAGTAGTCTGAATGGTTTTATTATTTCTGGAAAAAAAATATTCTTGAAAGTAGTAGCAGCTAAAGGAAGGTACAAAAGCACAACTCTTCTAAAGAAAACTCATCAACCAAACTGTGACCCGAAAAATTTCAAGAAATTAGCATTTTGATTTCCCTAGTTTTGTCGAATGTATGCTCTTTTCGCATGTCTCGGGGATAGAAATTAATTCTTGATTCAGTTAACATTGTTTTTGCTCCTATATAGTCTAGAACTTTTTATGAATATTATGATACAATAATGTTTTCAAGAAATTGTTTTAATTTTAATTTGACATAATATGATCACATTGTTTTTGTTGATTAAAATGAAGAATGATTTGCTACCAAGTACCTTATTGGTAAGAATTGATTTAGTGGGTGTTGGAATGGATTTTCCAATGCTCACAACCTTCTCAAAAGAGATTCCCTAGACTTCTAATTGAGTAAACCTTGTGAATTTTAGGTAACACCTTGTATATGCTTAAATCCTAGTCATTTTATTAAAGAAAGAGTTACGTTTTTCATCTTATTTATCTAATATGCACCAATAGTGTAACTCAATTTATTTATTAACATTGAGATGTAATATTAAGAACGATGATATATTAAACAAGGTAAAAGTTTGTCTCGTGGTGTACAAGATAAGAAAATTGAGTTTGGGATGGCGTTGGTTGTTGGGTTTTATTTGCCCTGATTTCTTACCATAAACAGGTTTTCCTTTTAGGAAAAGATTTTTGATTGACTAATCCTTTTTCTTGTAGGAAAAGATTTAGAAATCTATAAAAAGAGTCATGTTCTTTCTAACTTAATTAGCATTCACAATGTAGTCTTAAGGGCTTTGAGAGTTTCGGTTAGGGGGAGAACTTATGGGTCATAATTTTGATACGTTATCACTTATGTGAACCTCCATCACTTATGTGAACCTCCATGTATTCTCAATTAATTGGTCGAGATTATTGTTTCTCTTTGTATTTTGCACTCTCATATTTATAGTGGATTGCTCATATCCTTTGTGGACTTAGGTCGATTGACCGAACCACGTTAAATCTTTGTGTCTTTTGGTGTATTTCTCATTTGTGGTCTTTTGAGGTTTGCTCTTCTAGCTTTTGTGTTTACACCTCTTATTTTATATCCTAACAAGTGGTATCATAGTCATGGTTCAATGATGGAACCAAGTTAGAGATGGGTGTTCATTTTGGTGGGTGTAGTTCTAGCTGCAACCTTTTTTGCTGAAGATTTTGTTGGAGAAATTGTTTCAGAGATGTTCTTTGTGTCGAAACGTAGATTTGATGGAGGAGATTATGGAGAGGAGATACAATTTGTTGAATATTATGTGAAGAAGGTGGACAAATTTATTTTGTCAAAAATTTAGGCCAAGGGGGAGATTTGTTGTGTTTTATTTGCCCTGGTTTCTTACCATAAACAGGTTTTCCTTTTAGGAAAAGGTTTTGGATTGACTAATCCTTTTTATTTTAGGAAAAGGTTTAGAACTCAATAAATAGAGGCTTGTTCCTTCTAACTTAGACATCATTCACAAGGTAGTCTTAAGGCTTTGAGAGTTTCGGTTAGGTGTAGAATATGTGGGTCAAAAGTTTGATACGTTATAACTTGTATGAACCTCCTATGTATACTGAGTGAATTGGTTGAGGTTGTTTCTCAGTGTATTTTTTACTTGCATATTTATAGTGGATTGATCATCTCCTTTGTGGAAGTAGGTTGATTGACTGAATCATGTTAAATCTCAATATTTTTTGGTGTATTTCTCATTTGTCTTCTTACTCGTGATTTTTCGAGGTTTGCTCTGCTAGCTTCCGCATTTATACGTGCTTATTTTGAGTCTTTAAAAGTTGTATCTGAGACAGATTCAATGATGGAGTTAGGTTCAATGGTTCGATAATCTATGATCAAAACAGGTTAGAAAGAGGTGTTCATCTCTGCGGGTGTACTTCTAACCGCAACCTTTTTGAATGTAATGAGGATTTTTGTTGGAGAAATTGTTTCAGAGAGGTTGTCTATGTTGAGACATAAATTATACAAAGGAGAATATGTAGATGAGAAGCAATTTGATGAAGATTAAGTAAAGAAGGCGTACAAATTTATTTTGTCAGAAATTCAGGCCAAGGGGGAGATTTGTTGGGTTTATTTGCTCTGATTTCTTACCATAATTAGGTTTTCCTTTTTGAAAACGGCTTTGGATTTAGTAATCCTTTTTCTTGTAAGGAAAGTTTTAGAACTCTATAAATAGAGGCATGTTCCTTCTAACTTAATTAGCATCCACAATGTACTTTTAAGGGATTTAAGAGTTTTGGTTAGGGGGAGAATTTTTGGATCACAAGTTTGATATGTTATCACTTGTGTGAACCTCCCATGCATTTTGAGTGAATTGGTGGATGTTGTTTCTCTCAGAATTTTGTAGTCTCATATTTCATCTCCTTTGTGGACTTAGGTCGATTGACCGAACCACGTTAAATCTAAATCTCTGTTTCTTTTGGTGTATTTCTCGTTTATATTCTTACTCGTGGTCTTTCGAGGTTTGTTCTACTAGCTTCCGCGTTTACACCTACTTATTTTCGATCCTAACAATTGTTGTTAAGAGGAGAAGCAATATGAATAATACATACAATGACAACGGAATCTACGCTTCTCCTCGTCACATACCAGAACAATATCAATCTCGCTTCCCTCCTCCTGTCCACAATAGGGCCCACTCCTACCAAATTAAATATATCATTGTTCCTTATAGTATCTCTCTATGTCATGCAACAAGCATTTAAACTACTAGTGCATTTAACATCAATCAAATCAGAAAAACTCTATCTTTAACAAAAATGACTTGGATTTATGCACTTAGAAGATGTTGCCTTAAATTCACAGGCAATGGAGAAACCTTTTCAACAACCACACAAAATTTTTTATCAATTAGGTATCCGATGGCAATTTCTTCTTTATGTTTATCCAAAAAAATTAATAGTGTCATCATGTTTAACCAATGAGAATCGAAAAAGATTCTTTGAATCTATTTCAATCACTTATTTCAAGTTCAGGTTAAATGAAGAATCAAACTCATTTTTAAAGAGATAATAAAACCAATCCGACGACAAAACAATATTTCATATGAAAATAATTTGTTTTAGATAAAGTATCCTTATTGAATATGAAAGCATTGGTTTGAAATATATAACTAAATGAAAGAAATGTAAATGATGAAAGCATTAGGAGAAATAACTCCAATTTAAAGATTCAACAACTAATTACGCTCACAATTTTTTAACATAATCTAATTTGTATTCTTTTTGTTTTTCATATTCTATGTTATTCTTCTTCAATTGGACAAATATGGTTTTCACTATATTTTCCTTTCATATTTTATCCTTCAATTTCTTGGTCATATTATTAAGAACGTTCATATTTATTTCAGTTATGTTTAATTATTTTTTTTACCATACTATTAAGAATATTCATTTTTTATTTCGTTATTATTAAAATAACACATTTATTTCTCTATTTCCCTTCATCAAATCATCATGGTAAGACAAGTATCTTCTAGAGGGAAATATTGAATATATGTCGTACGGGATTCCAAAATAAATTTTAAAGTATCTTTTGCCAAACTAACTAAAAACTTTTTTTTCACTTGCATTATTCTATGAGGTACGTATAAAATCTCTTGTTTATTGTACATTGTTCATAATAAAAATCCCAATTTTCGGAAGTTCGCGAACAAAGATTTCATAGAATTATTTGTTTAGACTGGGATGAATAAATAAAAGACAAAACTCATGTGACATGTAATAAAATTGAATTTCTATACACTTGTAGGTGAACATCCGATACAAATAAATATTAAAATTCCTATTAGATAGAATAAGATAATGAAATATGTAATCTCACAAGAAATAGCAGATACCATTTTAAGGAAGCCTGCAACTAGGAGGTAATTAGACTACTAATGAGAAACATGTTTTTGGTAAACAAATTTTAACCATGGAGAATTATGCTACGGCCTTTATATGGAGTTCAAGATTTCATCTTCCTTTGTTAAACTCTTTATTTTAGAGTTCATACTTTCTTTGATTTCAAAAGCTCTTCATTTAAATAAAACATTACATCATTTTATTTGGCTAGATCAACATTCTTTGATTCAAGAATATAATATTCATTTATTCATATGAAAAGTAAACAAGCTTACTAAGCCTTGCGCATATAAATCTAACTATAATGACCCTCATAATAAACTAGAGCTTCACTAGTGTTTCATGAGTTAATAGTGTGTTAAAATATCTAATTTTAATGTTTTCAGTCAGATTGGTGAGTTTGGAATAAAGTCAAACGTCAAAGGACGACCAAGACGTTCGAAGACTAGAAGTCTAGGTGCTTATGTGAGTTCTTGTGTGCCTTGGCATGTTTGGTGAGTTGTTTGAAGTCCAAATTGATGTGGGAGGAACCTAAGACCTATATTACCATGTTTAGGGGTTCAACATCTTGGTACGACTCCACCTAGGACACACGAGGTTCCCTAGAGAAAGACCCAAGACTTGGCAACAAATATGCCAAAACTGTTTCAATCGATGACCTCTCACCAACGGACCGTACACTAGTCGACACCTCGTCGTCTTGGGAGTAGCTCCACACTTAGTGGTGGGGATCTTTCCCCTTCAAACTAGTCTCTGAACCAATCGACGCCCAGCAGGATGGGCCGTCGATCAAACGACGCCCCGTAGCTAGGTTCCGTCGATTGGCTCTTGTAGAAGATGTGAAGGAATCATCCAGGTTAGACTTCATTTTTCAAATATCAAAACCCCTTCCTCAAGAAAGAACTCTCTAAAACTCCATAGAATCTAGAACTCAAGGAAGGGCTAGAAGTGGAGGGCTAGACGTTTTCTTCACCAAATTTCATGGATTTATCATAGTTAGGTATGGTAGTTCATCTTTGAACCTTCTTGATTCAAGTAGCCATTCCAAGGAGATTTCAACAAAGGTTTAAACTCAAACATCTTCTATCTTTGACTCTAAGCAAAGGTCTTTGCATGAAAACATTTTAATTATTGAAATATGTTGTTTTTAGTGTTAGTTGATGATTTTAATGTCAAAAACCTCAATGAACTTATGCTCATGCATATTTCCAACTTTTAGTTTATGAAGTGGGTTTAATGTGCATGATTTGATAATGTTAAAACTATGGTATTCTCTAAGTTATATTGTGATTAGCTACTGCCTTAAATGCTATTTTGTGATGAATTGTTGGAGAAATTGAGAAAAGGTGGTAAAGGCTTGGATGAAGGGTTAGTTGTTCTATCTTATTCAATTTCAATTGAAATGATCTTGAGTGGTATGATCCGTCTTTGGTGGCGGTGTTTACTTGGAGTACATGCGTAAAGGTATATATATATATATATATATTGTGAGTATTGCCTTGAAGGCATGATATGTGAAGTAAAGTGATAATCATGGTGTTCGTGTTGATATGTTTTAGGAAGCTTGAATTGTATATCTTGTAGAGATTATGTCTAAATGAAGTATGTGTATATATGAAGCATACTAGTGTGTGAATTATGATGAATGAAGGTACGAGTATGTTTAGAAGTCAAGTTATGAATATGGTGGTTATGTGAAGGGTGTGCTCACATGTACTCACACAGACACTTTGAATGAATGAATGTAGCTAATTCATGTAAATAGGGGATTTTAGGATAACCACTCTTCATGAGTTGAGATGAAATGTTTAGTAACAACCTTACTATTCCCAAGATATTTCTAAGATAGGTTGGAGGTTGAATACCCTTCGTGAGTTGAGATGTGGTGTTCAAATGTAACCTCTAGATATAAGTACCCTTTGTGAGTTGAGATGTGGTGCTAATTAGCTATCCCTTGACCTATAGTTAATGAATGTTTAAGGATCTGTGGGGGAGTTTATCCTTAGCACAAAGAGGATTTGAAGAAGGGGTGGATACACTTCATGAGTAAAGATGTTGTATCCAATGTACCTCATAAGATGAGTGCTCCTCGTTAGTAGAGAATGAGCTACATTGTAGCAATCTCCTTATCCCTCAACTATGCGCCCGCATAGGTGTAGCTATTGGAGAATACATGTAAAGGCTAAGATTATGACCCTTCCCTAGGCAAGTGGGGATCCCTCATCTGGTACGTGTTAATATCGGGATTCCATGTCTAGCTCTCGTGGTCGATTAAAGCTAGTAACCACAAATGAATGTAATGAAGTAAGTCTTCTGAAGGGTAAACTACTTAGGGTTCTGAAGGGTAAACTACTTAGGGTAGGTGGTGGAATGGTACGCTATCTATATATTGTACAAGTAGACATTTTCAGGGAGTCTTGGTGTGTTCTTATAGTAAGATGTATGAATGGGTCCTTATATGATGTTAATGAAGTAATTTGAATTTATGTATAATGTTGAAGAAAGCATGTTGATGTTATGTCTTGTATGACGAAAGGTATGTATATGATGAATGTGAGGTCCCTATTCTAAGGGAATTCCTAAGGATCACTAGGGTTGAAGTAGTAGTATGAGATGCTACTTTCACATTGCACTAGGTGTAACTTGGGGTCTGTCTTGGAGAATGGTTCTTATGTGAAGTCCTTAAATGCAAGTATGTTCCTCTAGTGTCATTTATATTGAATGTTGGCTTTTTAAGTGTGGTGAAGTATGCTATCGTTGGTAGTCTTAAGGATAATTACGTGTGTATTGAAGGGATTGTATGGGCGGTATCTTCATGTCTTACCCTAGTGAGTCTTTGGATAACCTTGGATAGGGAAAGTTTGTAATGAAATGAGTTCACTCTAATATATAATGAAATGAGTTCACATTAAGGTTTATATGAGTTCAGTGTAAAGTATAGTGTTGTGTTAAAATTATGGGTGTTTTACTTTATGCGCTAAATGATGATTTATATGTTGTTTTATTACCATATCCATGGAGGTTTTACTTAAATAGCATGAAAGCGTTATTTCAACTAAAATTTCCTTTTTTACTTATGTTTTTGCATATGCCATACTCAGTACAGTGATTGTACTAAACCCATACTTTTCTATACACTATAAGTATAGGTTTGAGGTAAGTGGAAGTTTAGGAGGCAAAACATGGGAAGTTCACTCTCTCAACACTTGCTATGTCCTCATATATTCGAGAACATACTCTATGTTTCTTTAGTTTCTTCTTTAAGACTTGTATAAGACTTATTATGTATTTCTTTCAATGTAATGGGCAGTGTCCTAAGATATTTAAGATGTGTTTTTAGGTTGTCTTGTGAGGATGAGATGAATTTCGTAGTATTTTATAAAAGATGTTTCTTATTATTATTGTTGTGAAAAGTTTTAATTCTGCACTACTTTCATATCTTATGTAATGAATGATAGTTAATAGGCTTGTACAAGATCTCTGAAGGGTCAAGTACGCCTCTTGACAACTCTGCAGTGCTCCTTTTTTCTAGGGTGTACTTGCAGGTCGTTACAAACTTGTTAGTAGAGCATAAGGTTTTGGGAAATAGTTATGGGTCCAAAGTCTCACAAGCTATGTCTAGTAGAGTCTTGTTGATCAGTGTGAGTTGCGACACATCCATGAGAGGGAGGCTATAAGATGATATTGGTTTCACTTTCTTCATTACTCTAGTGTTGTGCCATTGAGTTCAGTTATATAAGTGTCATTTCTCAACCTCTTCTCTCGTGTTTATAGGACATGAATACGAGGAGGACTCTCGCTAGAAAGAAGAAGGGAGGAGCTCCTTATGAGAGAATTCCTCCCCGTGGTGAGAAAGTCCCTATAGTTGACCAAGAGGATGTGAATGAGGTGATTCACCCTCAAGTGCCTCAAGAGCCTCAAGAGACTCAAGTGCCCTGAGGTCCTAAAGCTCCCTATATAGAATAGGATATGACTAATGCGGAGATAGGGCTGCTCTTAAGGATTTGACCCGGCTCATGACAACTCAAGCTCATGTTGGCACTAATCATTTGGTTGCCCAAGCTAACCTAAGATTTGGATCTCAAACCAATGCAAGTACTCCCGCTTATAGAATCCGGGATTTCATGAGGATGAACCCTCCTACTTTTCATGCCACTAAGGTGAATGAAGATCCACAAGGCTTCATAGATGAGGTGTTCAAGGTGGTGGATGATATTGGTGTGACTCCTAGAGAGAAAGCGTAATCAGCCGCTTATAGGCTAAAAGAATGTGGCACAAGTGTGGGTTGAGCAATGGAGGATGAGATACCCTTAAGGGAAGGTCCGGTAGATTTGGAGGTGTTCAAAGCGGCTTTTCTAACTAGGTTTTTCCCCTTAGAGTGGAGGGAGATAAGTTGGTAGAATTCATGAACCTTCGTCAAGGGGAATGAGTGTGAAAGAGTACTCTCTCAAATTCACCCAACTCTCTAAGTATGCCCCAACCATGGTAGACTACTCTAGGGGCTAGGATGAATAAGTTCGTGATTGGAGCGTCTATCTTGGGTTAAGAAGAGTGTCATACGACAATGCTCCATAATGATATGGATATCTCTAGGCTTATGATGTATTCTCAACAAATAGAGGAGTCTAAGATTAGGAAGATGAATAGGGATGGAAAGAGGACTAGGATGGATGAACCAAGTCAACCTATGTCTAAGAAGATGTTTTATAAACAGGATTCTTCCATGGGGGACAAGTATAGGGTTTCAACCAAAATTCGCAAGGAGGTGTCCATGCTTTTGAGAGGTCTAGGTGTGCTACTTGTGGGAAGCAACACTTGGGTAAGTGTCTTGCAGGAAAGGATGGTTGCTTTGGGTGTGGTAGTAAGGGTTGTATGAGATATTGTCCTAACCTCAAGTCAAAAGGGAAGGAGGTCAACTAAGTTCCTTATAATAGTCCGGATTCTAATGTTCCAAGGAGGAATCGTTTCTATGCGCTCGGAGCTAAAGAAGGAACTAATCCGGAGTAAAGGCCCTGGTAAGTCATAATTCCTTATGGTTGTTTTGTTTTGTCTTACATGGGTTTACCCTAAGTGGGGGAGAATGAGTTCAGTAGCAAGGTGTTAGATACCTTTATCTTTTCTTTCTATTCTCACTCAAGCTTGAGACCAAAATCCTTAGTAGTTTGGTCATGTGTTCGAGTCTTGCACTGGAGTTTGAGTTGCATGTCTCCTTATGTTATGAACTTCATTGATGATATGATGTTTTGCATGCCCTTTATGTTTTCATAGTTACATGAGTAGATTGGTAGTTAATCTATTTTCCATGATAATAAGTAGCTAATGATATTGGTTAATTGCATCAAGATTGTTGAGTTTATGTGCCAATGTGTGATTTGCAATTATTACATGATGAGAATTTCTAATATTGGAGAAGGTAGTTCCTCCAAAAATGAGAAGAAAATGAAGAAATAAGTGTGTGCTTTGAATTGTGGAATTTGTTCCAAAAAGTTGCATGTATTGCTAAAAATGCTTAATGATTTGAAGTTGGTGTCCCTTGTAAGTTTGATGCATTGACTATGAATGTTTTGACCATGATATTATTAGTTAAATATTGCTAGTTGAGTCCTTCATGTCCTTAAATGTGTTTAGTGTCATTCGAGGAACAATGTTTTTCTATGTGGGGGAGAATGTAATGACCCTCATAAGGAACTAGGTTGAACTAGAGCTTCACTAGTATTTCATGAGTTAATACTGTGTTAAAACATCTAATTTGAATGTTTGAAGTCAGCATGGTATGTTTGGAAGTCAAATGTCAAGGGACGACCAAGACGTTCGACGACTAGACACCTAGGTGCTAATGTGAGTTCTTGTGTGCCTTGGCATGTTTGGTGAGTTGTATGGAGTCCAAATAAATGTGGGATGAACCTAAGACCTAGATGACCATGTTAAGGGGTTCAAATTCTGGGTACGAATCACCCTAGGATCCACGAGGGGCACTAGATAAGGACCCCAGACTTGGCAATAAAGCTGCTAAAATTGATTCAATCGACGACCCCTCATCAACGGACCGTACACTGGTCGACACCCCATCGTCTTGGGTGTAGCTCCACACTTATTCGTGGGGAGATTTTTCCTTCAAACCAGTCTCTGAACCAATTAACACACAGAAGGATGGGCCGTCGATCAAACAATGCCCCGTGGCTAGGATCCGTCGATTAACTCCTGTAAAAGCTGTCAAGGAATCGGCTAGGCTTGGAGGCAAGTGGAATTTTAGGAGGAAAAACATGGGAAGTTGAATCTCTTAAGACTTGGTAAGTCCTCATATATTTGAGGACATACTCTATGTTTCTTTAGTTTCTTCTTTAAGAATTGTATAAAAGTTATTATGTATTTCCTTCAATGTAAAGGGCCGTGTCCCTATGATATGTAACACGTGTCTTTAATTTGGCTTGTGACGATGAGACTTATTCCATAGTATTTTATAAAATATGTTTTTATTATTATTGTTGTGAAAAGTTTTAATTCCACACTACTTTCATATCTTATGTAATGAATGATAGCTAAGAGGCTTGTACAAGACCTCCGAAGGGTCAAGTACTCCTTGTGACGACTCAAGAGTGCTCCTTTATTCTAGGGTATACTTGTGGGTCGTTACACTAACTCTCACACAAAAACACTCTATCGCTTTCAAAAAATTGTCCCAAATTTCAAGATGATCTCTAGGGGTCGAAACATTGATAGCTTTAATGCATCCACAATTTAAGTAAAATTCCAGTATCTAGGTTGATATGTAAGCCACCTAGTCTATGGTCATGCATAAATTAATATGGGGTGCGAAAAAGATCATAATCTTTGGTCCAAAAGAGTGCAAGAACCTTTGAGTCCATGATCAGTCCTTTAAAAATATTGTTGAAACAAGAATATTCCTTAATTAAATCCTTTAAGTCCACTCTCTATAATGATAATCTAATGCTTTCATAAACATCACAGTCCAAGATTGACATTAACGTGTCTTCCTATTGTTTGTCATCTAGATGAATCTCTAGTAAATTAGGGTCCAAATATTTTTGCTCTTTTTTCATCGTGATGAATATATATAATAGGAGGCTCCAAGCCTTGACCTTGTCATTACATCTGAAAAATCCTTTTGAAAAATACATCACCTCTTATGCTATTGATGTCAGATGACGATGTTGGATAAGAAGATTAATATAATACTCATTGTTCTTACTATCCACATCGATGCCTTTCTCATTTTGACGGTGCTCCATTTCACTCTTTGAACCCAATGACTTAACTTCACAAACAAATGCCAAGCCTAACACATGTTGATCCACTATCTCTACATCCATATTCAGTATCTCCTTGTAGCTACTGTAAAACAACGGATCCGTGTCCCTAGTGTCTTCCTATAATACACCTTTTGGGCCAATTGCAAGAAAATACGCGATAAAAAATATCTCTGATTTGTACATCATATGCTAAGGCCAACGCACTCATCCTACATGAGAATCGGAAATACTCAAAGTGCAACAAATTCAATTAAGATTTTGCAGCAAGCACAAATTGTAGGAGATATTACATATGAAAAAACATTTTACATAGAAAATATTTTCCTTCATACCAAACACTACTTTTTATTTTTGGTTAAAGAAAAATATTTCCACGAAAACCATTTGTGCTTTCTGCAACATCTGATGTGAATCTATTACATCTTAAGTAATTGCGGTATTTGTTAGGATGAATGTGTTGTCCTTACCATTTGATGTACGAATCATAACTTTTTTTATTGCGTATATTACATGAAATTGGCTAGACAAGGTGTATTATTGGAAGAAATTAGTGGCGGGGATCTGTTCTTGTACCATTGCTGCAATGAGATATTGAATATGGATGGAGAGATAGAGGATCAAGATGTGTTGTCTTGGAATTTGGTTGTGATTTTGAGTCATCAGGTTTGAGGAGAGAAATGGAGGTATGTCCTTAAGGGAAAGATATTGTTGTGGACAGTAAGAACAGGAAGTATTACGTTAATGTGCTTATGAAACATCGTTAAGTTACATCAATATTATAGCAGGTGGCTTACTTTTCAAAAGGCTTTTTACATGTAATAACTAGGTCAAGGCTTGGAGTCTTCTATTACATATTCTTCAAGATGACAAAAGAGGACAAACACTTGAAGTCTAATTTACTAGATGATCATCTATGTTACAAACTAGAATAATCCATGTTAATGTCAAACTTGGACTGCGGTCCAGTAACAGATCAACTTGAAATGAGAGATAATGACTCTAATGTTTATCAAAGCATTAGATTTTCGGGAAAGAGAATGGACTTAAAGGATGTCATCAAGGATTATTCTTGTTTCAACATTATTTAGATCATTTTTTACTTGCAAGCTTTGCCTAATGATTCTTTTCCTTTTCCAACTGTGCATTCCTATAACTGTAAAAGAAGTATTATTTTAGATGTATGCCCTCCATAACCAAAAGAGAGAGGATTTTGGAGTTTAAGAGTTGGACTATGTTTTGAACAAAATCTTTGTGATTTTCAAAAAAGGAAGATACATATCTCATGATATTTTGACCAAAATATTTGTGTACCCAAAAACTTCTAGGTCCTCCAGCTATGGTAAAATAATATTCCTTAAAATTTGTCCTTCTTTCATTTGACGGTATCTCCACTTTGATGTTATTCCTCGAGTCAGGATTTTTGGTTGCTTTCTTGTCACATTCAATGTACTGATCATATCATATATCAACCCGCAACCTTGAATTACCCTTGTAGATAAAAAACATCGATGATTCATGATACATTCAAAATTACACCCTAAGATTATACAAATATAGTAATCCAAAAAAGGCTGAGGTTAAATTCCACAAATAATAGTGTGAAAAAAATGATAAAAATTAGAGGAATAATTGATGGTTTGATTTCTATTCTGTAAGAGCTGAAAAGAATTTGTATAACTAAAACTAGGATTCACAATATAACTAAGAGCTATAAGCTTATAATATTAAAGCATCTTGTGTCCCAACAATATGATGCACAATTTATTGAAGATAATATAGTAAGCAAACAAGTTTGGGGTCGAACCCCACATAATCAAAGCAATTATTTTATAGTAACAACAACATCCAATGGGTGATGAAAACTCTTATTTGCTTTCATCATAAACCAAGGGCGAATATGCACATTCATGCATCTTTTTTTTTTATACCAAAACCGTAGAATAGCATGTCTAAAAATCCTACACTCGTGAAGTTTTTATTCGTTATAAAAAACTAATTTACAACATAGTAGTCTTTAACAAATATTATTGTAATAGTATTTTGATTAAGAAATTTCTCCGGTTGATGATAAAGAAAGTGCAGTTTCTAAGCTCTCTATTCACAGAGCACGTACCTTTGTACCTTTGTGGTAAATATGGATATGTCATGTTCAGTAAATTCAGGCTTTAAGTTTCTAAAGTTTATTATTCATTTAGTGTAGGTAACGTAAGTTTATCAGTTCATATTTTCTAGGAGTTTGGTTAGCACGATCTGTTTTGTTAGCGTTGTATTAAAACTCCATTGGAGGCAAACAATTTCATTCTACTTATGTGCATTTATTTGGTATCAGCGCCAATATACTCTAGCCAGTACGCCATCAAAGATACTTTAAAACAATTCTGGGCACAAATGGGCCTTTCCATCTCTGTGCTTCATACTGACGCATCTCCAATCCTAAAAACTCTGATTCTATTCAACCCTTCTTCACAGCTGACTATTAAATTGTCTGGCAGCCACAATTTTACCATCTAGAAGGACTTGATTTCCATGCTGCTTCATGGCCATGACCTCNATCCTAAAAGGACTCCACATGATAGACATTCACTATAATACAAATACTTATAACACTCCCCCTGAATGTCTAATTCATAGATGATGTGCCTCGTCAAAAACCTTACTAAAAAAAAACTTTAAGAAAAGAAAAACTCTAGTAAAGAAAAGAGTACACTATCTATTAATACGCATCTAGGCTGCCTCATTAAAACCTTACAAGGAAAACCAGTGGGACAAAACCTGTAATGGGAAAAAGAGTAACGCGTATTAACTCCCCCTAATGAGAACATCAATCCAGAGACTTGAATCTTCGCATTCCAAGCTTGTGCACCATCTTCTTGGAAGTTACAATTGGTAGAGACTTGGTTAATAGATCAGCCACATTGTCACTTGAACGAATCTGTTGCACATTTATATCACCATTCTTTTGAAGTCATGTGTATAGAAAAGCTTTGGTGAAATGTGCTTTGTTCTATCTCCTTTTATGAATCCTCCCTTAAGTTGTGCTATGCATGCTGCATTATCTTCATATAAAGTGGTGGGTACTTTATCACACTCTAAACCACATTTCTCTCGAATGAGATGTATCATAGACCTTAACCACACACATTCTCTACTTGCTTCATGAATAGCTATTATTTCAGCATGATTAGATGAAGTGGCTACGATGGACTGCTTTGTAGATCTGTAAGATATGGCAGTCCCCCCACATATACACACATAGCCTGTTTGGGATCGAGCTTTGTGTGGATCAGATAAATATCATGCATCAGCATAACCAACAAGATTTGGGCTACAATAATTAGAATAAAATAAGCCCATATCAGTTGTCCCTTTAAAATATCGCAAAATGAGTTTGATCCCATTCCAATGTCTCCTAGTAGGAGCAGAACTATACCTTGCTAACAAGTTAACAGCAAAAGCTATATTAGGCCTTGTAGTATTAGCAAGATATAGTAGTGCACCAATTGCACTAAGATATGGTACTTCAGAACGAAGAATTTCTTCATCCTTTTCTTGAGGTCGAAATGGATCCTTATTCAGATCAAGTGAACGAAAAACCATAGGAGTACTTAATGGATGCGCTTCATCCATACAGAATCTTTTCAACACTTTTTCTGTGTAGGCAGATTAATGAACAAAAATACCATTTGTCAAATGCTCAATTTGCAAACCAAGACATAATTTTGTCCTTCCTAGATCTTTCATCTCAAATTCGTTCTTTAAATAATCAATTGTCTTTTGAAGCTCTATTGGAGTTCCAATAAGATTTATGTCATCAACATAAACAGCAAGTACAACAAATTTCGATATTGTTTTCTTTATAAAGACACATGAACAAATTGCATCATTAGTATAACTTCCTTAATTAAATACTCACTAAGACGGTTATACCACATGCGCCCAGATTGCTTCAAACCATATAATGATCTTTGCAATTTAATTGAATACATTTCTCGAGATTTTGAATTACATGATTTAGGCATCACAAATCCTTCAGGAATTTTCAGGTATATCTCATTATCAAGTGATCCATAAAGGTAGGCTGTAACCACATCCATCAAATGCATTTCAAGTTGCTCATGGACTGTGAAACTAATGAGATAACGCAATGTTATTGCATCCATAACGGGTGAGTATGTATCTTCATAATCGACGCCAGGCCTTTGAGAAAATCCTTGTGCCACAAAGCGTGCTTTATACCTTTGTATTTTATTTTTCTCATTTCTTTTTCGCACAAAAATCCATTTGTAACCAACAGGTTTAATACCATTAGGTGTTTGAACTATAAGTCAAAAAACTTCACGTTTGGCAAGTGAATTCAACTCTGATTGAATTGCTTCTTGCCATTTTGGCCAATCATTTCGTTGTCGACATTCTATAACAGATTGAGGTTCATGATCCTCATTATCTTGCATGATATTTGTTGCAACATTATATGCAAAGACATAATCAACCACTATTTCTGATCGATTCATATTAGTTTCAACATCTCTTAAATTTATGGATAGTTCATTATTTCCTTGAGTTTCAAGTTCATTGATTCTTTCATGAATATCAGACTTATTCAAATTTTGAACTTCCATATGAGATTCTTTCAGAGTGTCATCTTGATATTTAATCTTTCTTTTTCTAGGATTTTGATCCTTAGAATCCAATGGTCTACCACGCTTTAGGTGTGCTTTTGACTCATTAGCTATGACACTAGTGGATGGTTCTTTAGGGACATCAATTCGAATTGGGACATTCTCTGCAGGAATATGTGATTTAGTAATCCTTTTCAAATCTGTAAATGCGTCTGGCATTTGATTTGCAATTTTCTGTAGATGAATAATCTTTTGTACTTCTTGTTCACAAGTAGAAGAATATGGATCCAGATGAGACAATGATAAATTTTTCCACAAAATTTCTCGTTTTATTTCACTATTCTCTCCCCCTAATTTTGGGAAAACTATCTCATCAAATCGACAATCTACAAATCTAGTAGTAAACATGTCTCCAGTCAATGGTTAAAGATAGCGAATAATGGAGGGTGACTCAAACCCAACATATATTCCTAACCTTCTTTGAGGGCCCATCTTAGTGCGGTTTGGTGGTGTCATAGACACATGTACAACACATCCAAAAATTCTTAGATGGGTTATATTAGGTTCTTGACCCATAACCGATTGCAATGGAGAAACCTTATGATAACTTGTCGGTGTGAGACGAATAAGTGTTGCAGTATGCAAAATTGCATGCCCCCACACAGAAGTGGGCTACTTAGTTTTCATAAGCAATGGTCTTGCTATTAATTGCAAATGATTAAATAATGACTCAGCGAGACCATTCTGAGTATGAACATGAGCAACATAGTGTTCAACTCTTATCCCAATTGCTAAACAATAATCATTAAATGATTGGGATGAAAACTCTACAGCATTATCAAGACGAATGGACTTAATCTGATTATCAGGAAAGTGTGCCCTTAACCTTATTATTTGTGCCAATAATTTTGTAAATGCCAAGTTACGAGATGACAATAGGCACACACGACACCATCTAGAAGAAGCATCTATTAGAACCATAAAGTATCTAAATGACCCACTAGGTGGGTGAATAGGTCCACAAATATCCCCATGTATACGTTCCAAGAACGCAGGGGAATCAATCTTAACTTTCGTTGGTGATGGTCTCACAATTAACTTGTCTTGATAACAAGCAGTACAAGAAAATTCACCATTTAAAAGAACTTTTAGGTCTTTTAATGGATGTCCATTCGAATTTTCTATAATTCGTGTCATCATTATTGACCCAGGATGTCTCAGACGATCATGTCAAAGTACAAATGTATTGGATTCAATAAACTTCTTATTTACTATAAAATTTGCCTCAATTGCACTAATTTTTGTCCAATACAAGCTAGAAGATAAAGCAGGGAACTTTTCTATAACACTTGTCTGCCCAGAGACATTCTTGGTGATACCAAGATATTCAAGATTTATTTCATTCATTGATTGGATATGATAACCATTTTCACGGATATCTTTAAAACTCAATAAGTTTCTCTTAGATTTTGGAGAAAACATAACATTATTAATGATGAGTTTAGTTCCCTTGGGTAAAATTACAATGGCTCTTCCAAAACCCTCAATCATATTAGTACTACCAAAAATTGTAGTAACATTTATTTTGCCCATACTTAAATGAGAAAAATATTTCTTATTTTTGAATATCGTATGTGTTGTACCAGAATCAATCAAACAAATATCTTCATATTTCGATAATATGTTCTTAGAATTATCCATATCTTCACATCAAATGACATACACAAAATAAATATATATTAAATATTAGTGTTGTCAAAATGGTACAATATATTCAAAGGAATAAATTAATAATTAAATATTAGAAATTGAGCCTTAATTTATTGTTTCCTCTAAGTCAAAAATGAGTTGTTAGGAAAATAAAATAAAATCATTATTTAATCCTAGTTAATAACAGACTGTATGTTTTTAATATTAGATCAAATTAAAGACCTAATATAATACAAACACATGATAAATCCTAGTTAATATTAGAATTTATGTTTTTAACATTAGATCAAGTTAAAGACCTAATATAATACAAACACGTGATAAAGTTTAGTATTTGACTAACTCTATCATATTAGAATTATATAAATAAATCAATGAAAAATATATATTATTTAATTAAGAATTAAGGAACAAGCTAATGAACTATAAAAATATGACAAAACTAATTTAAAATACTAATACTCATGCAAACAACTATCATTACCTGAAATTTATTAATAAATACTACAAAAAAAAAAAAAACTCTTCCATGTTCACAGAACCATCACTAATTAAGTGATCTATCTTTTCTTCAGGATGTGCGAAGAAATCTGCTACATCCAAGTGCGTGATGTCAACTTGATTTTCAGAGATAAAATTTGCCTCTGGATTTTTCTCTTTCTTCTTTAGTGATTCTCTATAAAGCTCAACCAAGTGTTTGGGAGTACGACAATCACGTGCATAATGACTTCTTCCACCACTTCGAAAACAACCTTCCCTAGTTGCTTCACGTTTTTCATCCTTTCTTTTTTCCTTTATATTTGATGAATGATTAACACCAGGAATAGAATTACGTTCTTGACCATAATCACGACCACGTCCACGTCCACGACAACGATTAGGACCGCGACCTTTTCCACGCCTAGCATGGTGGGCGTACACCTCATTCACTTCAGGAAGTGGTTCAGATCTAGTAGGCCAATTCTCATGATTTTTCAATAATAAATCATAATTTTGCTCGGCCACAAGAAGATGAGAAATTAGTTCAGAATACTTTTTGAAACCTTTCTCTCGATATTGTTGCTGCAAGATCACATTTGAGGAATGTAAAGTGGAGAACGTCTTTTCCATCATATCAATCTCACTAACCGTTTCTCCACATAATTTCAATTGAGAAGTGATTCTGAACATGGCAGAATTGTACTCATGTATAGACTTAAAGTCTTGTAGCCTTTGATGCATCCAATCATATCGTGCCTTTGGATGTATGACCATCTTCAAGTGGTCAAATCTTTCTTTTAGGTTTTTCCACAAAACAAGTGGATCCTTAACTGTCAGATATTCGATTTTCAGAATCTCGTCAAGATGATGACGCAAAAATATCATTGCTCGTGCACGGTTTTGATTTGATGCCTTATTTTCTCTTTTTATGGTGTCTCCAAGACCCATTGCATCAAGGTGGATTTCAGCATCCAACACCCATGAGAGGTAGTTCCTGCCCGAACTTTGAAGGGCAGTGAACTCTAGTTTTGTAAGATTGGCCATTAAAATTAAAAACAAAAGAATAAATAATACCTTTATTAATTCTTCAAATCTAACCTTCACTTTTGAGAATTTAGAGTCTCGTGCTGATAACGTGTTATAAAATTATAGAATAAGAAGAAGAAACTAGAGAGAAAAGAAGAGAAGACTTGTTATTTGTCTTGATGAATGAATTTACAATGAAGAGGAGCACTCTATTTATAGGAGAAATCTAACTTGGTCCTCAAGTAGGACTCTTAACCATATCCTAAAAGGACTCCACATGATAGACATTCACTATAATACAAATACTTTATAACAAAAAGCTTGTTTTTACAAAATATTTTTAACTTCAATTTATTGTTATTACCCAACCCATACCCCTATCCCCAGCCCCTTATCACCCCCTCCCAAAAAATTTAAAAATATTTGTAAGAGATATTTCCAATTTAATTTTTTATATATTTTTTACCATTCACCCCTGCCCCTCCTCCCCCCCCCCCAAAAAAATAATAATTTAAGTTTGTTAATAAAAAAAATATTTTAAACTTCAAAAAAAAAAAATCACCCCTACACCCCCCTCCGGGCCATCCACACCCCAAAAAATTAAGTTTGTCTTTAAAATATATTTTCAACATTTTTAAAATTATTTTCTTCTATAGTAAAAAAAATATTTTTTCTCCAAAACATTTTTCTTTCATATATTAAACACTATAAAATCTTTCTACTCACCAACAAAACACGAAAAAGTAAGTCAAAAATTCACTTGTTTGCAGGAAAATATTTTCTAGAAAAACAGTTTCCTTCATATCAAATACACCCGATGTTGAAAACCACAACTCACCAATTAAGAGAAACCATCCTATATTTGAATAAGCTAAACCTAACAAATTAGAAAAAGATCGCCACAATAATATTCCTAGTCATGGAAAAAGATAACATGATTATACAAACTCTAACCTTGACATTGAAGCTCGATTTCATTTCATAGGCTCAAGTGAATGAAAGAGTATGGGGGGATAATTTGAATCTCAGGCCTGACAAAAAGGCAATAAGTCGTGTTAATTTACTTATTCTATCTTGTCATTTATCCCAAATAACACCTTAGTCGAGAGTTGTTGAACTGTTCTGACCCAAAAACTTTGGTCATCATAGCAACTTCTCTTACCCATTTTATTCGCTAGACATCCATACATGTTCCTAAGACTTTTAGATATAAAACCACTATTTATTCCTTGTAGGCATCATATATATATATTATAATTAATAAATATAACTCTGTGAAGGATTAAAAACTTCAATCCATGTATATATTGGTCGATAAGATATTTTTCCGGGAGCATGCAACACCAAAATAAAGGAAATTAAAGTTGGACACTAATAAATGTCATGGAGTTAGATGCATAATGTCTTAAATCACTTATTTTTCCTTCCAAACTACTTGTCTTCTAAGAAGATTTAGTTATCATCCTACATTAATTCAAGATACTTTTGAAAAAAAAACACAGTTAGCATAACAAGTATGTAACAAATTATCATGTAATACACAGTCAATATATTCTTCTATCGTCATTTAAAAAATCCATTGTTACTTTAGCACTACCTTTCCTAAACAAAGCTTGTAGTTTGCAACATATATAGATAATAACAAAATGAAAATCATTGATCGCATATGTCTAAAACCATTGTTGACGCCCAATTTTGACCCTCTCCGATAAATTAATCTTCGAGCTTCTTAGTTCCCAAAAGATTTATAATAATTAGTGTTATAAAATTTAAAATATTTCGCAAGTTTATTTTGAGGTAATTCTAGTCATTTTGTAAATCTTAAATGATAAATATGTTTTATCTAATTTTGTATATTATTATTATATTTTTTGGTGAATATTCAAAATCGTCTCGAAAAGATGTTAATTTTAGTAATATTAATTTGGTCTAGCATAATTGTGAGTTATTGACATTATTTAGTTTATATCCAAACTAATTATCTTATTTCGTTAAGTTTACGAAGCTCACTAAATTAATTTATGTTAATTCGTCTTATTAGTCAAAATACTTTTAACCCTTCAAGAGACCAATTTTAGATCATTTGTTAATTAAAATTTGCCCTCCAGACAGCCCATTTTGTTCTTACGCCCAATCCAACTCCAACTCCAAATCACTTCAATTCCCTTCCCAAATGAAATTCCCCCAGCCCACTTTCAAAATGCCCAATACAAAAACAGCAAACCGACAATCCCATGACCAATACAATATGTCCAACCCAACTTTACAACCGACCCGACACATCCCTTTCTCCTTCACTAAAGAAACCCATAATCGTCTCCAGCATCTGCACAGTGAAGCAACCTCAGCGACGCGCCTCACGCGAGATGTTCAAGCAGAGAGATTCACGGAAAAGCAACAGCTTTATCCGTGTCGTCTTCCTCTCCAAGACCGTACAATAGTTTGCGCGCACAGCCTTGCAGGCAAGAGGCTGTAAATCTTTGTCCTTGTGGTCGCTGGATTTTAACACGTAGCGGCAAGGACGACGGAACCATCCCAGCCGTCTGTCTCCCTTTCCTCTTCGTGAAAGGGTCCAAATTTCAGAAAAAGTATGTCTCCCTTTGTTGGTGAAGGATTTTTGAATTTCAATTTGGGGATCAGGTTTTGATTCGGTTTTCGAGCTTCGCCCTTTTCCCTTCCAAAAGTGTTGCCCTTTTTTTTTCCTCGATATAAGTTGGTCTCTTCTTCTATGTTAGGGGGGCTTTTTGATTTATGAAAAATTTTCTAGAGCGAAAATCTTAAAAGAAAAAAAAAAAGGCATAGAACATAGAGGAAAGTGTGAGATTGATTTTTCGAGTTGGAATTTTTTCCTAGTATTTTTTCTCAACTAGCAGGAAGACATTAAGAAGATGAGAAAAACACTTTAAATACACTAAATAACTTTGTAAACAGAAAAGTTTTACAGTGTCTGTATTGGGGTCTTAGCTCCCGCCCAGACCTTCATTTTCTCGTTTGAAATTTGAGTCTCGTGGTTGTGGAATCGCTCTCAACTCGTTGTTTCAGTTCGTTGCACACAAGAAGGTAACACTCCTCTATCGACGACCTTCTCTTCATCTTTTATCCCATTTCATTCTGCTAATGTTTAGAAATTCCTATTCTCCGGTTAATTCCGTTGATGTGTATCATTGTGGTTTCGGACGACTTGAACTTGTTATGCTTATATTTTTATGGTACTTGATGATTTAGCCTTGCATGTTAAGCTTCGCTTGGATTTTGTGTCATCTTTTCTTATTAGTAAAAAAAATAAATGAATCCGATTTTCTGCACATTAGAGTCTTTTCTGCGACCCTTGTGCGATTTTCCAGTTTGTTTCTTGGATAGATAGTGAGTTTGCAAAGATTGTGAATGTGTAACCTTTCTTCCTTTTTTTTTTTTTTAGTGTGCTTTAAAATTTTAATTGATAAACTGTTTCTTCATTATTTTCTATTTGTTTAGTTTGGTCGATGTTTTAAGGTTCAAATCAGCAGTGAGTTGCCGTTCGCAAATGTCCACATGAAAATTCATTCCCTCTCTCGTTTTGAATCATATTTTCTCCCTTCTTTGTTGTATTTTTTCGGACGCCCCTTTTCCATACTTAGTTCCTGTTTTGGCCTAGGAGTTGCCTGATTATTTGTTCGTAAAGGCTGCCTTAAGTAATAATAAGAGTGTTTCGTTTCTAAATTAGTTATTGGCAGTAAGTATACCTAGCAAATTAAGAGTTTTTTCTTCCTTGCTGTTGTTGTTTTGTCCCCTTTTTATTGGTTCTTAGAGTCTATTAGGAGAGGAGGTTAAAATGTTTGGGATGACCATCTCTTTATAAGCTAACTCGTTAATGTCTTAATGTTAAGAGAATTACTGAATTAGATTTTAGCATATCATAAAGGAAAGTTACTTGGATTTAAACTACCTTTCTTTTGGTTCTTTTCATCAAGGCTTTTTAAATGCTTGACTAGTGCAGCTTACTTCCGAATGCATATATCACATGAGAGTTTTGAAAATTTATTTAGCTATGGTTTGAGTTATTGTTATTTAAGTTTTAATCCATGCTTGTTTTATTGCATCTAAAATCTGTCTGGGTCCCATGGACCTCACCTCCGCATTTTTCTTTGGTCCATGGAGGCACAATCCTTTCCTTTTGTCGAGTAGTCCATAGAATCAACGTACAGGTCTCGAGATGAGGAGAATTCGAAAGCAGTCGGAAGTTGAAGATTGTTGGCCAAGAAGCCCAAAATTATTTTCAAATTTTGTATTTTGTTCTTTTGGTCCTAAGCCCCTGTCGTTTTTATTTATTTATTCTTTACTATTTTGTTTAGTGTAGGACAGGTACAAATTAAATAGGCCTAAGGCCTAAAAACAAAATGGGTTCAAACACCGGTCCAGGCGGACAGAAACCAGATTTGGACACAACTCTCTCTGTCTCTTTTACTTTAACTTCTATTTGTTGATTGATATTTGTGGTTTAGTCTTAGGTTTAATGAATCCAAATCCCCCACAAGACGTTATTTTGTTTTAACAATTCAACTAAATCACGTACTTTTTAAACGAATTTAACTAAGTAAAATGTTAGAAGTTTAATATCTCATTTAGAAGATAAGTTGATATTTCATGGATTTCAAACAAATTAAATATATTAGCCAAACCAAGTTACTTGTCGGATAATCACGAGTTAGTGAATATTTTAGGTGCCGTAAAAACTTTCCTAAAATATAAATAAAAATATTTTTCCGAATTAAAACAGAATGGCGACTCCGTTGGGGATTAGGATGATTCTAACCTTAAGACTAATTTAACATCCAGGTTCACCCCCTAGGCGTAACCGGCGCCATCTTCCTCTTTGAGGTCTAAGACTAGCCCCTTTGTTTTCTTCATTGCATTAATAAGTCAAAAATACGGAAGAATTTAAAACTTTAACTGTTTCTACGTTGAGGTTTACATAGACCTCTACATACACATAATAGTTTTAATATCAAGTATACATAGACCCTTCGTATAAGAAGATTACTTAGTCTTCTACATTTATTTCACTTACATATATAAGATAGAATAGAGTCATAAAATCTGTCTCATCTCATAACCATATACAATGACAATAGCAATTTGGGCATAGCCCTATATAAATATAAGGAAGCCAATACAGGCTTATACAACTTGTCCTCAAATGAAAGATAGAGTAAACATAAGTGTCTTAAAAGCTAAGCAAATTCGTAACTAGAATATTTGCATCGCCCTCGGCCAAATGAGGACCTACCACTTTTATGGGAGAGAATATCCAAGCGTCCTTTAAGTCGCCTTGAACGAAACCTCAACGAACGAAATCTAAAATATTTGGGGAAAAGGGAGAAAATGGGGTTAGTACGCCACATGTACTAAGTATGAGACCATATGTTCATATAACAACAAATCATACTAAAAAGGGACATTTAGTTAAATCATGTCATTTTACCTCTTTAAAGACTTATGCACAATCAACAAACCATACCAATCATTTAGGTATGTTCAACAAGTCAAAGCAAGTTATATGCATATCAATATACTTGAACCTATAATCTCATATAACTCTATCACCATGTAATAACATCACAAGTATGAATAAGAGTCCATCATGTAAAAAGCAAAGCAAGACAACTAATCATAAATCCTCATAAAGTCAAAAAGGGCAATAACCAAGCAAAGCCCCATAACCTTACTCAATCAAGTAACCCAACAAGAACATAAATAGTAACTCACTTCACATAACATAGCCTTCAAATACACATAAGTTCAATCAATAAAGACCAATCAAATATTCATAAGCATCATAATTATCTTATAAGATCATTTACATTTATCATCATTTACATACATAATATTAACCTCCTAAAGCTCTTATCAAGGCAAACTAGTGCAAGGCATTGGTAGAGTCCCATACCCCTACCTAAGCTAAGTCAAACCCCTCAAGTCACTTTAGTTAGTTTATACATTATACTTTATTTTGGTTAGGGAACACTTGCCTTAACCGACATACACCACATGATCTAATGTGGAATCCAGTGTTGTAAAACCTTACACCGATGGAAGGTGGTCTACCGGCCAAGATAGAGCCTAACATGAAACGTAGCATCTACGTGGATCCACTAGCTAGTATTCCTATGGTGGGAACATAGTTAAGGAACTTGGGGCAACATTGGAAACATCACTCTACACCCTATTTGGGTCATGAGGCTATCCACCCTGTGAGAACAGTAGTGAACCCTACCCTCCCTATGTGGGAAAGTGTCACCCCCTCATATACAAGATCACTCGGTGCTAAGCTAAGTCCCTTATTGAAATGTCTTTAATGTATTTATTTATCAATCATAACTTAGTTTAGGTCATAGGGTCTAGCCCTTGTATAATCATCATCATAATGGCTCAATAGGAATTGCATGAGTATAATCCTTTCATCACAATTCACATAGTAAGGTTAACACATTACATACTCTTTCATAATAAGGCACATTGGTAATCACCATCATCCTTATAACTTTACATATTAATCAACCTCACAACCATACGCAAGACATTTTAATTCAACATCATACCACCCTATCAATCCTAAACAAGGCATACTCCAACACAATCTTCCTGATTTAATCACAATTAATCATAATTGAAGCAAAGTATAGGGATCACAAGACTTACCAAGTCTCCTTCACAATTCATCATCAAGTTCTTACCAACAACCCTTAGTTCAACTCAATTAGGTCATCAAGTCAGCATAATTCAATAACCAATATAATCACAAGGCTAAAAGAATCACTACATCACAATTCGATAATAGATCAAAGCTTAGGATTAAGTCAATTCATCATACCCTAGACCAATTCTAAAGAACTAGCATGAAACACTATACATCATCCTAATTAATTCATGATTAGCATAACAACATCATCTAGTAGTAATTCAACCTATAATCAAGTCAATTGAATGAACATTATACAATATATGTCAAGATCACAACCTAGGGTTAAGGGTATAGGGTCATGTTCTTCAATTTAGACAAGACCATCAACAATTACCATAGTCAAGTCAAAATACATGTTAATCTATTCAATATAACCTAAATAAAACATCAACAACTCAATTAATAACTTAAAATTAGGAATTGGATGAAACCCATTTGAAAACTCTAGTTTTGAAAACAATTTGAATGAACCCTTTGAGGAAACAGGTCTTAAAGGTGAATAGATCCCATACCTCAACGTTTTGGTGAAGATTTGGAGATGAAATCGTCCCTTTCCATCCCCCAATTCCCTTCCTTGACTTAGCCTTCAATGGAGTCTTTCAATAGAGAGAGAGAAAGAAGAGAGAAGGTAGAGGAATTGTTTTAGGAGTTCTAATTAATTTAATAGGGTTGGGGACTTTATATGGGAAGTTAACTAACTTAATTAGGCCCCCTTAATCCCATAATTAACCACCTAATCCCTTAACTAATTAAATGAACCTAATTAAAAAACGTGCAGGAAATCAGGACCCTCACAGACAGAACCCCGTCGACGGGCCGTCTATGAGTAGACGTTTGGCCCCCCTACTGCACATCCGTCATCTCGGTCAGAGACTTGTGCAGGCGAGGGCTTCCCAATGTTTTCTAAGTGTGGGACGACGGAGGCATTGACGCCCCGTCAGTCCACACACGGACCGTCGGTTGCCCCGTCGATGCACACTGCCCAGGCAGTGTTGCCTCAACCTGAGGGGTCCTACTCAAGGGACTTTGGTTGGTCCTTGCGGAGTCGTACCCGTACATTACGACCATTAAACATCTCTAACACATGTCACACAGATTTTCACAAAATTTCATAAATTTTCGACTCATAAAAACTAGTCAAATAGGCTAAGTCACACTAGTACCTCTTTGAATCAACTTCCGAACGTCATGGACGTTCTTGGACGTTTTGGTTTATAAACTTCCTAAATGACCTATATTGATAAAAATAACCTTAAAAACAGTGTTTACGCTTCGTGACACCTATGCTAGGCTTTACGCCACGTCTTGAATTTCCGAAGTGTTACATTATCCCCCCCTTAGGAACATTCGTCCCCGAATGACATTAAAACTCTTTTGAAGGAAGAAATAGACTCAAGACTAGCATCCCAACCAACATCAATGCAATACAACATAATACATATCATTTAAATCAAGGCAATTCAAAACTTCAATTACCAATTATGTGACTTAAACATTACTTCATGAGTCATTTTCTTCTCACAACAACAATATGAGCTCAACATGACATATATGAGTCAATTAGAATCAAGTTAAACTTATCAACATGCCATACATTATTTCATAAAGACTCACCATGTTAAAATGCACAACATAACTCAAAACAAGCCAAAAGCAAAAATTTCAAGTTCAAACGCACTATTCACTGTAACTTCACTGTGAAGTATTGAAAAATGCACATTTTGCAAAACTTCACCCAAAAATCAAGGAACTTCAATTTCTAGTCATATTTATATTATTAAAAAGAATGACTAACCTTAATTATCAAAAATATGAGGGTAACGGGACTTCATGTCGGCCTCGGCCTCCCATGTTGCACCCTAAACTAGGTGATTTTTCCATAATACTTTTACGGATACAACCTCTTTGTTCCTCAACCTTTTTACTTGCTTATAAAGGATTTGAACCGGGACCTCCTCATAAGAGAGGTTATCTTTGACACCAAGACCCTCAATAGGAAGAATGGACTCGGGATCACCGACACACTTCTTAAGCATAGAAACATGAAAAACCGGATGAACCGAAGCCAATTCATTAGGCAACCTCAACTCATAGGCAACCTTACCAACCCTTCGCAAGATTTCATAGGGACCAACATAACGAGGAATTAACTTCCCTTTCTTGCCAAATCTAACAACCCCCTTCATAGGTGAAATTTTCAAATACACCTTATCACATTCTTCAAACTCAAGATCCCTCCTCCTATGATCGGCATCGACTATAGGCCATTTGCAAGTGATTTCTTATAATATGAACTTTCTCCAAAGTCTTATAAATCAAATCGGGACCAAGAATTGAAGACTCACCGACTTCAAACCACCCAATAGAAGACCTACACCTCCTACCATAAAAGGCTTCATAGGGAGCCATGGAAATGGATGAATGAAAATAAATATTGTTAGCAAACTCTACCAAAGTCAAGGGCTTATCCCAAATCCCTTTGAAATCGATGACACAATCTCTAAAATATCCTCAAGGGTTGGAATAGTACGTTCCACTTGACCATCCGTTTGGGGATGAAAAGCGGTACTCAACTTCACCTTAGTACCCAACCCTTCTTGAAACGGCCTCTAAAACCTAGATATGAATTGTGCACCCCTATCTGATATGATGGATAACAGAATACCATGGCGACACACAATCTCATCTATGAAGATATTAGCATAATCTTCCGCCGAATAAGTAGACTTCACAAGAATAACATGAGCGGACATGGTCAACCTATCAACCACCACCCATATGGAGTCATATTGCTTTTGAGTCTTAGACAGACCTACCACAAAATCCAAATTGATGTATTCCCACTTCCAAGTAGGAATTTGGATTTCTTGTAGTAAGCCACCCGGTTTTAGATGCTCGGCTTTCACTTGCTTGCAATTTGGACACTTGGCAACAAACTCCGCTATGTCCCTTTTCAAACCTTCCCAACAGTACACCTCCCTAAGGTCATGATACATCTTTGTTGACCCCGGATGAATGGAATAGTGAGACCCATGAGCTTACTAAAGGATACGGTTCCTCAAATCATCAACCTTAGAACACATAACCGCCCTTGATATCTCAAAACACCATCCCCCCCGCAAGGAGAATGACTCATTAAACTTGCCAAGAACCGATTCTTTCAACTCCATTAATGGTTGATCAAGGTGTTGTTTGGACATAACCTCAACAGCCAAGGATGATTCGGAGTTATGATGGACCATTACACCACCATTAGGAGAACCTTACAATCTAACACCCAACCTAGACAACCTATGAACATCTTTCACTAGGTCTTTATTAGGTTCTTCAATATGCGACACACTACCCATAGTCATACGACTAGAGCATCCGCTACCACATTGGCCTTGCCGAAGTGATACAGAACACTCATATCATAGTCTTTCAACAACTCTAGCCACCTTCTTTGTCGGAGATTCAAATCCTTTTGGGTAAACACATATTGGAGACTTTTATGATCGGTAAACACATCAACATGGACACCATACGAATAATTCCTCCAAATTTTCAAAGCAAACACCACGGCCACTAACTCAAGATCATGAGTGGGATAGTTCCTCTCATGCACCTTAAGTTGCCTAGAAACATAGGCAATCACCTTCCCATGTTGCATAAGCACACACCCAAAACCCACACGGGATGCATCACAATACACAACGAAACTCTTTGTACCCTC
>JAJJBR010002323.1:4840716-4928446 GCA_022817965.1 Solanum lycopersicoides
AGAACTCTAGTGAAAGATGTTGTATATAGGTTGTCTAGTAGTGGTGTTAGATTGTAAGGTTCTCCTAATGGTGGTGTAATGGTCCATCATAACTCCGAATCATCCTTGGCTGTTGAGGTTATGTCCAAAAACACCTTGATCAACCATAATGGAGTTGAAAGAATCGGTTCTTGGCAAGTTAATGAGTCATTCTCCTTGCGGGGGGATGGTGTTTTAGATATCAAGGCGGGTATGTGTTCTAAGGTTGATGATTTGAGGAACCGTATCCTTAGTAAGCTCATGGGTCTCATATTCATTCATCCGGTCAACAAAAGATGTATCATGACCTTAGGGAGGTGTACTGGAAGGTTTGAAAAGGGACATAGCGGAGTTTGTTGCCAAGTGTCCCCAAT
Source organism: Solanum lycopersicoides (assembly GCA_022817965.1). Taxonomy (NCBI): domain Eukaryota; kingdom Viridiplantae; phylum Streptophyta; class Magnoliopsida; order Solanales; family Solanaceae; genus Solanum; species Solanum lycopersicoides. The sequence continues at coordinate 4,841,109 of JAJJBR010002323.1, forward strand.
TGCAAGCCGACAAGTGAAAGCCGAGCATCTAAAAAACCGTGGCTTACTACAAGAAAATCCAATCCATTGGAAGTGGGAAACCATCAATTAGAGGATACTTCATGGGGTAGGTTCTGTGCTACTATAAGATCTCAAAAAAGCAGAGTTATGAACATGCAATATGGTGGTAGGATAGACATAGTGGGTGTACGCGAATGTAAAGACCAAAAGTGGCCAAATTTGCTCTGATTATTCTGTGATCTTTTATTGAAGAAGGAAAAGTATTGTATGCTATTACAAAAATGCGCAGAAAGGTAAATTAATCTAAGAGATAACAAACTTCTAACAAACTTTGCACACCTATACAAATGCTAGAAGAAGGCATCTAATAAAGAATCTTGTTATGTAACAAAAGATGATAAAGTAATGAGATATGAGTTTGAATGGGCTCTCTTGAATAGATAATGGTGATATAATGTTGGGTCATGGAATGTTGGTCAAATTTGATTTAGGAACAGGTTTCTTCTGTGACCTGTTCTCTTCATGTCTTCAAGATGATACGTGACTTAGGAACAGGTCATGCGACCCTTGTTTCTCTTCCAATTGCTTCATAATGGGCCTGGATAATTCATGACTGCGGCCTGGCCCTGAGTTTATTAGGTTCTTCAATATGCGACACACTACCCATAGTCATACGACTAGAGCATCCGCTACCACATTGCCTTGCGAAGTGATACAGAACACTCATATCATAGTCTTTCAACAACTCTAGCCACCTTCTTTGTCGGAGATTCAAATCCTTTTGGGTAAACACATATTGGAGACTTTTATGATCGGTAAACACATCAACATGGACACCATACGAATAATTCCTCCAAATTTTCAAAGCAAACACCACGGCCACTAACTCAAGATCATGAGTGGGATAGTTCCTCTCATGCACCTTAAGTTGCCTAGAAACATAGGCAATCACCTTCCCATGTTGCATAAGCACACACCCAAACCCACACGGGATGCATCACAATACACAACGAAACTCTTTGTACCCTCCGGTAAAGTAGACACCAGAGCGGAAGTAAGCCTATCATTCAATATTTGGATGCTCTTTTCACATGCTTTCGACCACTCAAACTTCTTGCTCTTTTGGGTCAAAGTAGTCAAGGGAGATGTAATGGATGCAAAAGTATCCACAAACGTCCGATAATAACCCGCTAGACCCAAGAAACTCCTAATGTCGGTTGGAGTCAATGGTCTTGGCCAATTTCTTACCGCCTCTGTTTTCCTTGGATCAACCTCAACTCCCTCACTAGAGATGATATGACCAAGAAATGCCACCGACCTCAAAAAAAACTCACATTCGCTATACTTGGCAAATAATTGATGATCTTTAAGGGTTTGCAATACAACCCTCAAATGACCCATGTGATCACTCTCATTTTTCGAATATACCAACATGTCGTCAATGAACATAATGACAAATGAATCTAGGTAACTTCGAAACACCCTGTTCATTAGGTTAATAAACGCCGCCGGAGCATTAGTGAGACTAAAGGACATAAGTAAGAACTCGTAGTGCCCATATCTAGTTTAGAATACCGTCTTTGGTATATCCTCACCTCTCAGCCTAAGTTGGTGATACCCCAATCTCAAGTCAATTTTTGAAAAGTAGCTTACCCCTTGGAGTTGATCAAACAAGTCGTCAATCCGAGGGAGGGGATACTATTACTTAATAGTGACTTTGTTGAGTTGGCGATAATCAATAAACATTGTCAAGGACCCATCCTTCTTCTTCACAAACAAAACCGGAGCACACCATGGAGAAATACTAGGCCTTATGAAGCCGTTATCTAGTAAATCTTTGAGTTGTGACTTCAACTCCTTCAATTCGGTCGGAGCCATACGATAAGAAGGAATTGAAATGGGGTTTTTTTCCGGTAGAAAATCGATACCAAAATCAATTTCCCATTCGGGAGGAATACCAAGAAGGTTATTAGGGAAGACCTCCGGAAATTCACTCACTACGGGGACTGACTCAATGGGAGGAATTTCGGAGTCAAGATCTTGGACTCTCATTATATGATATAGGCAGCCCTTAGAGATTATTTTGCAAGCTTTCAAACAAGAAATGATACGATCTCTATGAATAGAACTTCCCCCCTTCCACTCAACAACGGGTTCATTTGGGAAATTAAACCTCACCACCCTCGTTCTACAATCAATAGTGGCGAAACAAGAATGCAACTAATCCATATCCAAAATAATATCAAAATCAACCATATGTACTTCTACTAGATCAACATTGGAAACTCTATTGTGCAACATGATAGGACAATTCCTATATACCCTCTTTGCAACTACCGACTCACCCATCGGAGTAGACACTAGAAAGGGTTCATGCAAAATATCGGGTAAAGTATCAAACTTTTTAGCTACAAGAGGTGTAACAAAAGACAAAGTAGCAACCGGATCAAGTAAAGCATATACATCAATAGAAAAGACTTTTAACATACCGGTCACCACATCGGGAGAGGTCTCTTGCTCACCCCTAGTACGAAGAGCATAGAAGTGGTTCTTCTTAGAAGCATCCCTAGAACCACTTTCTTGAGCTTGACCACCCTTGTCTTCGCCCTTCATATTAGGGCAATCTCGAATCTTGTGCCCAACTTTCCCACAACTAAAGAATTTATCCGTCCCAATGTGGCAAGCACCATAATGCTTGTTTCCACACTCACCACAAGTTGGCTTCTCATTTGGTGATATAATACCTTTTACCTTTTGAGGCTTAGAGTTTGCACCCTTTTCATTACGAGCCTTAGGGAACTTGGTTGAAACTTGATTAGAGAAACTCTTATTGAACCTAGGCTTGTCTATAATCTCAAGCCTATTCTTAGAAGAACCACCATCATGAGATTTTGCCCTTTTTGCATCTCTACTTTTCCTCCTAGCCCTTGCCTCCTCCACTTGCCTAGCATGCACCATAAGACGAGAGATTTTCAAGTTGTCATGTAGCATAGCCGAATGACACTCCTCTTGCAAATCCTCCGTCACCGCCGTCACAAACGACTCATTTCATCTCTAGGATCGGAAACCAAAGAAGGAGCATATTTTAACAGTTGAGTAAATTTCATGGAGTACTCAAGAACACTCATACCTATTTGATGAAGGTTGATGAACTCCACCACTTTAGCTTCCCTCATCTCCCTAGGAAAGAACCGATCAAGGAATGCCTTCTTGAAGATCTCCCAAGTCACTGGTCCACCCCGAAGAGGCCTATTGTCCCTCCATTGAACATACCAAGTTTGAGCCACATCCTTGAAGTTATATGTGGCTAACTCAGCCTTCTCACTAGTGCTTAAACCCATGTCAAAGAGTATCTTATAAACTTCATCGATGAATTCTTGGGGGTCCTCATCCACCCTAGACCCATAGAAAGTAGGAGGGTTCATTAGAGTGAAGTCCCTTAGACGGGATGCCGTGGTAGAGACTTGTTGATTGGCTTAGTGTACTACCTCCCGATTACCTTGGGTCGTCATAGCTTGGGCTTTAATAGTAGCGGCTTGAGCTTGAGTAGTAATGGCTTGGGCCATTTAGATAAGGGCAGCCCTTATCTCACCATCCGTCAAAGGTGGAGGATTGGCCGAAACTTGTTCAACATTAACTTCCTCTTCAAGTGGAGGATCTTGATCAACACGGGGAGGAGCTCCCGCATTAGCAACCTCATCTTCAAGCCTTCGAGCCGCATTCCTCCGAGTATTTATTTCCTATAACCAAAATGCAAGTTTTAGGTGAAAGCACATAATAATTACTCTAGAGGCACGACATTCGATTTCCAAGAAAGAGAGAGATTCCTAAGCATCATATAGATTCCTATTCATAAGTGTGGTGCGCTTCACAATTATGAGTATGAATCTACATAGACGTGGTTGAGAGAGACATCATTATCAAGGATAATTAACCTCATGCTCTGATACCAAGTTTGTAACATCCGGGTTTACCCCCTAGATGTAACCGGCGTCGTCATCCTCTTTGAGGACTAAGACTAGCCCCTTATTTCATCATTGCATTCATAAGTCAAAATACGGAACAATTTAAAACTTTTACTATTTCTAGGTTGAGGTTTACATAGACCTCTACATACACATAATAGTATTAATATCGAGTATACATAGACCCTTCGTATTCACATACATAAATAAGATAGAATAGAGTCATAAAATCTGTCTCATCTCGTAACCATCTACAATGACAATAGCAATTTGGGCATAACCCTACATCAATATAAGGAAGCCAATATAGGCATATACAACTTGTCCTCAAATGAAAGATAGAGTAAACATAAGAGTCTTAAAAGCTAAGAAAATTTGTAACTAGAATATTGGCATCACCCTCCGCCAAATGAGGACCTACCGTTTGGATGGTAGAGAATATCCAAGCTTTCTTTAAGTCGCCTCGAACGAAACCTCAGCAACCGGAACCTAAAATATTTGGGGAAAAGGGAGAAAATGGGGTTAGTACGCCACATGTACTAAGAATGAGACCATATGCACATATAACAACAAAGCATGCTAAAAAGGGACATTTAGTTAAATCATGTCATTTTACCTCTTTAAAGACTTATGCACAATCAACAAACCATATCAATCATTTAGGCATGTTCAAAAATTCAAATCAAGCTATATGCATATCAATATATTTGAACCTATAATCTCATATAACTCTATCACAAAGTAATAAAATCACAAGCATTAATAAGAGTCCATCATGTAAATAGCAAAGCAAGAAAACTAATCATAAATTATCATAGAGTCAACAAGTGCAATAACCAAGCAAATCCCCACAACATTACTCAATCAAGTAACCCAACAAGAACCATAAATAGTAACTCACTTTACATAACATAGCCTTCAAATACACATAAGTTCAATAAATAAAGACCAATTACATATTCATAAGCATCATAATCATCTTATACGATCATTTACATTTATCATCATTTACATACATAATATTAACCTCCTAAAGCTCTTATCAAGGCAAACTAGTGCAAGACATAGGTAGAGTCCCATACCCCTACCTAAGCTAAGTCAAACCCCTCAAGTCACTTTAGTTAGTTTATACATTACTACTTCATTTTAGTTTAGGGAACACTTGCCTTAACCGACATAGACCATATGAGCAAATGTGGAATGCGGTGTTGTAAAACTTTACACCGATGGAAGGTGGTCTACCGGCCAAGATAGAACCTAACATGAAACGTAGCATCTAGGTGGATCCACTAGCTAGTATTCCTATGGTGGAAACATATTTAAGGAACTTGGGGCAACATTGGAAACATCACTCTACACCCTATTTGGGTCATGAGACTATACACCCCGTGAGAATCGTAGTGAACCTTACCTATCTTATGTGGGAAAGTGTCACCCCCTCACATACAAGATCAATCGGTGCTAAGATAAGTCCCTTCTTGAAATGTCTTTAATGTATTTATTTATCAATCATAACTTAGTTTAGGTCATAGGGTCTAGCCCTTGTATAATCATCATCATAATAGCTCAATAGAAATTGCATGAGTATAATCCTTTTATCACAATTCACATAAGTAAGGTTAACACATTACATACTCTTTCATAATAAGGCACATTGGTAATCACAATCATCCTTATAACTTTACATCTTAATCAACCTCACAACAACACCCTATCAATCCTAAACAAGACATACTCCAACACAATCATCATGACTTAATCACAATTAATCATAATTGAAACAAGGTATAGAGATCACAAGACTTACAAGTATCCTTCACAATTCATCATTAAGGTCTTACCATCAACCCTTAGTTCAACTCAATTTGGTCATCAAGTCACCATAATTCAATAATTAATATAATCACAAGGCTAAAAGAATCACTACATCACAATTCGATGATAGATCAAAGGTTAGGATTAAGTCAATTCATCATACGCTAGACCACTTCTCAGGAACTAGCATGAAAGACTATACATCATCCTAATTCATTCATGATTAGCAAAACAACATCATCTAGTAGTAATTCAACCTATAATCAAGTCAATTGAATGAACATTATACAATATAGGTCAAAATCACAACCTAAGGGTATAGGGTCAAGTTCTTCAATTTAGACAAGACCATCAACAATTACCATAGTAAAGTTAACATACATGTTAATCTACTCAATATAACCTAAAGAAACATCAACAACGCAATTGATAACTTCAAATTCGGAATTGGATGAAACCCATTTGAAAACTCTTGTTTTGAAAACACTTTGAATGAACCCTTTGAAGAAAGAGGTCTTAAAGGTGAATAGATCCCATACCTCAACGGTTTGGTGAATATTTGGAGATGAAATCGTCCCTTTACAGCACCCAATTCCTTTCCTTGACTTATCCTTCAATGGAATCTTCCAATAGAGAGAGAAAGAAGAGAGAATGTAGAGGAATTGTTTTAGGAGTTCTAATTAGTTTAATGGGGTTAAGGACTTTATATGGGAGGTTAACTAACTTCATTAGGCCCCCTTAATACCCTAATTAACCACCTAACCCCTTAACTAATTAAATGAACCTAATTAAAAACGTGCAGGAAAATCAGGACCCTCACATACAAAACCCCATCGATGGGCCGTCTGTGAGTCAACGGTTTGGACCCCCTCCGTCCTGCACATCCGTCGTCTCGGTCAGATACTTGTGCAGGAGAGGGATTCCCCAAGTCTGCTAAGTGTGGGACGATGGTGACATCAAAGCCCCGTCAGTCAACACACGGACCGTCGGTTGCCCCGTCAATGCACACTGCCCAGGCAGTGTTGCCTCAACCATCTGGGTCCTCCTCAAGGGCCATTTGTTTTTCCTTGGGGAGTCTTACCCGGACGTTTTGACCATGAAACATCTCTAACACGTGTCACACAAATTTTCACCAAATTTCATAAATTTCCGACTCTTAAAAACTAGTCAAATAGGCTATGGCACGCTAGTGCCTGTTTGAACCAACTTCCAAACGTCATGGACGTTCTTGGACGTTTTGGTTTCTAAACTTCCTAAATGACCTATATTCATAAAAATAACCTTAAAACAATGTTTATACTTCATGACACCTATGCTAGGCTTTACTACACGTCTTGGATTTCCAAAGTGTTACAACTAACTTATGTGGCTATGTGAAATAACTGTCTATTTTGTTTTCTTATCATGTTATATAAACTATTTCATTAGTATAATGGGAGTTACATGCCTTACCACAACTTCTTTGAGAAAACACACAAATCTTTCTTTAGAAGTAACAAACAAATAGTTGGCTTGCAGTCATCCAACGTCGTTTGTTAGCTTCACCCCGTCGTCTGTCGGACTCGGGTAACTGTCACTTTGAATCAATTCTAGTCAGCCTAAGATAGTGTGAAACAAAAACCAATTTTAAACATTAGTCTAAGATGGCTTAATACCCAAGGCGTATTGAGTACATTAGTTGAAACCGCAAAAATCATGTACAAGGTCTCCAACCTCACAACATATCAATTTTGTTTTACATTTGAATGATGTACATGTGGAAACCAAAATGTGGGGTGGGTAAACTTAACTGGGCTTGGTTTTGTAGGTATGAATCGCTTTCTAAGATTTGACAAAGTATCTCCTCTCCAGTCCCAAACAGTTACCATAGTGTGTAAGACAAAGAGGCCAAAGTAGTGATCGAGTTAAGAGAGGTAAGGCAAGACGCCCAAGAAATGTACGCAAAATTTCTCAAAAATAAAAGTACCCTTGAGAAGACAACCCATGAATTGAAAAGGCTAAGATGCAGTTTTGATGAATTCGACTTGTGGGTTAAAGAGAATATGGAGGGGATGGAATACGAGGATTAGGAAGAGAAAGGAAGTCGGAGGGAGGGTTACCAGTTGATGCTACGATACATGTTTCAGCAATACAACACACGAAAGCAGTGGAGAAGCAGGGCCATCAGGGACAACATAGTGGATTCGCCCCTATGTGGGTTTTTCTATATGTATTTGTGTCATTTTCAAACCTTGTGTGGGCTTGACTTTCTTGCATTTCCATACATTTTAAATGGCCCCTGCGTGTGTCTGTCATTTGGTATTTTGTTCCTTATTTCCCCCGTTTATTTCTCTTGTGAACATTAACTATTCGTATGTGAAATTCGTTTTTTTTTTTGGGGGGGGGGTAATCAACTGGTTCAATTCCACGCATACATCGTTCAAATGCGCTAGTCCTACCCTTGGCACAAAAGGGGTCCCCTATATGTTTAGGACGCGATATATGTGTTTTTAACTGTTTATGTGATATGTTGATTTGAATGAGGACATTGCAAACCCAGTCCCTCTCAGAAATCTCAAGAAATATACAAGTCACTACTACAAAGTCCGACCAAATTTTCTGAGTCGTGAGTTTCCCAGACAAAAGCAAAATCCAATCACCAAATCCTAAAATACTACTCTACCATCTCAGGAAAGGTGAGATGACAACTATGGACAAAAGAAAGAATATCCAGACTGAACCAACCAAAGAGGAGATGATCGATATACGGATGCAGCGCGGAAAGCGCCTATTTGAAATATTGTTTCCTCCTGAGAGCCTCGAGTTGAAGAGCATTGAAGAAAGTTATGAGGAAGCGATCGCCCGCAAACCTTTTCTCGAAGGACGTCTGGTAGAAGGGGACCAGAATGTCACTCTCAAAGAAGAATACCGAACAAGGATGGAAGCTATTTCATGCACCCTCATTTTCGAGCACTATCGGTCTACGCGTATGTTGGGTCTCGACAAAAGAGCATCTTTCCAAGTGGGATCAGGTGACATCGGCAAGAACTGTGAGTCTCATACCAACCAGAAAGGGAACACAATAGAGGAGTGCATGGAGTTAAAAATGAGGTCCGCTCCCTGCTCGATAGGGACAATGTTGCAAACAGTTGGGGTGACGGCGTCATCATTGCGTGTGATGAACCGCGGCTCGAAATATTAGTCACTGAGAAGACTATATTCTATCGTTTCTCATTCACACCTTTCAAGAAAAGAATGTTGGAGGTCTATTCTGAATTGGTTCTAAATGGAGTCTTCACCCCTCTCTATAAGGACGTGGGAGTGTTATATTCTCTAGGATTCGAAGTTCGAAAATGTTGCCCCTATCACGGGGCCGCGGATCATAGCATTGAAATGTAGATTGCATTCCACCACGACATGGAGTACCTCATCAGCATAGGAAAGATTCGAGTCGAGTCTGTTCCCCGTGACTTATGCTACAACATGAAGAAGAACGACTGAGATGGGTCCGCCTTTTATCTTTTAAAGCTTTGTTGCCTATTTTTCCATTATTGTAATCATTAAAAATAAATGAATGAAAAACAAGTATTTCCTTTATTCAAACTACGTAAGGCCTGAATTCTCCTTGTGAGATACGCAGGCATCCTTTCAAGGCCCGGCCCCTATCTTTTAAAATTTTCATTCTCCCCCTTTCATTCTACAAGGAAATGTGAGGCTCAGATCACCGTACATCAAAGAGATGCAGCAAGAATACCTTAGCTCAATGTGATTTATCCTTTCTGATATAGTGTCAAACTAAAACAAGCAAACTCCTGCTTGTTCAAAAATTAGTTTCCCTTTACTCATGGGTTAAAATGTCCTCAAACAAAGCAACTTTGTGTGTTTATCTGCTCTCTATGTTATATCTTGCATTACGTATTCCGAACGCAAACTAACAAATTTGCCTTGAGTTTTTTTCCTCCACATGTACTTACAAACTGGTCTGTGTCGATTAAACTGGTTGATCATCCCTACTTCACTAGATCTAAAGGGCCAGTAGATTCCTTTTTAACCAAAGTTCAGATAACGGAAAAGCAGTAATGGAGGACAACAACAAAGAGATCAGTCTTACTGACGTTGTGGTGGCTCAACCCACCATAGAAGATCAGAATAAACTGATTATGTAGTTAATGCAGCAGATTGCTGAGATGAGAGTGGAAATGCAAATGAGAGAGGATCTGCCTCCACCCGGTTTTACTGCCAACGCTGCTACTAATGGAAGGCCTCCGCTATACTTTCCCTCTTCAAACATGGAACAGGCTCAGAACATGCCATCCACTCCGGCTCAAAATCCCTTAGTAATAGATTTGACCACACAAAATTTTGAATAATCCTCCACCTCCTACCAGACCCCATCCCCTCCTCAAAACAATAATTCCCAAATCCCTCCTCCTCCTCAAAATTCCCATCACCAAACCGCTCCACTCCCACAAAACAAAAATGCATTCCATCCCCAAACATCTCTTCATCATAAAGATCAGCACACTAACCCCCAAACCTTCCCACAAAATTACCAATCTACTCAAAACGCCCCAAGTCCCTCCATAGCTCCATCACTACCCAGAAAAACCACCTTCCAAATTCCCGTTCCAAATTAGCATGACGTGAATGGTTCTGAGCTCACCATTATGAGGACATTAAAGAGAGTGGAGGTCGAAAGAAGATCCAAAAAGCAATGAAGGAACTTCATTGCATTCCTGACATCGCCGTTTTGAACTAAATTGACGTATGCATTCATCCGAATCTGGACCTCCCAAAAGGGTTCAAGATACCAAAGATTGATACTTTTGGAGGAACAGGGAATCCTTTAGCGCATCTAAGGGCCTATTGTGACCAGCTCGTAGGAGTTGGCAGAGATGAAGTTGTACTAATCCGGCTTTTTAGCCGAAGTTTGAGCGGAGAAGCTTTGAAATGATTTACATCTCACGAGATCATAGAGTGGCCCAGCTAGAATGTCTTGGCTAAGGACTTCATCGAACGATTTGCCTACAATGTAGAGATCGTCCATGATTGTTATTCCTTAGAAAAGTTGAAACAAAAATCCAACAAAAGCTATAGAGAGTTTTCGTACAGATGGCGAAAGGAGGCAGCCAGAGTTCGGCCTCCCATGACTGAAAAAGAAATTGTGGAAGTATGTGTGCGGGTTCAAGAACCTGAATATTATGACAGAATCATGCTGCTCGTTGGAGAAAAATTTGCTGAGATAGTCAAGGTAGGTGAGACTATCGAAGATGGTTTGAAAACTGGGAACATTGCCCGTGTTGCTGCTTCTCCCGGATCCCGGGCTTGTTAAAAAAGAAAAGAGAAGACGTGTTAGTTGTTTCTTATGAGGGGAAGAAGACCCCGAAAAAATCATCGTACCAAGGTCTCTCTAGACCTTCACAGAGTCCACACCAGGCTTGTTATACGCAAACTAATTAATAAAATGCTCCCCCTACAAGCTACCAAAATACTCCTCCCCCAAGTTATCAAAATATTCCTCCTTCCGTTTATCAAACTCCATCCCACATCTACCAAAATCCTACACCAGCTTACCAAACTCCCTCTCCCCATTACCAAAGAAATGCCCCTAACTTCGCCAATGTGCAGTTAAATTAACGGGCGCCTCCCTCAGTATACCAAGATCCAGTATACCAACATTCCCCCACGAACTACCAAGCTCCATTACTAAATTACCAAACTAATTCCTACCCGAGATATCAAGCTCCCCATCCCAATGTCCAAAATTATCATCAGATGCCTCCTCCTCAAGACAACTATGATCCCCCTCGCCCAAGTTTTGAGAAAAATCCCGCCAGAACTTTCACAGCACTTGCCGAAAGCCGAACAAAGTTGTACGAGCGATTAACTATGGCAGGTTATATTTATCGAGTAAGACCCAAGCCGGTGGATACTAGCTCTAGGTTTTATAGATCCGATCAGAGGTATGCATATAATTCCAATAGCATTGGACATGATACTGAGGATTGTATTAAGCTCAAGCACAAAATACAGGATCTAATCGACCAGAAGGTGGTCTCCATCCATACAGTTACATCCAACGTAAACAGTAATCCTTTGCCAAATCATGGGGCGTCTATATCAATATGATAAAGACGGATGATGATTGGTGAGTGACAAAGGAGATAGTCCTTATTGTTCATGATGAGCTGGAAAAAGCAACGGTTTCACTGAGCATCAAGGAGAAATAGGATTTTGTGGTTCTGACACCCGCAAAGGTTGTTGCCTTGGTGCAAATAGAAACTTCCACTAGGCCAAGATTTGTGATCGAAACCGCTTTTGCTCAGGGTATGACGAGGTTTGGTAGATGTTATACTCTAGAGGAGTCGGCCCAAAGAGGGCAAAAGAAAAACGAAGGGAAGAGGAAGATAAGCGAAGGCGAAGCTGAAGAATTCTGGAGAAAGATGCAGCCAAAGGACTACTCGATTGGTAAGCATTTGGAGAAAACCCAGGCTCAAATTTCTGTGTAGGCCTTGTTTATGAGTTCGTAGCTACATAGGCAAGCCTTGATGAAGGCTTTGGATGACACATATGTGCCCGTGGGTACCATCAGCAACAATGTACCGTCTATGATTAACCAGGTTATCAAAAGACACCGGATCAGCTTCTGTGATGAAGAGTTGCCCTTCAAAGGGAGGATGCATAACAAGGTTTTGCGTGTCACTATCATATGCCAAGAAAGGGTTATAAACCATGTCTTAGTAGATGATGGATTTAGCCTCAATATTTGTCCGTTGTCAACTCTAAGGCAATTGAGGTTCGATCTGGGGACGCTTTGACAAAGCTAAATAAATGTGAGAGCCTTTGATGGGGTGCAGAGAGACACACTTGGGTCTGAAAAATTTTTCATTCATATGGGCCGTGCAGATTCAGCGCTAAGTTTCAGGTCCTGGACATGGACACAAACTACAACCTTCTTCCGGGAAGGCCGTTCATCCTTATGGCTTGGGTTGTTCCTTCTACCCTTCACCAACTGATGAAATTTGTCTGGAAGGAGAAGGAATAGGTTATTCATGGTGAACGAAGTCACTATAGTGGGCATGTGCCAATGATAGATGAAGTCTCTCGAGGTACTGATTTCTACACGGTGGATCTGGTTAATGCCACCATTGATGATTTGGATCCGCAACCTCCTATGCCCTCTGTGTACAAGATGATTGCTACAGTGATGCTCTAGAGAGGATTCGAGTCGAGTTTTGGGTTGGGAAGGAATTTCCAAGGGATTGTCGAGCCTATTCAGGTTCACACCAAAGGATAAAGGTATGGTTTATGGTACGTCCCCACAGATGATGAGGTGAAGATGAAGAAGAGCGGTGAATAATCATTGGCTTGGCCAATCCCTCTTTTGTACCAATCATTTCCAGTCCATGAATACGTCGATCGTAATGGTCTCGGGGAAGGTATATGCGACCTTTTTGAAGAGATAGATGTTGTCATAGAGGAAGAGGTCGAGCTAGCTGGTATCCGCGATGCTAAGCCTGGAGAGTAGCTGCAGAACTGGACTTCCACACCAATCTTGACTCCCCGATCATCTTGGAAGAAAGACATTGTTTATGCATGTTTTGAAAATTGGTGGTAGTCTGGAAGAGGCCCGAGAACCACCATTTTGCTTTTTCTTTAATTTCTTGATTTTTTAAAGATTCCCCCTGTGATGTTTAAAAAGGCAACATGTCCCTTTTCCATGGCCAAAGATTGCATTGTTTTCCAATTTGAATGAAAGCCTCTATTATTGAAAATTTATCTATTTACTTATTCGCTATAACTTACTTTCCTAACTTTGTATGTTTATGATTTCAGTAATATTAATTTTAAACCTTCTAATGTCATGTAATATCACGAGCTGAATGAAAAAAATGAGGCAGATGATGACAAGGGTGAAGAATATGAAGAGGAAAATGAGGTACCGGAATATGTTGCTGAGGAATTTCGGCAGTTTGAAAATCAGGGTAAGACAAATTTGGAAGAAACAGAAACTGTGAATCTGGGAGACCAAGAGTATTTCAAAGAGGTCAAAATCAGTGTCCACTTGAATGAAGGTCAAAGAAAGGATCCGATTTATTTGGTTACTTAATACATTGATGTGTTTATCTGAGAGGTCAGCGACATGCTAGGGCTGAGTACCAATGTGGTGTCTCACAAGTTTCCGATCAATCCGGGGATCAGTCCAGTAAAATAGAAGGCTCAGAACTTCAAGCCTGAGTTAACTTTAAAGATTAAAGAATATATTACCAAACAGATTGAGTCTCGATTGGTAGAAGTGACGCAATACCCGACTTGGTTGGCCAATGTTGTTCCGGTCACCAAAAAAGATAGGAATATCAGAATTTGTGTTGATTAAAGGGATCTCCAGAATGCCAGCCGAAAATATAACTTTCCGTTCCCGAACATTCACATTATGATTGTTAACTATGCTAAGCATGAAATGCAGTCATTTGTGGATTGTTACGCAGGTTATCACCACATCCTGATGGATGAAGAAGATATAGAAAAGACCGCTTTTATTACGCCTCGGGGTGTATATCATTACAATGTGATTCCATTTGGCCTCAAAAATGTTGGTGCTACTTATATGAGGTCTATGACGACCATCTTCCATGACATGATCCACAAAGAGATTGAAGTTTATGTAAATGATGTCATAATCAAGTCCCGCGAGAGTTCGGACCACTTGACTCATTTAAGAAAGTTCTTTGATCATCTGCATCAGTAAAACTTGAAGTTAAATCCCGCCAAATGTGCTTCTGGGGTTCCAGCCAGCAAGTTGGTGGGATTTATAGTCAGCAGAAGAGGTATTGAGCTCGACCCTTCTAAGATCAAGGCAATTCAAGAGTTACCCCTTCCAAAGACCAAGAAAGAAGTGATGAGTTTCTTAGAGAGGTTGAAATACATAAGTTGGTTCATATCTCAATCCAGCGTGGAGTGCGAGCCTATCTTCAAGCTGTCGAAGAAAGTTGTTTTGACAAAGTGGATAGAAGAATGTCAGATCGCTTTCGTTGCTATAAAGAACTACTTTTCCAATTCACCGGTGTTGGTTCTTATGCGAGAAGGGATCCTGTTGTTGATATGTCGGAAACCCATTCTGGGGTTCGGCCATAATTCTCAAGGTCCTTACCGAATCCCTTTTCCAAGAAAATGAATAAGTGGTTGGTCAAAATTGCTTTGGTCAATTTCATTTTCCTCGAATTTCTTGTATCAATCCGAGTAAAACGAGGGACATTTGTTGACACCCAATTTTGACCCTCCCCGATAAATTAATCTTCGAGCTTCTTAATTCCCAAAATGATTTATAATAATTAGTTTTATAATATTTAAAATATTTTGCAAGTTTATTTTAAGGTAATTCTAGTCATTTTGTAATTCTTAAATGATAAATATGTTTTATATATTTTTGTTTATAATATTATATGCTTTTGTGAATATTAGAAATGTCTCGAAAAGATGTTAATTTTAGTAACTATTTTATTGATTTGGTCTAGCATAAGTTTGAGTTATTGAAATTATTTAGTTTATATCCGAACTAATTATTTTATTTCGTTAAGTTTACGAAGTTCACTAAATTAATTTATGTTAATTCGTCTTATTAGTCAAAATACTTTTAACCCTTCAAGAGACCAATTTTAGATCATTTGTTAATTAAAATTTTCCCTCCAGGCAGCCCATTCCGTTCTTACGCCCAATCCAACTCCCACTCTAAATAACTTCAATTCCCTTCCCAAATGCAATTCCCCAAGCCCACTTTCAAAAGTCCCAATTACAAAAACAGCAAACCGACCAGTCCATGACCAATACAATATATCCAACCCAACATTAAAACCGACCCGACCCATCCCTTTCTCCTTCAACAAAGAAACCCAGAAGCGTCTAAAGCATCTGCACAACGAAGTAACCCCAGCGACGCACCTCACGCGAGATGTTCAAGCAACGAGATTCACGGATAAGCAGCAGCTTTATCCGTGTCGTCTTCCTCACAAAGACCGCACAACAGTTTGCGCGCGCAGCTTTGCAGCAGAAAAGGTTGCAAATTTTGTACTTGTGGTCGCAGGATTTGAACACGTAGCGGCAAGGACGATGAAACCATCCCAGCCGTATGTCGCCCTTTACTCTTACGGAAATAGTCAAAATTTCAGACAAAGTATGTCTCCCTTTGTTGGTGAAGGATATTTGAATTTCAATTTACGGATCGGGTTGTGATTCGGATTTCGAGCTTTGCCCTTTTGCCTCCCAAAAGGGTTGCCCTTTTTTTCCCTCTATATAAGTTGGTCTCTTCTTCTATGTTAGGGGGGCTTTTTTATTTCTGAAAAATTTTCTAGAGCGAAAATCTTAAAAGAAAAAAAACAAGAGCCAGAGAACACAGAGGAAAGTGTGATATTGATTATTCAAGTTGGAATTTTTTCCTAGTTTGTTTTCTCAACTAGCAGGAAGACATTAAGAAAGCTGAGAAAAACACTTTAAATATGCTAAATCACTTTGTAAACAGAGGAGTTTACAGTATCTGTGTTGGGGTCTTAGCTCCCGCCCAAACCTTCATTTACTCGTTGGAAATTTGAGTCTCGTGGTTGTGGAATCGCTCTCAACTCGTTCATTGCACACAAGAAGGTAAGACTCCTCTCTCGACGACCTTCTCTTCATATTTTCTCCAATTTCGTTTGGCTAATGTTTAGAAATCGCTATTCTCCAGTTAATCCCGTTGATGTGTATCATTGTGGTTTCTGATGGCTTGAACTTGTTATGCTTATATTTTAATGCTACTTGATGATTTATCCTTGCATTTTAAGCTTCGCGTGGATTTTGTGTCATTTTTTCTTGTTAGTAAATAAAAAATTAATCCGATTTTCTGCACGTTAGAGTCTTTTCCGCGACCCTTGTGCGAGTTTCCAGTTTGTTTCTTGGATAGATAGTGAGTTTGCAAAGATTGTGAATGTGTAGAATTTCTTCTGTTTTTTTGTTGTTCTTTTTAGTGTGCTTTAAAATTTAATTGATAGACTGTTTCTTCATTATTTTCTATTTGTTTAGTTTGGTCGATGTTTTAAGGTTCCAAATCAGAAGCTAGTTGTTGTTCGCAAATGTCCACATGAAAATTCTTTCCCTCTCTCGTTTTGAATCAGATGTTCTCCCTTCTTTGTCGTATTTGTTCGGACGCCCCTTTTCCGTAATTAGTTCCTGTTTTGGCCTAGGAGTTTCTTGATTATTTGTTCATAAAGGCTGCCTTAAGTAATCACAAGAGTGTTTTCTTTCTAAATTAGTTATTGGCAGTCAGTATAGCTAGCAATTTAAGAGTTTTTTCTTCCTTCTTGTTGTTGTTTTTTCCCCTTTTTATTGTTTCTTAGAGTCTATTTGGAGAGGAGGTTAAAATGTTTGGGATGACCATCTCTTTATATGCTAACTCTTTAATGTCTTAATGTTATGAGAATTACTGAATTAGATTTTAGCATATCATAGAGGAAAGTTACTTGAATTTAAACTACCTTTGTTTTTAGTTCATTTCATCAAGGCTTTCTAAATGCTTGACTAGGGCATCTGACTTCCGAATGCATATATCACATGAGAGTTTTGATAAATTATTTAGCTATGCTTTGAGTTATTGTTATTCAAGTATTAATCCATGCTTGTTTTATTGCATGTAAAATCTGTCTGGGTCCCATGGACCTCACCTCCGCATTTTTCTTTAGTCCATGGAGGCCCAATCCTTCCCTTTTGTCGAGAAGTCCATAGAATCGACGTACAGGTCTCCAGATGAGGAAATTTGAAACGAGTCGGAAGTTGAAGATTGTGGGCCAAGAAACCCAAAATTATTAAGTTTTCTATTTTGTTCTTTTGGTCCTAAGCCTCTGTCGTTTTATTTATTTATTTATTTATTTCTTATTTACAATTTTGTTTAGTCTAGGACATCTACAAATCAAATAGCCCTAACCTAAAAACAAAATAGGTCCAAATATCATTCCAGGCAGACAGAAACCGGATTTGGACCCAACTCTCTCTCACTTTTACTTTACCTTCTGTTTGTTGATTGATATTTGCGGTTTAGTCTTAGGGTTAAGGAATCCAAGTCCCCCGCAAGACTCTATTTCGTTTTAACAATTCAACTAAATCACGTACTTTTTAAAAGAATTTAACTATGTAAAATGTTACAAGTTTAATAGATCATTTAGAAGATAAGTTGATTTCACGGATTTTAAACAAATTAAGAATTTTAGCCAAACCAAATTAGTTGTCGGATAATCACGATTTAGTGAATATTTCAGGTGCCGTAAAAACCTTTCTAAAATATAAATAAGAATCCCCGAACCCCCTTTTAAGTTTTTCAATTGATTTCCTGTTTAAGTCTTTTGAAAACCAAGTTTTATCTTAATTTTTCTCAAAAATTAAGTGGCGACTCCTAAACAAGTCAAAAACTATATAAAAATATTTTTCCAAATTAAAACAAACATAACTCACAAAGGAAAAGTAACCATTCTATATTTAAATCAACTAAACCTAACAAATTAGAGAATGGTCGCCACAAAAATCATCCTAATCATGGAAAAAGATAACATGATTACACCAACTCCAAGCTTGACACTATCGCTTGATTTCATATCATAGACTCAAGCGAATGGAAGAGTATGGTGGGATAATTTGAAACTCATGCCTAAAAATAGTCAATAACTCGTATTTTCAATAAATTTATGAAACATCAAGTTGCTTATTCTTGTAACACCCCATATTCAAAACAAACCAAAAATCAGCTTTTCAGAAATCTGCAGGTGCAATTGACGGTCACTATCGATGTATCGTACTCTAATCTATGGCCCGTACTGTGCATCCATCGTTTTCCACTAAAATTCTCCCAAAATTCAGCTCAGCAAAATCGACTAAGTCTCGACCCACGGACGGACCGACGGTCTGTAGATCACACAACGGTCCGTCGATGGTGTCCATGGATTGAGACTCTTACTACCCAACCTCTGACACGAACGACGTATGACCAGCACGGACGGTCGTTTGATCTACGGTCTGTACGTGTGATCGTAGGTGAAAGTTAGCATTCAGTTAGGTTAGAAATGCTATTGGGAAAACTTCAAATGATCATAACTTTTAGCACAAAATGAATAAGGTGTCCCATGACCTATGAAATGATAGATAATTGAATTTTGTTTCCATAGCCATCGAGTTTGCTAAAATCAGACCTCCGATTAAAAATTTATGCCCGTTTTAGTAAAGTCCATCAGTCCCAAACTACAGACCCATACGACAGACCGTCGATTGAACGATGGCCCGTCAGTCCAGGTCGTCATTAGGTCCGACAGCAATTAACTCAGGGGTGTTTTGGTAATTTCCTACTTCATTTAAACCCTAAGATACGTCGTTTTGACCCTAAATCATCAGATTTTAGTCAGTTTAAGCCTAGAAACATAACAAGAACTTACCTAAGTAAAAATCATAAATCAAAACTTGGAAAATTATAAGCAAGAAAGGGGATAAAGGTTAAAGAACCCTAGTTTCACGAACGCAACAAGGTTCCATCAGTTCCAGCACCGGAATCTAATTTTTCTCTATGGATTTCATCACCAGGTATGTGGGATTTCACTAGTGGTTTTTTTTCACCCATTAGGTCCCTAGTTTTCAGATAGTTCTTCATTCTCTTATCATAAATAGACCTAGGGTTTCTTGAATTACTGCAGATCATCATGAATAAGCTAGATATATGTTCCAAATAAGATTGTGAAGTTATTATTCAGTCTATCGCATGAATTTCAGAACCCTACCCATGTATTTCATTAGTTCTTGAATTACACATGTTAGGTCAGATATTTCAGTTATATCATATATACATGCATCAGTTATTAATGCATAATTATCATATTGATTGTTGCATTCTCAATTTGCATTTTCAGTTTTGAGCTATCCAGTATATATATAGAAATTCAGTCATAATGTCTTAATCACTTAATTCATTGGGAGCAGCATAATATCGAGTTAGACTAGGGTTTAGCATACCCAAATAGTCCCAGAACTACTAGCCAAGTAGGCTGTAAGTCCCCTCTGTGGGCATCAGTTTAGTGATCACGCCAGTATGCCTTTATACCTCTGGCAGGGTATATTGGGTCCTCTCGATCGGGCATATACATAAGACTCCACACTTAGCTCATGTGGATTTCTTATCGGTTATTAGTAGCTCCCATAGTTCAGTCAGTTTGTATTGCATTGAACATTTATCAGCATGTTATAAATTGGTCATTGCATTCAACTATCTCAGCATCCAGTATATGATGTTCAGAACATTTTACTTGCTTTTGTGCTTGTTCAGTTATGTTTTAGTTCAGCTTTTAGTATATCCTACATGCTCAGTACCTTTCAAGTACTGACGCATACGTGTGCTACATCTTCTCGTGATGCATGTTCAGGTTCTCAGCATCCAGATCATGCTTAGATCGACCTCTGATCTCCACTTTACAAAAATTAGTGGTGAGTCCTCATTCTCCGAGGAAAACATTCATGAGTTTCATTTTAGTATTTTAGTCTTTAGTTTCAGGTCTTACTAGACTTACCTGGGGCCTGTCCTAGCATTTCTAGTTAGTTAGAGGTTATTTTCAGACATAGTTAGTTTTAGCTTAGTGTTGAGTTAATAACTTCTTTGTATTAAACTCATTAGTTTTCATATATTTCAGATTTAGCATATGGGTATTCCCCATATTTTCATCTTTATTATGATTTAGATTCCTCTTTAGTTTATTATATTTAGTATGCTCATGATGATGCCAGCATGGTTAGCTTGGGATCACTTCTGGTCCTAGGTCCCGTGTCCGCGTCTAGGGGTTAGATCTAGGCGTGACAAACTTGTTATCAGAGCATTAGGTTTATGTCTCATAGGATGTCTGAAAAGCCGCACTAAGTAGAGTCTTTTTCATGGGTGTGAAGTGAACCACATCTAATGAGAGGGAGGCTATGAAGTGTTCTAGGAAAAACTTCAGTTTCTTGTTACTCTTATCGTGCGTAAGGTATGATCTAATTCCATTCTAACTTGACATTTTACATTTCAGATCATGCCTCCTCGTAGAGCTAAAGCCAAGAATGCAAACGCCAAGAATGTGAATTAATGGAATGCAAATGCATCTCCTCCAGTCCCAGATCAGGAAGTCTCCAATGCTGAATTCAGAAGTGCCATTTAGATGTTAGCTTAGAGTGTCGCCAACCAGAAAAATCAACGGGTTCAAGATCTTATGAATGTAAATAGTGGATCTGCAGCAGCCTGGGTCCGCAACTTTGTTAGGGTGAATCCTCTTGTGTTCTTAGGATCGCAGACTAGTGAGGATCCTCAGAATTTCTTGGACGAGATCAAGAAGATATTTGAGGTGATGAAAGTCACTGGGAATGATCGGGTTGAGTTTGCATCATACTAGCTGAAAGATGTTGCTCATATATGGTACACTCACTGGAAAGATAATAGGGGTACTGATGCAGCTCCTATTACTTGGGATTGCTTTAGTCAGACGTTTATGGACAGCTTTTTCCCAATATAGTTCAGAGAAGCAAAAGCCCAGAAATTCATGAACTTAAGGAAGGGTAACATGACAGTCCAAGAGTATGGACTAAAGTGTAACCAACTCTCCAATTATGATCGTCAAATGGTTGCTGACTCCATGGCTCAGATGAATAAGTTCTTGTATGGAGTGTCAGATTTGGTGAAAACTGAGTGCAGAAATGCGATGTTACTGGGAGACATGAACATCTATAGGCTTATGACTCATGCTCAACAGGTTGAAGGTGATAACCTTAGGGAAAAGGCCAAGGAGAATAAGAAGGCTAGGACTGGAAACTATGACTACTCTTAGCAGAAATCGGGTGGTGAAAATCGCTCACAGATTCAGCAGAAATTTTCAACCCCAGCCCCTTCATCATCTAGTATTCCATCCTCCAAGAAAAAGTATTATAAAAAGGTTAGGGAACTAGGCTCTATATCAGAGGGAAGTGTTTCAGGTACCAAGACTTACCCCACTTGCCCTAAGTGTAGTAAGAACCATCCAGGTGAGTGCCTCGCTGGAAAGGAAGGATGCTTTGGGTGCAGTCAGTCTGGTCACATGTTGAGGGATTGTCCTTCTAGACAAGGTCAAGGAGGTGGTAATGGTAGAGCTTAGTCTACAACTTCAGCAGATGCAACAAGTCGCCCAACATAGCAGTGTAACTCATCTGGTACAAGTGGTGGTTAGCGCGAGAACATGTTGTATTCTCTTTAGGATCACCAAGATCAGGAAGGTTCTCCTGATGTAGTCACTCGTACATTTCGAGTCTTTGACCTTGATGTTTATTCATTCTTAGATCCAGGGACTACTCTTTCTTTTGTAACTCCTTACATAGAAGTCCAATTCAGTGTTAGTATACAAACTCTCTGAGAACCTTTCTCAGTCTCTACTCTAGTTAGTAACCTAGTTATAGATAGACGGGTATACAGAAATTGCTCTGTCACAGTCTCTCAGAAAGTCACCTAAAAAAACTTGTAGAGTTAGAAATGGTAGATTTCGATGTCATTCTAGGCATGGATTGGTTACAGTCATGTTATGCCTCAGTAGATTGTTGAACTAGGATTGTTCGGTTTTAGTTTCCAAATGAACAAATCTTAGAATAAAAGGGTAGTAATTTAGCGCCTATGTGACGATTCATTTACCTTAAGGCTAGAAATATGATCTATAAGTGTTATATCTATCATTTAGTTTCGTTTATGGATTCTAGCTATGAAACCCCAACTCTTGAGTCAGTTCCAGTGGTCCGTGAGTTTCCAAAAGTGTTTCCAGAAGATCTTCCCGGAGTTCCTCCTAAAAGGGAAATCTAGTTTTGAATTGATCTCTTTCCTGATACCCAACCTATTTCTATTCCTCCTTACAGAATGGATCCAACAGAAATTAAGGAATTGAAAGAGCAATTGAAAGACCTTCTAGATAAATGTTTCATCAAACCTAGTATTTCTCCATGGGGGGCACCGGTGTTGTTCGTAAAGAAAAAAAATGGTTCTCTCAGAATGTGAATTGACTATAGATAGTTGAACAAGGTCACAATCATGAATAAGTATACCATCCCTAAGATTGATTACTTGTTTGACCAACTTCAGGGTGCTAGCCATTTCTCAAAGATAGACCTCAGATCGGGTTATCATCAGCTCAGAGTCAGAGATAGTGACATTCTGAAAACAACATTCAAAACATCGTATGGTCATTATGAATTTGTATTTATGTCGTTTAGACTAACCAATGCTCGTGCAGCTATCATGGATTTGATGAAGTGAGTGTTCAAACACTACATGGACTTGTTCGTTATCTTCTTTATTGATGACATCCTCATTTAATCTAAGAATGACGAAGAACATGCGAGTCATTTAAGAGTTGTTCTACAAACTCTCAAGGATCGCCAGTTATTTGCTAAGTTTAGCAAATGTGAGTTCTCATTGCAATCCGTTGCTTTCCTTGGTCACATTGTATCTACCGAGGGGATCCGTGTGAATTCGCGGAAGATAAAAGCAGTGAAACAATGGCCCAGACCTACCTCTGCTACATATATCAGAAGTTTCTTAGGTTTAGCAAATTATTACAGTAGGTTCGTGGAAGGATTTTCATCCATAGCCTCACCATTGACTAGGTTGACTCAGAAGATGATCAAGTTTCAATGGTCAGATGATTGTGAGAAAAGCTTTGCAGAATTGAAAACTAGATTGACAACATCTCATGTCTTGACTCTACCAGAGGGTTCAGATGGTTATGTGATCTATTGTGATGCATCCAGAGTGGGCCAAGGTTGTGTGTTGATGCAACGAGATAAGGTTATATCTTATGCTTCTAGACAGTTTAAGGTGCATGAGAAGAACTATCCAACTCATGACCTCGAGCTTGCCGCAGTGGTGTTTGCACTCAAGATCTGGAGACACTACTTGTGTGGTGTTCATGTAGATGTGTTCACTTACCATAACAATCTTCAGTATCTGTTAACCCAGAAAGAGTTGAATCTTCGCCAGAGAAGGTGGCTTGAGTTCCTTAAGGATTATGATATGAGTGTTCATTAGCATCCAAGTAAGTCAAATGAAGTGGCAGATGCTCTTAGTACATTATCTATGGGTAGTGTGGCCCGTGTTGAGGAAGAAATGAAGGAGCTAGTGAAGGATGTTCACAGGCTTGCTCGCTTAGGTGTTCGCCTTATGAGCATATCAGACAGTGGTGTAACAGTTCAGAATGGGGTAGAAACTTCTTTGGTAGTGAAGGTTCACGAAAAGCAAAACAGTGCTCCAATCTTTCTTGAACTTAAGGGTGCAGTCCATAATCAGAGAGTGGAGGTTTTCTCCCAAGGAGGAGATGGTGTACTGCGCTACCAGGGTAGATTGTGTGTTCCTATTGTGGGCGAATTGAGACAACATATTCTCATAGAAGCCCATAACTCCAGATATTCTATTCATCAAGGTGCCACTAATATGTATCGCGATATGTGGGAAGTCTATTGGTGGAATGACATGAAGAGGGATATAGCAGATTTTGTGAGTAAGTGCCCCAATTGCCAGTAAGTTAAGGTAGAACATCATAAACCAGGGGGTATGACTCAAGAGATCGACATTCCTACTTGGAAGTGGGAAGTTATCAAATTTGATTTCTAACCCATACTCGCAAACAACATTACTCCATTTGGGTGATAGTTGATAGGATGACCAAGTATTCTCGCTTTTTGGTAGTCAAGACTACAGATTCGGCAGAGGACTATGCCAAGCTTTACATTAATGAAATTGTGACGTTGCATGGGGTTCCTTTGTCTATAATCTGAGATAGAGGTCCTCAATTTACCTCTCATTTCTAGAAGTCATTTCAGAAGGGTCTTGGTACTCAGGTTAACCTTAGCACTGCATTTCTTCCGCAGACGGATGGACAAGCAGATCGTACCATTCAGAATCTAGAGGATACGTTGAGAGCTTGTGTGATCGATTTTAAGGGTAGTTGGGTTGATCACCTTCCTCTTATTGATTTCGCCTACAACAATAACTACCATTGCAACATTCAGATGGCCCCTTATGAGGCACTTTATGGGCGTAGATGTAGATCTTTTGTTGGTTGGTTTGAAGTAAGTGAAGCAGCTTTGATAGGGCCAGATTAAGTCCTTTATGCTATGGAGAAAGTGCAACTTATTAGATATAGACTTAAGACAGCACAGAGTCGTTAGAAATCTTATGTAGATTTAAGAAGAAGGGAACTAGTGTTTCAACTTGATGATTGTCTTTTCCTGAAAGTGTCACCTATGAAAGGGGTGATGACATTTGGCAAGAAAGGGAAGCTCATTCCTAGATATGTAGGCCCTTACAAGATCTTGAAAAGGGTTGTAAAGGTGACATATGAGCTGGAGTTGCCAGCAAAACTAGCAGCGGTGCATCCAGTCTTCCACATCTCTCTCTTGAAAAAGTGTGTAGGTGATCCAGCCTCTGTAATGCAAGAAAGTGTAACGGTGAAATATAGTCTTTCTTATGAGGATGTACCAATTGAGATTCTTGGACGTTAGGTTAGAAGGTTGAGAAACAAATAAGTCGCTTAAGTCAAGCTTTTGTGGAGGAACCAGTCCGTAGAGGGAGCTACTTAGGAAGCATAACAACCATGAACGCTAAGTATCCTCACCTCTTTCCTTTTGATTCCACTCCAGCTTGAGGTTATAGTTCCTATTTAGTTTTTCACTCATTCATGCTTGAATTAAGCCTTATAATCATGTTCCCTCTGTTTGTACTTGCATTTTCAGCATATTTGCATGTTCTCAGAACACAATTGAGTCAAAAACTCAATCCTCAGTGTTTAGTATTAGGGATTGCATCTCTCTCCCTCTATTTAAGATAGATTAGTCTTCATTCAGGACGAATGTTCTCAAGGGAGAGATAATGTAAAACCCCATATCAAAACAGACAAAAAATAAGCTTTTCAAAAATCCGCAGGTGCAATTGACGGTCATTATCGATGGACCGTAGTCTGATTTATGGCCCGTACTGTGCATTTGTCATTCGCCACTAAATCTCTCCCAAAATTCAGCTCAATAAAATCGAGTAAGTCTCGACCCACGAACGGACCGATACTCTTACTACCCAACCTATGACACGAACGACGGATGACCAGCATGGACCGTCGTTCAATCTACGATTCGTAGGTGTGATCGTAGGTGAAAGTTCAGTTAGGGGAGAAATGTTATTGGGACAACTTCAAATGATCATAACTTTTAGCACAAAATTAATTAGGTGTCCTATGATCTATGAAACAAAACTTAATTGAATTATATTTCCATAGCCATCGAGTTTGCTAAAATGAGACCTCCGAGTAAAACATTATGCCTATTTTAGTAAAGGCATGTCGAGCAGACCCAAGACGGACCATCAATTGAACGATGGCCCGTCAGTCCAAGTCGTTGTTTGGTCCGACAACAATTAACTCAGGGGTCTTTTGGTCTTTTCCTACTTTGTTTAAACCATAAGATACGTCGTTTTGACCTAAATCATCAGATTTTAGTCAGTTTAAGCCTAAAAACATAACAAGAACTTACCTAAGTCAAAATAATAAATCAAAACTTAAAAAATTAGAAGCAAGAAAGGATAAAAAGGTCAAGAACCCTAGTTTCAAGAACGCAGCAAGGTTCCATCAGTTCCAGCCCCAAAATTAAAATATTTCTCTGTGGATTTCAGCACCAGGTATGTGGGATTTCACTAGTGGCTTCCTTTCACCCATTAGGTCCCTAGTTTTCAGTCAGTTCTTGATTCTCTTATCATGAATAGACCTAGGGTTTCTTGAATTACTGCAGATCATCATGAATTAGGTAGATATATGTTCCAAATCATATTGTAAAGTTATTATTCAGTCTATCGCATGAATTTCAGAACCCTAGCTACGTATTTCTTTAGTTCTTGAATTACACATGCTAGGTAAGATATTTCAGTTATTTCAAATATACATGCCTCAGTTATTAATGCATAATTATCAGATTAATCGTTGCATTCTCAGTTTACATGTTCAGTTTTGATCTATCTAGTATATATACAGAAATTCAGTCATAATGTCTTAATCACTTAATTCATTGGGAGCAACATAATACCGAGTTGGACTAGGGTTCAACGTACCCAAATAGTCCCAGGACTACTAGCCAAGTAGGTTGTAAGTCCCCTCTGTGGGCATCATTTTAGTGATCACTCCATCATGCCTTTATACCTTTGGCAGGATATATTGGGTCCTCTTGGTAGGGCGTATGCATCAGACTCCACATTAAGCTCATGTGCTTTTATTATTTGTTATTAGTAGCTCCAACAGTTCAGTCATACTCTATTGCATTGACCATTTATCAGTATATTCAGTATTCAGTTTCAGCATGTTATAAATTGGTCATTGCATTAAACTATCTCAGCATTCAGTATATCATGTTCAAAACATTTCACTTGCTTTTGTGCTTGTTCAGTAATGTTTTTCGTTCAGCCTTTACACTATCCTACATGCTCAGTACCTTTCAAGTACTAACGCATACGTGCGCTACATTTTCTCATGATGTTTGTTCAGGTTCTCAGCATCCAGATCACGCTTAGATTGACTTTCGATCTCCAGTTTAGCAATATTAGTAGTGAGTCCTCATTCTTCGAGGACAACAGTCATGAGTTTAATTTTATTATTTTAGTCTATAGTTTCAGGTTTTCGTAGACATAGTTGGGGCCTTTCCCAGCATTTCTAGTCAGCTAGATGCTATTTTCAGACATAGTTAGTTTCATCTTAGTGTTTAATAACTTCTTTGTATTAAACTACTTAGTTTTCATATATATCTGTTTTACCATATGGGTATTCCCCATCTTTTCAGTCTATTATGATTTAACTTCCGCTCCAGTTTATTATCTTTAGTGTGCTCATGATTATGCCAGCAGGTTTAGCTTGGGATCACTTGTGGTCCTAGGTACCGTGTTCGCGTCTCGGGGTAGCTCGGGGCGTGACAATTTTATCTTGTGATTGATCCAAAAGAACACAATCCACATTAGCAAAGAGTTGTTTAATTGTCCCGACCCAAAAACTCAGGTCATGATGGCACCTACTACGTCCTATTAGTAAGTAACCCGAACTCATTCTCTGGAACTGGAAGTAATAGTCTATTGAAGGAAACGAAAAACTTGCAGAATATTAACAATAATAATAAGAACAAAAGAAATAGAAAGAATATAACAATACAGTAAAGGAACCATGACCCGAGATATGACGGTATTTGAGAAACTATTAAAAACACGACTACAATAACATCAATATTAAAAAAATATAGAGTTATTGCAAGAGGCAAGATAATGACTTCTCCTAGGGGCCCTAAGGCAGAGAGAGAGAGAGACAACTCTAAACTCAGGAGCTCACCCAAGTCCCCGAATCCAAGAGCTTCTCTACATCAGATCCAAATCAACGGTGAGAACTCGTACTATGACTTGTAGGGTATTGAAGTATAGCATGAGTACCAACAATAGTCCCTCAGTAGGCATAGGCTGATTGAGGTCCCAAAATAAAGTAAGCATAAACAACATGTAAGGAAGAAGCATATATCATAGATAACTAGAGGAAACACAAGAATATCATAATAAGAAACAACTAAAACAAGGAACATATAGTAAACAAAAATAGATGAAGGAATTTAGGGATGAACCTGAATGCTCTAGGTAATCAACAAATTAAGGAAAAGGCACAACTGATGGACATAGTTAGCCACATGCATTATATTCTAAACCCTCAAAGAAAGTGTGACCAAGTACCTCATTGGTTTGCATATGGTGTGGGAAAGCATTAAACATTTGTTTTAAATGTTCCCATGTTTTGTACATGTCTTCCCCTTGCTTTTGAGAAATGTTTATTATCTCACCCCTCAGCTTAGCGTTTTTCTTGGATGGTAAAAGTCGACTGAAGAATTTCTTGGCTAGTGGTTTAGAATCTAACTAATGCCATGTAGTTCCTAATAACGAGTATGGAAAAAAAGTAATCCCCACATAGTCATATGAGACTCCAATTTGGATGTATGTATTGGTAATTTCTATTAAATTCCTAAGGTGGTTCAGAGGATTCTCATTAGGGAGACCAGTGAACTGCCCATTAAAATGGAGAATTTGTACCATACTCTGCTCTAGTTCAAATCCACCCCTGGTGGAGGTTTACTAATACTAGATTCCAAATTTTCTTTGAGTGGTATTTGCACATTACGTACAACCTTGCGGGGATTGTCGAAACAACATGGGGTGCTTCTTGGTTATTCAAGTTTCCTCTATCATTCGGGTTCCTTTGGTTGTCCACATTTTCCGGGTTATTCAAGTTTCCTAGATTATGGACTTCAAAATTTACCGCAATAACTAACCCTAATTCTCCATGTCATCCCACGTTATCTATTTTCCTGCACTGGCATAATACTCGTTCAAGTTGTTGTAAGGTTCGACAAGATCTCCTCTCCGAGTCGACCTATAAAACAAGTGCCTGAAATTAACAAGCTAAGATCAAGTAATTAATAAGTGAATATTCTAATTGTAGACATAAGATTATTGAATATAAATACATTTCTAACAACCCGAAAGCAGCGCCAAATACTTGTTGATCCCCAAAATACACGCTAGTATATGTGGCGGCGCACGTAATATAGATTCTTTAAGAAATGAGTTATTGTTACCAAGGGACTTAAGATCAATTTATATTCACTGAATTCTACAAGTGAATGTAAAAAGTAACCTTCTAAAGAGTTGACGATTAGTTATTTATCTACTAATAATTATGCACTAAACGAAAGTAACTAATTGTAAATAACTTTGATATAATGTTTCAAGAAAGTATAAAAGAAACCCCGGGGCTGCAACATATAATGAATATAATGCATCATATTATTGGCTTAGAACTACTTTCAATTGTCAGGTTAATGTTTTATAGTGTTGATGGTATATGATCAGGGTTATACGCCTCAATATTCTCCAGTCTATCTAACCTTTCTTCTCCAAATTTTAAGATTAGATGGTAGATTTATCTATGGTGAGCAAACAAAAAATACTAAAACAAGAATATAGAAGTAACTTGTATTGAAAATCCAAAAGTAATTAAAAAACCTCAAATACTCAACATTCAATTTGTAGCTACAGCCCCATAACTAGGGTGTTTAGCTACTCATGCTATTACAAAACCAAAATATATGATTGTTCATGCGATTTCGGAAAATAGAAGAGATAAAGAAATAAAACCTATTACAACCTTGAATTCTTTCTCTTCCACACTTAACAAAACATCCAACCCTGATAATATAGCCCAAGAGGTCTATTTATAAGTTCAGGAAAATAGGAGACAAAATGTAACTTAGCTAGAAATCCTTTTTAACACAACTTTAACTTGAAAACTCGGCACATTTGTGGCGTGTCGCGCTTCCAATCTCGCCAAGAACATTCTCCAGTTATTTGATGTTGGCGCGCCGCGCCTAGCAGAGCCATTGAAAAAGTGCATCGAACTTCAGGCCTTGGCACGTCGCGCCCAATAGAGCGCCTCAAAAGTGCCTCTATCTTTTGGCCCTTGGCGCCTCGCTCCCATCAGTTCCCCTCGCCCTAGGGCCTCCATCCTTATCCAATTTCAACAATGTTTTGCAACTTTTTTATTTCCTTTAAACTCCATTCTTCTTAAGAGTTCTTTGAAACTTCTAATCACCTGTTTTCGTACACAATCATCGCAAGCACAAAAAAATCAAGCTAATAAACTAAAGATTATTCTTTAATTCAAGCACTTAATGGGCAGATATTTACCACTTAGGCATATAAACATGCCTAAGATCAAACGCTTTTATCCTCCACTCATTTATCCTCATTTCTCTTTTTTGTCTTCTTGAACTCTCAACGAAAACCCTAGGCATATTTTAGGATTAAGAATATTTCCTAATAATGTTAGACCCCTAAATCCTTACAAAAACAAATTCAATCTAATTAGGTAAGGAACCTACCAAAATACCCTTAACTATTTTTGGGTAATTTTTCTTAATTGAAAAGCCTTACTTCAAAAGGGCATATATTATTCATCTGAAGTCGAAACTTACCATACTCGGTGGAGTTTGAAATAATATATAAAGACATATAATTTAATACCTTTGATCCACTTTATTTTATCCTATACTTAGTGTTATGGTAGTCGAAGTTGACCTGAAACTCAAAAGAACTTAGGAATGACTTGGATCTCAAGGTGCTACATATAGTAACCTTAACACTCAACAATTTTAAAATTCATTGGTACAATTATACTTATATCGAAGGATGGTTCAAGTCTTAGTTTAAAAATTTTCTGTGGTGTTACAATATCTCTCCCTTGGGATCATTCGTCCTGTAATAACGACTAGATTGGTTATCGAACGGGGCTACTCTTATCATATCTACCATATAAATTAGAATTTGATTGCATTACTATTTGGAACCAACTAATGGCTATCATTTAGCTATTTCTCATAGAAAAATCTCATTTTCTTGTTCCTTGTCATTAATAACCTTAGACGGAATAAACCACACCATCATTATCAAGATAATATCTTTAACCTTCTCTTTCTAACACCACTCCATTAATAAAAAGACCTCTAAAAGGATATCCTCCAAGCACTCTTGAACTCATATCTATCTTAATTTCAAAGACTTGAGTTGATTTCTCATCTTGTTATCTCTCCCTTAGGCCTAAAGCTGACACTTGAATGCTATACACCTATTCCATCATCTCTAACATATCAACATCCTCTTTTACTCTAATAATTGGGAGAATAATATCTCATGACTACCAAAATCTCCTTAAGCAAGTTATAAGACCTTTTTCTAAGGTGTTTCTCTTAATCTATTCTAATTACATACCCTCTTGGTAAACTTCTTGATGGTCTTATTACTCTTGTGACTTAGCCACACTTAACTGACCATATATAAAGATTTAGGTCTCTCACTTGTACTACTTACATTCATCGAAGAAAACATCTAAATTTCTCACCTACTCTATCTGAGATCTTCAACATCAAATCTCAAGACTAACATCATCACCCTCATGTTTCAATTCTTTGTATATGACACTCACATTAAATTCAAGCTTCATTTTTATTACTAAACACAAATATTAACATGATTGCTCACCTACTATACTATACCTCATTACATGATCAAATCTATAACCTTTTGAACATCACAGACATCTCAAACAAATCATAAGCCTAGCTTATATCTATCACTTTATGAATACGCTATGCTTCTATTCAGACACATATAGTTAGCCTCCTCTAACACGATGAAACATCGACATCAACTATATTCGTGTTAACAATGACTCTAACTTATTATTACTAGTAACTATTTCTCTTTCTTCTATCAAGAACTCTCTAGAACATTATTTTTCTTTTTTCTACTCATAAAGGAACTCATTACTTATAACTGATTGGGTACACGATTGAAATAACATAATTTTCCCCATCACTATTCCTTTTCTTAGATTACGGAACATCTACATATATTCCTCTAACTCAGGCCCCTCTCACTACTACTTCTCATGATCTCGTAACTCATTTTACCCTTTTCGAGAAAAAATACTACCCATACGCTATTCATACTTTGTATTAAGGATCATACCTAAAACAATGCTTAAGGAAAAGAGTACAACTCACTTTTTTCTCAAACACACGATTCATATAATTATGGGTGCTTTCCTCTAATATTGAACGCTTAACTCAGTCACAGGCTTCTATTAAGCCCATTTGTAGTCTCATGACTTCCTCAAGATTTGTGCTTAGATAAGCTCACCTACAAATGGACTAACTTTTTTGTTCAACCACCTCTAGTGTAATGGGTGGTTGAATGATTATGAGAATCACATAAGTAGGAATAAGTACCTTTAACATAGATTTATGGCACGACTAAGAGTATGGAAGAAGGAAAAATCTTCTTAGATGTTTGTTGTCCCTCCTTTATAAACGTGGGGCCCTCACAACCATTAACTAGAACCTACTGACAGATTTTTAATCACCCTAAGAAACTTTAAATCTGTGCTATAATACCAAGTTTGTCATGACCCGAGTGTTCACCCTGGACGTGGTGACACTCGAGAACTATTATATGTCCCCAAGCGAACATTCATCCTGGCTGACTACAAGCGAAAAAACATACTCAAGCATACAAAACTTTAAAATGAATATAATTTTTGAAACTCAAATACAAAACTTTAACTTAAATTATTTACTCTGAATATAAATAGAATATAACTAGCCAACAATAGGCAATTTAAGGGTTTAAAGAATTTAATAAGATAATGAAACTAACTTCTCAAACGCTACTGTCTATCTATGAATCCTCTAATTGACAATTATTAAAGTCGGGACAAAATCCACGACACTCATATATCTGAAAGTACAAGTGGATTGCTCTGGAATAAAGTAGGCTCACCACAAGTAACTCTAACTTTATCTGGTATCAACTAAGAACCTGTTTATAATCTTGAGTGTATGTATCTGCATCATGAAACGATGCAGGTAAAATGGCTCACTACAAGGAATGTACGAGCATGTAAGTGGAATTCTAAAGCATTAACATAAGCTCAAACATGATAAAAAGGAAATATGCTTACCACCTCCTAAATCACTCAACTCAACTGAACTCAAGAATAAGATACTCAACTCAAGTCATACTCAACTCAAAGGTGTGATACTCAACTTAAAGATACTCAACTCAACTCAAAGGTATGATAGTGAACTCAAAGGTATACTAAAGGATACTAAAAACTACTTGCTCTTACTCTACTCAGAATACTCAAATATAAGATACCCAACTCAGTAATAAGGTTTTCAATTCACTAAAACATAGCTCAATTCAAGATACTCAACTAGGGATACTTGACTCAAGAAAAATCAACAAAAAATGATGCAATATATGGGGAAAAAATTAAAACAGTACATAGCAACTCAATGTATTGAAGGATACAATAACAACTCAATTTGTATATAATAAAACATAATACAACTCAGTGGGAGTTTCTCTAACCAACAACCATCACTATAAATTATGTAATGATACAACGTCTCACCCACGCTGCCAGAATTATCCAATAACTTGTCGGGATATAGAACGTCTCAACTAAGTGGATCTATACTAAAAGCTTCAAGGAATTATCTAAATGGTTTTACCATTTCTACCCACGCTAGTTACATGATTAATAGAGACTTGAGTATCTGAACTCTTCCCCATATCATATCTCAATATTATTCATAAAATATACTCAGCTCATATGTTTAAAAACATAACTCTTTTATGGTTTGAGATTATTACTAAAAAACTAGCTTAAAAGCTCTGTTGGAAATCGGTGTTTCCTCTCTTGTTTAAATGTAAAATCAAGAACTTTACTCTTACTCTTAATCAATTCAATACTCAAGTCTTAAATAAAATTTAAAAATATTGTAAAAGACTTCTCGAAATAAATTTAATGACGAATTATGGACATGAACGACATAATTCAAGGTTTTAAATTACCGTAACAAGAACTCAATACTCAAGACTCAACAAATTAGAACTCAAAAACTTCAACAATAATACTCGCTTCATCATAGGGTACATACAGAATTATGGGCATGGATGAATCAACTCAAGCACTCAAATATACTTGTTATCTCAAGACTACTCGACTTATAGGGTTCGTGCGAACTTATTGGCCAAAACTAATGAACTCAAGTACTTCATGGGTAATATGTAATAGTGCAATGATTAGGAATATTCTCTCGAAAAGGTAAGGAACTCGATACTCAAGACTTGGAACTTAAAGATACTACTCCTCTCAATTATACTCAATTTATGGAGACCATGCAGAATTTATGGGCATGAACGACTCGAATCAAGGGTTTACATAACAATATGGAACTCAAGTATATGACTTTTCTCATTCTCATACTTACTACCTCAAAACAACCTCAAATTGATAGTTGATTTCAAAGGATTAAGAATTGAACTCAAATACTTTCTTGGACGCTAGTCTTGACCCTCTCTTAACTGTGAATTATTAATTCAAGAGTTATGGTTCATGATATGAAGGATCTAGGTGATAGTGTAGACTCATGAATACATTGTGCTAAGTTACTTGAGTCTTGAAACAACTTATTAGAAGTTGTACAAGACTCCTCAAAAATACTCAAAGGGACTTTCTCAAACGTTTGAAATAACCCTAAAGACTTACCTCCTAACTCTACCTTGAATTTGAATTGTGGATTCAAGGGTTATGATTTATGTTATGACTGATTTCTATGTGTTTAGAAGTAGTTTAGAGTGTTTATAACAAAAAGGGAGTGAAGGTACACTTTAAAAAAACTCAAATAGTGTAACGGACTCCAAAATGGATGGGGAAGCGACCCTGGCGCATTGGTTGTCTGGGGATCCAGACCGTAAGCTATAGAACATAATTTTTGGCGCATTGGCTGGCACATAATTCCATGCCCCAACCCAAAAAATTTGAGGAATTTCTTGTCTCGTTTTCTCATCCTAACTCGCCTAGAATCAAATGGTTTCTTCCCCAATCACTTGGGTTAGATTATTCAACATAAGTACACTCTAATATACTCTACATCTCTCAAAGCAATCACTTTACTCTCAAAAAATCATCAAAACCCCAACAAAATAAGATTTAGAATGAACTTCAAGAAAATTTATCAAGAACTCTAATCTTTCAACTTCAAGAATGAAATTTGCATTAAAAATAACATGATTAGCATGTAGCTGAACGAACTCAACACTATGGAACCTTACATACCTCATACGGATTAATCCCATGGTGAAAATTCGTAACAGAACTCAAGAATCTCGACGAATGCTTTGATCCTCCCCTTTTTTCTCCGCTTTTCTCGTCTTTTCTCTTTCTGAACTCTCAACAAAATCGCTAGGTGTATATAAGAATTATAAAATTGAACCTAATCAGATTAGACCTCTAAAACATTACTAAAAACTACTTAAATCTGATTGGGTAAGAATAAGACAAATGTATCCCTCACTATTTTCTGGTAACTTTTCTTAAATCGACAACTTGACTTCAAAAAGGCATATATCATTCATTCAAAGTCAAAACTTAGCAAACTCGGTGACGCTGGAAAGATAATTCAATAAAATTTCATTTAATACGTTTGAGCCTACCAAATAATTCGTTAATGAGAGTTATGATCTTTTAAAGTTGACCCAAAACATAAAAGAACATAGGATGACTTGAATGATTTTATCTTTTTGTTCTTCTTTGATATCAAGGTGCTACATCTAGTAACCTTAAAACTCAATTTTTTTTAAAATCCCATTGTACAATCCTACTCACAACGAAAGATGGTTTCTATCTTAGTTCAAACCTTTTCCGGGGTGTTACACCATCCTAAGGATATAATATTCATCCACGGATCCAAGTCTAAACAAAAGATAAGGACTTCCTTAAAATTACCAATATAACAAGAGTAAACCTCACAAAGCCTTAAAATCCACACGGTTCCCGCAACAGCAAAGGGGACCTAACTAAAGAAGTACTCCTAAGAAGAAGTTATATGGTGTCGTTTGGTCTAAAAATAAGTTGTGATGAGATAAATTATGTTGAGACTGTTTATCATGGGATTTGGTACCCTGAAATTATTTCTTATTGATTGTTTGGTTTGTTGTATTAAATATAATAGGTATTGCATACTTTCTAAAAAAAAGTTGTTTGTATACAAAAACACCATCCACTTTATTTAAGTTCTATAGATTCTTTTATAGAGCTATTGTTATATGCGATAGGCATTGCCATATTTTACTCAAAAACTTTATATGTACATCATATCATATATGCATAAAAGAGAACCTTAAGCCCGCCTATGTGGCGCAACCATAAATTAGGATTCCCTTATCATTTATTTTATTACCTAAACTAGCCTTCCCCTTTAATGAAAAATTATGGCATTTATGAAAAGTTACTATTTTGATGAACAGTTGTGACTTTTATAAAAAGTCGCGACTTTAATGAATAGTTGCGACCTCTATGAACAGTTGAGACTTAAATGAAAATTTGCGACTTTGATGAAGAGTTGAGACTTTTATGAAATGTTGCGGGTTTTATGAAAGGTTGTGACCTTTCCAAAGATTGCAACATTTCCAAATAGTTGTAACCTTTCTGATAAGGCATAATAAACATTTTTTACACTACCCTTTGTAGTCTATATATAGAGGGATTTCCTCTCATTTTAAAAATACCAAAATTCTAAACCTTTTCTTCTTCTTCTTCTTCTCCTCCCCCCCCCCTCCTCCTCCTCCTCCTTCATAATTAAATATTAGTGTACTTTGCTCCCGTTGAGTGACTCACTAACACCGTTTCTTATGTTACAGATCCTGGTATGTATTTTTACAATCAATAATTTATTCTTATTTTAGTAAGGATAAATGATAAGATTTAATAATTTTCATTTTTCTTTTAATTATTAATGTTTGTTACTACCTAATCCTGCATGTAAGATAATATAGATTTGTAGTGATAATGCCGGATATGTTTTAAGTAATATTTTATAAATTCTCTGATATTAACTTTCCGCGCGAAGCGCGTGTAATTTTACTAGTTTTATAATATGATAGAAGCTTACTGTTTTCCACTTGATGAAAGATGCACTATTTTTGGAATATTCTAATCATTGTATATTCATTTTGATTTATTGGATTTTATTGACAAACAATCGTAATTTACATGAGCAAGGTATATAAGGATAAAACTTGCACCAAAATGATCAAAACAAACAAAAGCTCACCAAAAATTGCAGCAAAACAAGACTAAAAGAACTGACAGAAATGAACCAAAACAGCCTACGCGTAACAAACAGTAGACAATGAGTTTAAATAGCAAAATCTGGAACAAAAATGCACTAAAACAACAAAAACAGAAAAAGAACTGAACTAATTAAAAGGATATAATGGGTATTTTTGTCATTAGAATTATTTAATAGCACGATAAGTTATTTAGGGATTGTTATTCCACCAAGAGGCAGGGATAACTTATTCCACTACTATTTGTTAATAGTGGAATAAGTCATCCCATCTTGTGTAACAAAATAAGATACTAAGAGACACTAAAATGTTATTCCCATGACTATTTTTTCTTACCCACAACATCAAACGACCCCTAAAAGCAAAGCGTCAACCTAGACTCATACCAAGGCTTTAACTTCTCCGACAACCCAAAAAACAAGAGGAAACAACTCCTAAGGGAAAAATAACAAATTCCTCGAAAAGGAAAGTCGAACCTAAACTATGGATTGCACAAATTTAAACTACCATGAGATGCAAACGATTAAAAAAAAGGATATGGAAGATAACCGTAAATATTAACAAAAAACCCCAAATAACATTCAATAAATGGGAAATATTATCTAAGAAACCTCAATGTAAGAAAAAGTAAACTGTAACCTAGCGCAAAGTAAAATATGCACGCTTCAAAACCACTAAACTTGAGCCCTACTATATAAATCACCTCTTAGCACCGCCATGCTATAATTTTTTAATTACAATGTCAATATGGACATTAAGACATAGAAGTTGAAATAGTTAGAGAAAGACCCAAAAATCTAGTGAAAATGAGATAGTGGAACCCAGACGAGGAATCCATTAAATTTGTGAGGACCCGAGGCTAGCCCTTTAAGTAACACGGGACGTAGGATCATGAGTGACCCCAAGCTAACCACCCTGTCATATCATAAGCATAATTAAGGATTTTTCTTAAAAATAAATCATACTCTACAAAAGCTTAAACATGACATAAAGAAAATGAGGGGAATACCCACTCTAAGTGTGGATATACAAAAACTGAGAGTTTAGTAACAATTGAATAATAAAACACAACTTAAAACTCAATCTAAACTATGTATAAAAAAAGACTCTAACTAACTAGATATGATGGGACATGCCCCAGCCAACTCTAGATAAACAGAAACTGAAATATTTAAAATAGAATGATAATATGTCACTGTCAATACTTTTGAACTAGAGATCAGGAACTGATTTACGTTTGATCAGAATGCTGAGGATCTGAACCTACATGAGGAGAAAGAGTAAGACAAATGTAGCGCAGAGTATGCGTCACTAAATGAGTACTAAGCATGTACGATAAGATAAAACTAAAAAAAAATATACACAACTGAACAATACAATGATATAATCTGAACATGAAGAAAATACTAAAATATACTGAATTTTGAGCTAACTGAATTCAATGACCAAGTTCAAACATACTAAAACTAAACACTGAAGTATAATTGATGACTTGGTCAATGCATTAGAATCTGACTGTGGGAGCTAGTATTACCCAACATAAAACCACGAGAGCTATCCGAGGAGTCCGATGTATCAAATCATCAAAATGACTCAATATACGTTTTAAGGGTATAAAGGCATAACTTGTGAGATAAATAAATATGTTTCCCATAAAAGGGACTTATCCTATGGGACACGTAGTTATGGGACTATGAACTCCCAACTGATTATTTCGGTAACACATTATAACTAAATTTTTATCATACTGAATAGCTCAAAATACTGACATACTAATTGAAAATGCAATAATAATGTACTGATAATGAAACATTCTTAACTGAGGAATGCATATCTCAATAAACTAATCTAGCAAGTGTAATTCATGAACTAAATGAATCTACACGACTAGGATTTGAGTTTCATGGAAAACACTAAGCAACCATTCCTTTAAAGCATTATAATATGATTTGTATTAGTCTGAAAGCTAAATCAAAACATAAATCTGAAAATTTTGAAACCCTAGGTCTAACATAATTTAGAGAATCAAGAATTTGACTAAATTCCAGGGACATAGTGAATGAAAGGAATCCACTAATTAAATGCCACATATGGGGTGATGAAATTGAGAGAGAAATCTTTCGATTTCGATGCTTGAAATAAAGAAATATTTTTGCGTTTTATGAGAGGTTTTGGTCGACTTTTTGTCCTTTTTTGGTTATACTTGGTGAATTTTTGGAGTATGAGTTGACTAGGGTAAGGTATAATTAAGTTACTAGGATAAAAATGACATAAACAATGTAGTTTATGGGTTAAACGACGTAGTTCAGGGGTCCAACTCATAGTGAAAAGGTTAAGCAACCACTCACTTAAAATATGTCGGGATAAACAACTGGATCGACAACGGTTTCTTGACTGGTCTATACTCCGTTCTGTCAACCATAATTTTGGCTTTCGGAGAGACGGATTCTTAGGGTCCTAACCAAGGCATGGACTACAAATCATAATCCCACCTACAGTTTGTAGGTCCTGGCGTAGGTCAAACCCAAGACGAGTTCTGTCTGAGTTTTTGGGGCGGACTGTTGGTGGCCAACCACTAACCCCACCTATAATCTTTGGGTCACCCTATAGTCCGTGGATGATGCACATCGGGGGCACCTACAACTTCTGATTTTTTTAAATCTGGTATTTCTTGCATTTACGTTATGTCTCCTTCGAGAACATTCACTACGATGCTCAAAATGCTAGGTTAAACTAGATCCTTGACGTGCGTGTTAACTAATGATTTAAGGGGGTTAGTTGTTAAATGATTAATCATGTACTAGAACCCTAAGTGTAAAGGAGTTTCTAAAGGTTCAGGGAGCTAGGGTTGCAAGACCATGGGACAAGCCAAAAGGGGCAAGCCTAAGAAAATGGGACAAGGCTGCACCTATGTTGCTAGAAACTTCTCAAGGGTCCACGGCCATTTTCATGAGCAGTGGTCTTGACCACTGTTCGTGGAAGGGCTTGTGAAGGCCCCTTAGGCATGTCTGAAGCATGGAAAGGAAGCCTAGCCACTACCTAGGTAGCACGACCATCACCACCACTCATGGTCTTGAACACGAGGTGTGTGAAGTGTCTTGGTATTCCCTTGGGATTGTGGGAGGCCATGGTGAATGATCCACCATTTAGACACTACCTCACCATACTACAAGGTTCTTCACGACTCGTGGTGGCCACCACGATCCAGGTTCCACCCGTGGTGATAAGTTAAAGTGAGAAGAGAAGGTGCCAAGGCAAGGCACCCCTTCACGATCCACTTCACAACTCGTGGTATTGACCATGGGAAGGCTCGTGGGGTTTCCTTGGCTTTGTGAGAGAGTCACAAGTTGAAGATGATACTTCCTCATAGAACAAGGGAACCACCACTACTCGTGGTGCCTAAGAAAGATTGTCAACAAGGTCGTGATGTTCTCTTAGCTTCAAGAACGGCAAGACAACCTTGCCTAGCTAGTGCCCCAAGTCCATCAGCTCAACCACGCTCGTGGTGTCAACCACAAATCGTGGGACCTTTCTTGAACTTGCCTTTGCCTAGGAAGGCTTTGTAAAGTTGAGTAACACACTGCCTCAAGGACCACGGGCACCACCATGAGTCGTGGTGCCCTTTATGATCCATCTACTAGTCCGTGGTCCCTGGCAAGGCTGGCCAAAAATGGGCAATTAGGTAATTCCCCAATTAATTAAATAATTATTAGGGTCTTCGTAATAGGCTTATAATATATATATATATATATATATATATATATATATATATATATATATATACTAGGAAAATTGCCCGTGCTTTGCATGGGATTGACTCCTTTTATTAAGCTTACAAATGATCATTCTGTAATATTCATATTATTGATAGATATACTACA
The DNA here is from genome assembly GCA_022817965.1 of Solanum lycopersicoides. Taxonomy (NCBI): domain Eukaryota; kingdom Viridiplantae; phylum Streptophyta; class Magnoliopsida; order Solanales; family Solanaceae; genus Solanum; species Solanum lycopersicoides. Next base: position 4,882,541 of record JAJJBR010002323.1, read on the forward strand.
TTTTCAAGAAAAATTTATCCTAAGGAAAAGCGCTCTTATGATATTTTAAAGTGCTATATTTTTTAATATTTATTTTTGTTATACAAAAATTAGGAGTCATTGAGAGATTTTAAGTATAAAAGAGATGTCTACGAAAATCTCCATAGAAATAGTTTGTCAGGATTAATGAAATTTGTTTAGTGCCAAAAACTTATAAATGACAAAATCAGACATTAAAGAAGAGGCCAAAAATCCTCGAACTACAATACTCACAAGTAAAGTGGAACATCACGACCATATAAGAACATATTTAACTAACCTCAAATTGAAGACCTTCAACTCCTTTCTTATGAACCTCCATCAATATATTTATTGTAGTATGACGTATCTTGTATATTGTTAAAATTACCCTAAAATCATTAGTATCATAAATGTTTTTGCTCATGTATCTAAATAGACATTAATATTGCTTAGGTTTCATATCACTGAGCCCAACTTATTTAGAATTGAACAACAATTATTGTTATGGTTATAGCATGCAGTTACAAAGATTAATGCATTCATCAACCAAGCAGTAGGTGACATTTGAATGAAACTGTTCATAGTTGGATATTCTAAACAAAAATTTTGACACATAACATGTTAAAATCTCACAACATAATTTTGTGAGCACTTGAAGTCACGAATATCCGCAAATCATACAACCTCACTTTCCTAGAAATCAAGGAAAAAAGACATGTTGGTTGACATATTTATCAAAAAGATAGTCTATTGGGATGAATCCAAGTTTACTGTTCACAAATTTTATTGAAATAATTCAAAAGAAAGAGTTGTTACTTCTTTATAAAATCAGAAAACTTTATCAAAATAAAGAGTAACCACTACAGTAAAAATGATCTTTAACGACAATTGATAGATTAATTGACGCTAAATGTGTATTTTAAAAGACAATTGGTCCTCTCGATAAATGTCCCTAATATTTACAGCAACATTGAATCTAATGACAATTAACTAATTTCAGTTAAGGCTCTAGCACTCTACGTTAATAGGCATATTTATTGTCGATTCAAAAAACTATTTTTGATATAGTTTATTTTGGATATTTGTTACTTTCATGAAAAATTGATCTCTTATTATGTCGAAGGAGAAGAGACGAAGAAATATGAGAATTGTTTAACATTCCACAATAGAAGTGGGCTAATTGTGTTTGTACTAATATTCTAGAAATATTGCTATAACATAATACTTATTTGTACCTAAGAAAAGACAATCAAAATAATATACTAATTAGGGCAAGCAAGAGAGCAATATGCTTGGTTCTTTTAATAAACTTCATCATTGGTTCCATATTAATTATCTCATATTTATTCTTCTGTGCTATCAAATATATATATAGCACAACCCACAAGCAATTTACACAAAAACTATATGAAAAAAAGGTAGAAACGGACAAAATAGAAGATAAATTTTCAATCATCCTCACTGGAATGTTTCATAGAGCTAAAAAAAAAGTCACCAAAATAGCAAAGAGAAATTGCAATAGATGGATGAATCAGTATTATCTACGGTAAAGATTACACTTCACGAAATATGAGAAATGAAATACACTTCACATAACCTTAATTAATGTATTTGAATTTGGCTACCCTACAATAACAAAAACCTACAGATAATAGTGGCAAAAACTAAAGTTTTTTGTTAACTAAAATAAAAAAATATAACGAATTCAACCATTTCAACAACGTTAATGAGAAGTGCAAGATTAGTACTGTCTCATTGCAATCAAAATAAATTTTCTTTTACTATACATAGAAACCTATAGAAAAGGACAAAAGAGAAGATCAAGTTTCAATCATCCTTATTGAAACATTTAATAGAGTTAAAAAAAAGTCACCAAAATAGCAAAATGAATTGTAATAATTATATGAATCACTATGATTTATAGTAAAGCTTAAGCCCGATCAAATAGGAGGGTTAAATCTTTGGGGAATGAAACAAACTTCATAAGATGCTTAATTAATGTATTTGAATTCAACGACCCCACAACAGAAAACACTATAAATAATAGTGGCATGAAATCCCTCTATTTATTAAAAACAAAGGGTAGTGTGCAGAAATGCTTATTTTGCTTTATCGTAAAGTTCAGAACTCTTTAGAAAAGTTACAACCCTTCGAAAAGGTCACAACCTTTCATAAAAGTCACAATTTTTCATAAAAGTCGCAACTCTTCATAAAAGTCACATTTTTTCATAAAAGTACAACATTTGATTTAAAAGTCGCAACTCTTCATAAAAGTCAATTTTTTCAGAAAAGTACAACATTTGATTTAAAAGTCGCAACTCGTTATAAAAGTCACAACTTTTCATGAAATGGGAAGGCTAGTTTTGGAAATAAATAAATTAAAAGAGAATTCTGATTTGCGGAGTAGAAGAAGGAGATACGATTTTTTGTTGTTTAAAAATGAGAGAAAATCCCTCTATTTTATAGAATACAAAGGGTAGTGTGAACAAATGTTTATTGTGTCTTATAAAATAGGTTACAATTATTCTGAAAAGTTGCAGCCCTTCAGAAAGTTCACAGCATTTCATAAAAGTCACAACTTTTCATAAAGTCGCAACTCTTCATTATATGTATTTGCTTAAACGTCATAAATTTTAATCAAAGTCACAAGTCTTCATTAAAGTCACTACTTTTCATAAAAGTCATAACTTTTGATAAGTGTTGCAACTTTCCATTTAAGTAACAACTTTTCATAAAAGTCACATCATCTCATGAAAGAAGAAGGCTAGTTTCGGAAATAAATAAATTTAAAAGGAAATCCTTACTTGTGGTCACGTCATGTAGGAGTGCCTAAGGTTATACTTTATATAAATATATGATATGATATGATATGATATGATAGTTTTAAACTTTGGAACACCCCTTTTTAACTCATTATTCTCAAATTACCCAAATCAAAAGAACCAACTCCTTTTACCTCCCAAAAATCTTCTCTATTAAACCTCCATTTAAGAACATGGATGGAGTTCTTCATCAATTGACTATCTATCAACAAGGATCCCATTCAAATGTGTTTCCCAACTTCCCCAAATTCTAGGTTTTCATCCAATTCGTGGGTCTTTTTCAAACATGATTTTTGTGATCCAAAATTGATTAATTATGATTGAATATGGATGTTTAAGGAGGGATTTAAGTATTGATTATGTTTTTTATCTAATTCTTTAAGGATACATAAATATTCCTTTTTTCTTAACCCTAAACATTAACTAGAATCGAATGATGATTGGAGGTTATGTAGTTAAGTATGTTCTTGTATAATTAATGAGTGTATTGTTTTATTATTCTATTAAATGTATGAATATCAAGAAGTTAGGATGAAATTTGAAGGAAGCCATTGAAGGCTAAGAATGAAGGTATTCACTTATAAGTCTCTGTCTCTTGAATTGATTATCCATTTGTGATGAAAATAATTACTTATTGTGTACTCATAGATTGGTTGGTTTGATCCACTTATGGTGGAGGAGATACTTGGTAGTATAAAATATAGTATTGTGATGATGTCCTTTTTCCTACAACCCTAATATGGCTATGTATGATATGTTGTGAGTAAGGGTGATGTATTATGAACATGGGGAGATGTATATGTTGAGTTGGACAAGATTCTATGGTGGAAGGTCCTTACGCACATAATCCCCTATATGTATGAATGTATGACTCTATACATGTCTTGAATGACTTACTTGAATGATGAATGTATTTATGTCTATTGAAATGAACCTTAGATATGTTGACCTATACGACATAAGGTCCTTGAAAGAAATACATGTGAATTGTGCATTGGGTTTGTTATAATGGACATGTGAGGTGATCCCTTTTGAAGTGAAGTGCCTAAAATTATAATGTTGTTGTTGTGATGCATTGTAAGTGAAATTATGTGTGTGCACACTACATGCATAAATATCGATATGATATGTCTAGGCTGTTACTTGAAAGGATAATTCTCATATTATATGCAACTTTACACAATTCTATGCATGACATGTGAATTAATATGATGATATGTACATGATAAGCAGAGATAATGATGAGCATGTTGTTGTGTGGAATTTAAGGTAATTCTTATGTACAAAACATGGCTATGTTATGAAGTATTATTCTAACATGATATTGGTTTTGATGAAAGGACATTCTCATCATATAACATATGAGCTATGTACTTGTTGTATAAGGGGTTATGCCCCTATGACATATGTTGTGAATTAATGTTTTAGAAAGACTTAAATACAATTCCAAAGGGAATTTACCTTAAAACGGAGAGAACTTGACAATGAGAGGTGTTCTTTCTCAAAGAAAGAAAGGTTCACCCAATGATCTCATGAGGTGGAAACTACAATACTAATTAGCATTAAGAGGGTTTCTATTAACTACCTCCTAGTTCCTTAACTATGTGCCCCTATAGGAATCTTATCTAGTGGATCAAATAGATGTTATTAGGAATGTTTATGTCTTACCTTGTCAAGTAGGACACCCTCCTTTCGATGTGAGGGGTTGACACCGGATTCCACGTAGCTCGCATGGCCTATGGCGGTTACGACAAAGTTTCCCGAATGTTAAAAAGAATGAATAAAATTAATAAGACGAACACTAACTAGGACTACTTAAGGGATACTACTTAGTGTGGGTAAGGGTTTGGGACTATACCTATACATTGCACAAGTGGTCTTGAGAGGGGTTCTAGGGTGGCTTATTGAGGTATACATGTTATGAATGGTATTATGATGTTGGTATCCCCTGTTATGAAAGAGTTGGTATTATTTATTATGAATGATGTTGGTTTCACTTGTTATAAGGGTGTATGGAATAAATGATCATGCTCATGACTTCTTTATAGGTTTGCTTAGTATATGTGGGGTTATGTGACTTCACATGTACATTGCATAAGTGAACTTGTAAAGGCGTTATAGGGATGGTTTCTTATGATCTGAACTATATGAAGCATGATTAGTATATGTGTTATGAAGGTGTTGCATGAACTATGACTAATGACTTCTAAAAGTATCTATAGTCTTAGTTACATTCTTATTATGAGGTTTGTGAATGATGCATGCTTTAAATGAATTAGATTTATGGTTGTCTTTCCTTCATATGGGCTAATGTTTATGATTTATATCTTCTTATGCATGATGGTTATAAATGAGTCAAATATGAGATATGCATGATTATTGGATCTCTTATGTGTTAGTATGAACTTATGTTAAGTATGATCATGTGGCCTAAAGGTGGTACTTAGAGTAGGTTGGACTATGGATCCTACCTATTCATTGCACAAGTAGAAGCTTACGGTTATTAATGTGAGTGTCTTACTATGATGTTGTGAACTTCACAGTTTAATATGCATGTCTACTATGTACTTTACTAGATTATATGTGCACTATGACTATGTTAGGAGATTATGCATTGGTGATGTTGTTTCCATTGTACTTGATGGTCTATATATGAGATATGTGTGACTTATGTTCTCCAACTCCTTTAAAATAATGATGTTCAAGATGCATGAAGCATGGTTTAAACCAAATGTCCCTTTAAAAGCATTTTTCAATGGTTTTTATATATGGCTTTCATACTTAGTGCTCTTGTTCTAATCCCTTCTTTTACAATCTTTCAACGTGTAGGGTTTGGAGAGTTGATTTGAAGATAGGTTTCTAAAGAGCTCGGGAATGAAGACTTGGGGAATCCTTATTGTTTCGATGATAAACCTACTATGTCCATCTATGTCTTTATTTTATGTTTTTAGATTATCTAAGGGTCGTGTGCCTATGTTGTATTAAAATGAAGTTAAAGTCCCAATCATACATAGATGGTTTTGGAGCCATAGTCATGGATACTCTTATTATATAAAGTATTCGATTGTTAAAGAATTTTTTTAAATTTTCCGTTATTTTCATATGGTTTAATGTTCATGAAATGCTAATGGCTTGTAAAAGAACTCTTCGAGGTTGAGTACGCCGTGTTATGAATAGGGGATGCTCTCGGGTCGTGACAATATTTGTTCTCGAATGAAGACTAATTAACTTTATATGGAGGGGGAAAAACATCAAGCCCTACCACTAAGTATTGGAAATTGAAATATACCTGAACTAAGTTCCATGGACATTCAAACACGCTGAAAATGCAAGTATAACTGAAGAAACAAGATACTATGACTGAATCAATGCATGAATGGTTGAAAAAACTAGAGAGAAAGTATTACCTCAAGTTGGAATGGAATCGGAAAGAAAGGGATTGGCATACTTGTCCTTTATGTCTGATTCCACATCCTAAGTAGATCCCTTGATAGACTAACTCGTCCACAAAATCTTCAGTGAAGCAACTTCCTTGTTTCTCAACCTTCTGACCTGCCGATTAAGAATCTCAACGGGGACATCCTCATCAGTGAGACTATCCTTCACATCCACACTTTCCAATGTTACTATGGATGGAAGATCACCCGTACACTTCTTCAACAAGGAAATGTGAATGACCTGATGCATTACTGGTAGTTTTGTTGGAAACTCTAACTCATAATCTACTTTACCAATTCTTTTCAAAATCCTGTAAGGGCCTACATATCTAAGTCTGACCTTTTCTTTCATTCGTAATCTCATCACCCCTTCATAGGTGACACTTTCAGGAAAACCCAATCATCAATTTGGAACTCCAATTCCCTTCTCCTTACATCTACATAGGAATTCTAGTGAATATGGTTTGTCTTAATTCTATCCCTGATGAGCTGAACTTTCTCCATATCATAATGATCTCAATCTTGCCCTATCAGGATACTTAACCTACTTGAAAGCAACCAAGTGAAGATCTACATCTACGCTCATATAACGCCTCATAGGGGCCATATGAATTCTTTGATGGTAGCTATTATTGTAGGTGAACTCTATAAGAGGAAGGTGATCATCCCAACTACCCATGAATTCGATCATGCAAGCTCTCAACATTTCCTTGAAGGTATGAACGGTAGTTTCTGCTTGATCATCCGTTTGTGCATGAAATGGTTCGTTGGGATTAACCTGATTACCAAGACCCTTCTAGAATGACTTCAAGATATGAGGAGTAAACTTAGGACCTCTATCTAAGATGATAGACAAAGGAACAAAATGCAACATGACTATCTTATTAATCCAAAGCATGGGGTTTTCCTCCGCCGTATCTATAGTCTTGATAGCCAAAAAGTGAGCGGACATAGTAACTTTGTCTACTATCACCCAAATGGTGTCATGTTGTTTGGGAGTACAAGATGAACCTCTAATGAAGTACATGTTGATCACTTCCCATTTCAATATAGGAATGTTGATCTCTCGTGTAATACCTCTTAGTTTTGTGATGTTCTACATTCAACTGCTTACAATTAGGACACTTAGCCACAAAATCTACTTCCCTTTTCATGAAATTCCACTAAAAGACTTCACGCAGATCACGGTAAATCTTAAGGGCTCCTGGATGAATAGAATACCTAAAGTTATAGGCTTCTACAAGGATCTATTGTCTCAACTCACCCACCTTAGGAGCACAATAATGACCCTGGTAACTTTGCAGACCATCTTCCCCTTGGGAGAAAACCTCAGCTCTCTGTTGATGGACTATCCCCTTCAATTGAAGTTATATAGGGTCAGTGTCTTGTTTCTGCATAACCTACGCTATCAATGAAGATACTGACCAATTCTAGACTGCCACACCACCATGTCATATCTTATAAGGGAAACTCCCAAACGAGAAAGTTGGTGAACATCTTTTGCTAGTTATTTCCGTTCTTCCTCAACATGTTCTACACTACCCATAGATAGTATTCTAAGAGAATATGCTACCACATTAGCCTTACGAAGATGTCAAAACACATTCATATCATATCCTTTGAGGAACTCAGGCTATCTTCTCTGGTGAAGATTCGACTATTTCTGGGTGAACACATACGGAGGTTGTCATTGTCTGCGAACACCTCTACGTGAACACTATAAAAGTAACATCTCAACATCTTTAATGCAAATACTACTAATGGAAGCTCGAGGTCATGATTCAGATGGTTCTTCTCATGCACCTTAAGTTGTCTAGAAACATATGTTATTGTTAGAAAAAAAATACTCAAGAAACTGATTTGAAAATAAAAATAGAGTGAACTTATGAAATTCCAGCTATGTATTAATCTGCACAAAGTCTGAATTTGTACAAGGAAAAAACATAAACATTAAAACTAAATAAGAACATTTGCCACTAACTACCATAAAATGGGCCACTAACAGCCATAAATGGGGCCACTAACTTCATAAAGTTAAGCAACAAAAGTTGACTAAGTATAGCTAGAAAATGGGAAACACTAAACTGAAATAACTCCTAAATTGGGTGAGTTGAGACAACATATCCTTGAAGAAGACTATAACTCTAGGTATTCTATTCATCCACGCGTCACTAAGATGTACTGTGATCTGCGTGAAGTCTTTTGGTGGAATGACATGAAAAGGGAAGTAGATTTTATGGCTAAGTGTCCTAATTGTAAGCAGGTGAAACTAGAACATCAGAAAAGTAAGAGGTACTCCTCAAGAGATCAACATTCCTATAGGAAAATGGGAAGTGATCAACATGTACTTCATTAAATGTTCATCTCGTACTTGCAAACAACATGACATAATTTCGGTGATAGTAGACCGTGTTACTATGTTAACTCACTTTTTGGCTATCAAGACTATAGATTCGGCGGAGGACTAAGTCATGCTTTAGATTAATGAGATAGTCAGGTTGCATTTTGTGTCTTTTGTCTATCATCTTAGATAGATGTCCTCAACTTACATCTCATATCTTGAAGTCATTCTAGAAGGGTCTTGGTATTCAGGTTAATCTCAACAGATCATTTCATGCACAAACGGATGGTCAAGCAGAAAGCACCGTTTATACCTTCAAAGAAATTATGAGAGCTTGCATGATCAAATTCAAGGGTAGCTGGGATGATCACCTTCTTCTTATAGAGTTCGCCGAAAATAATAGCTACCATTAAAAAATTCATATGGCCCCTTTTGAGGAATTATATGGGCGTAGATGTAGATATCCACTTGGTTTCTTTCAAGTAGGTTAAGTATACTTGATAGGGAAAGATTTAGTTCATGATGATATAGAGAAAGTTCAGCTCATCAGGGATAGAATTAAGACAAACAAAATTTACATGAATTCCTATGCAGATGTAAGGAAAAGGGAATTGGAGTTCCAAATTGATTATATGGTTTTATGAAAGTGTCACCTATGAAGGGGTGATGAGGTTTGGAATTAAAGGAAGGTAAGACTTAGATATGTAGTCCATTATAGGATTTCGAAAAGCATTATTAAAGTGGATCATGAGATAGAGCTGCCAGCAAAACTAGCAGCAATGCATCTGGTCACTCACATTTCCTTGTTGAAGAAGTGTATGGGTGATCCACCATCCATAGTACCATTGTAAAGTCTGGATGTGAAGGATAGTCTCACTTATGAGGATGTGCCATTGATATTCTTAATCGGCAGGCCACAAGGTTGAGAAACAAGGGAGTCGCTTCACTGAAGGTTTTGTGGAGGAGTTAGTCTGTCAAGGGATCTACTTGGGATGTGGAATCAGAAGTAAAAGCCAAGTATTCCCATCTCTTTCTTTCCGATTGCATTCCGTATTGACGTAATAGTTTCTCCCTAGTTTTTTCAGCCATTCATGCATACATTTTAGTCCTAGTATCTTGTTCCTTCAGTTATACTCTGATTTTAAGTGTGTTTGAATTTCCTTGGAACATAATTCAGCCATATTTCAATTTCCAATAATTAGTGTGTGTTTGGTTTGGAGGAAAATGTTTTCCTAGAAACTATTTTCCCGGAAAACAAGTATATTTTGGACTTATTTTCTCATGTTTGGTTGGTGAGTAGAAAATATTTTCCGGAAATGATTTTTAGTGTTTGATTTATGAATGAAAAATGTTTTTGAGAGACATCTTTTATTTTTAGTAGAGTAAAAAATAATTTATGAAATTGAAAATAATTTTTAAAAACAAAATTATTATTTTTTGGGGGGTGGTAGTGGGGTGGGGTGGGGAGGGGGTAGTGGGTGGGGACAGGGGGTAGGGGTAGGATTGAATAAGTAAATTTTTAAGGTGATAGTATTTTTAAAAAAAAATTAATTTTTTTTGGGGTTGGGGGGGGTGGTACGGGGGGGCTGGACAGGGTAGGAGTTTAAAAATAAAATTAAAATTAATTTTTAAAAAGCAAAATTAATTTTTGGGAGGGGTTGGGGTGGGGGGGGGTTGATTGGATGGGATGGTGGGAGTCAGGGATCGGGTGAAAAATAAAAATTTGAAATTGAAAATATTTTTTTTAAATTGATGTTTTTCCCAAAAAATATAATTTGAAATTGGAGGAGAGTTTTGAAAAATGTTTTCCTTAATTTTTGAAGGGAAGTCATTTTCCTAAATTTTGAGGAAAATTAGTTGATTTGGAAATCATATTCCAAGACTTTTGTCCTAGCCAAACATGGGAAAATTGAAAAATATTTTCCCTTCATACAAAACACACTCTTAGTGGTAGGGCCTGCTTTTTGTTCCCTCCATATAAAGTTAATTAGTCTTCATTCGAGGACAAATATTGTCACGACCCGAAAGCACCTCATAGTCATAATACGGCGTACTCCACCTCGAAGAGTTATTATACAAGACATTAGCATTTTAGAAACAGGAACACGAACCTTACATAATTTAAAAACATAAAATAAAGACATAAGTGGACATAGTAGGTTTATCATCGAAACTATAAGGATTTCCCAAGTCTTCATTCCCGATCTCCTTAGAAACCTATCTTAAAACCAACTCTCCAAACCCCTACACTTTGTAAAAATATAGAGGAAGGGATTAGAACAAAAGCATTAAGTATGGAAGCCAAATATAAAAACCATTAAAACATGCTTTAAAAGGGACATTTTGTTTAAACAATGCTTGATGCATTTTGAAAATCATTATTTTAAAGGAGTTGGAGAACATAAGTCACACATATCTCATATATAGACCATCAAGTACAACGGTAACAACATCACCAAGGCATAATCTCCTAACATAGTCATAGTGCACATATAATCTAGTAAAATACATAGTACACATGCATATTAAAATATGAAGTTCACAACATCATAAGTAAGACACCCGCATGAGTAACCGTAAGCTTTGATTTGTGCAATGAATAGGTAGGTTCCATAGTCCTACCTACACTAAGTACCACCTTTAGGCCACCATGATCATACTTAACATAAGTTCATACTAACACATAAGAAATCCAATCATCATGCATATCTCATATTTGACTCATTTATAACCATCATGTATAAGAATATATATATTATAAACATTAGCCCATATGAAGGAAAGAGAACCATAAACAAAATTAATTTAAAGCATGCATCATTCACAAATCTCATAATAAGAATGTAACTAAGACTATAGATACTTTTAGAAGTCATTAGTCATAGTTCATGCAACACCTTCATAACACATATCTTAATCATGCTTCATATAGTTCACATCATAAGAAAGCATCCCTATAACCCCTTTACAAGTTTACTTATGCAATGTACATGTGAAGTCCCATAACCCCACGTGTACTAAGCAAACCTATCAAGAAGTCAAAAGCATGATCATTTATTTAATACACCCTTATAACAAGTGAGACCAACATCATTCATAATAATATTACAAAGGTAAGACATAAACATTCGTGATCGCATCTAGGTAGATCCACTAGCTAAGATTCCTATAGGGGCACATAGTTAAGGAACTAGGAGGTTGTTAATAGAAGCCCTCTTTATGCTAATAAGCATTGTAGTTTCCACCTTATGAGATCATTGGTGAACCTTCCTTCCTTTGTGAAGGAACCCCTCTCATTTTCAAGTTCACTACGTTCTAAGCTTAATTCCCTTTTGAACTGTATTTATGTCTTTCTAAAATATTGATTCACAACATAAGTCTCAGGGGCTTAACATCTCATATAACATGTACATTGCTAATAGGTTATATGATAAGATTGTCCTTTCATCAAAACCAACATATTGTAAGAATATTACTTCATAACATAGCCATGTAGTGTACATAAGAATTACCTTCAATTCCACACTACATGCTCATCATTATCTCACCTTATCATGTGCATATCATCATATTAATTTACATTCATGCATAGTATTGTGTAAAGGTGCATATAATATGAGAATTATCCTTTAAAGTAACAGCCTAGAAACAACATATCCATATTTATGCATGTAGTGTGCGTGTGCGCATAATTTCCCTTACAATGCATCACAACAACAACATTATCATTTTAGGCACTTCCCTTCAAAAGGGATCACCTCACATGTCCATTATAACAAACCCAATGCACAATTCACATGTATTTCTTTCAGGGACCTTATGTCATATAGGTCAACATATCTAAGGTTCATTTCAATAGACATCAATACATTCATCATTCAAGTAAGTCATTCAATACATGTATAGAGTCATACATTCATACATATAGGGGATTATGTGCGCGGGGACCTTCCACCATAGCATCTTTCCAACTCAACATATGCATCTCCCCATGTTCGTAATACATCACCCTTACTCACAGCATATCATACGTAGCCATATTAGAGTTGTAGGAAAAAAGGACATCATCACAATACTATTTTTATACTACCAAGTAGCACCTCCACCATAAGTGGATAAAACCAACCAACCTATGACTACACAATAAGTAATTACTTTCACCACAAGTGGATAATCAATTCAAGAGTAAAGTACTTATAATTGAATAGCTTCATTCTTAGCCTTCAACGGATTACTTCAATTTCACCCTAACTTCTTGATATTCATACATTTAATAGAATAATATAACAATACAATCATGAATTATACAAGAACATACTAAACTACATAACTTCCAATCATCATTTGATTCTAGTTAAGGTTTAGGGTTAAGAAAAGAGGAATATTTATGGATCTTTAAATAATTAGATCAAAAACATAATCAATACGTAAATTCATTCTTAAACATTCAGATTGAATCATAATTAATCCATTTTTGATCAATGAAGTCATGTTTGAAAAAGACCCACGAATTGAATGAAAACCTAGAATTTGGGGAAGTTGGAAAACACATTTCAAAGGGATCCTTGATGCTAGATAGTCAATTCATAAAGAACTCCTATACCTCAGCCTTAGATTCCCCATTAATTTTGTGAAAATCTCCCATCTTCAAGTCATTGTTGAGCTCCATCCATGTTCTTCAATGGAGGTTTAAGAGAGAAGATTTTTGGGAGGGAAAAGGAGTTGGGCCTTTTGATTTGGGTAATTTGATAATAATGAGTTTAAAATGGGTGTTCAAGAGTTTAAAACTATCATATCATATCATAGCATATATTTATATAAATGAGACACTTAGGCACGCCTACATGACGTGACCACAAGAAAGGATTTCCTTTTAAATTTACTTATTTCCAAAATTAGCATTCTTCTTTCATGAAATGATGTGAGTTTTATGAAAAGTTGTGACTTAGATGGAATGTTGCGACATTTATCAAAAGTTGTGACTTTTATGAAAATAGTGATTTGAATGAAGAGTTGTGTCTTTTATGAAAAGTTCTGACACTTAAACAAATTTATATAATGAAGAGTTGCGACTTTAAGAAAAGTTGTGACTTTTATGAAAGGTTTTGACTTTTATGAAATGTTGTAAACTGTCTGAAGGGTTGGAACTTTTCAGAATAGTTGTAACCTATTTTATAAGACACAATAAACATTTATTTACACTGCCCTTTTTTTCTGTAAAATAGAGGGATTTCCTCTCATTGTAAAATAACAAAAACTCTGATCTCCTTCTTCTACTTCCGCAAACTAGAATTCCCTTTTAATTTATTTAATTTCCAAAACTAGCCTTCCCTTTTCATGAAAAGTTGTGACTTTTATAACGAGTTGCGGATTTAAATCAAATGATGTACTTTTCTTAAAAGATGTGACTTTTATGAAAAATTGCAACTTTTATGAAAAATTGTGACTTTTTTTAAAGGTTGTGACCTTTTCGAAGAGTTGTAATTTTTCCAAAGAGTTGTGAACTTTACATAAAGAAAAATAAGCATTTATGAACACTACCCTTTGTTTTCTATAAATAGAGGGATTTCATGCCACTATTATTTGTTGTTTTTTTCCATTGTAGGGTAGTCGAATTCAAATACATTAATTAAGCATCTTCTGAAGTTTGTTTCATTCCCCAAAGTTTTTCAGCCTCTTATTTGATGGAGCTTAATCTTTACTGTAATTTATAGTGAATCATATAATTATTACAATTAATTTTGCTATTTTTGTGACTTTTTTTAACTCTGTTAAAAGTTTCAGTAAAGATGATTGAAACTTTATCTTCTCTTTTGTCCTTTTCTACAGGTTTCTTCGTATAATAAAAGAAAATTTATTTTGATTGCAATGGACATTAATAATCTTGCACCTCTCATTCCACAACTCATAAAGTTGTTGAAATGGTTGAATTCATTATATATTTTTATTTTAGTAAACAAAAATTTCATTTCTGCAACTATTATCTGTAGTTTTTTTTTTTGTTTTAGTGTAGTCAAATTCAAATACATTAATTAAATCTATGTGAAGTGTATTTCATTTCTCATATTTCGTGAAGCTTAATCTTTCCCGTAAATCATAGTGATTCATGCATCTATAGCAATTTCTATTTGCTATTTTAGTGACTTTTTTTAGCTCTGTTATACTTTCCAATGAGGATGATTGAAAATTTAACTTCTCTTTTGTCCCTTTCTACATGTTTTTTCATATTGTTTTTGGGAAAATTGCTTGTGGGTTGTGCTATATTTGATATCACACAAGAATAAATATTTGATAACTAATATCGAACCAATGATGAAGTTTATTAAAAGAAACAAACATACTTCTCTCTTGCTTGCCCTAATTAGTATATTATTTTTATTGTCTTTTAATAGGTACAGACTATTCATATGTTATTGCAATCTTCCTAGAATATTAGTATAGACACAGTTAGCTCACTTCTTTTGTCGCAAGTTAAGAAATTTATCATATTTCTTCGTGTCTTATCTTTGGACATAATAAGAGATCAATTTATCCTGAAAGTAACAAATGTCCAAAGTAAATTATAACAAAAATAATTTTTTACGACAACAAATATGCGCAATAAAGAAGAGTGCTAGAGCCTTAACCAAAATTAATTAATTGTCATTAGATTCAATATTTCATAAAACTTTAGGGACATTTACAGAGAGTACCAATTGTCTCTTAAAATACATATTTAGAGTCAATTTAGCTATCAATTATCATTAAAGATCAATTTACTGTAGTGATCACTCTTTATTTTGATAAAGTTTTCTGGTGTTTATAAAAAAAGCAACAACTCTTTATTTTGAATTATTTCAATTAAATTTGCGAACAGTAAACTTGGATTCATCCAAATAGACTATCTTTTTGAAAAATATGTTTAGTAACATGCCTTTTTTTCCTTGATTTCTATGAAAGTGAGGTTGTATGATTTGTGGATATTTGTGAGTTCAAGTGCTCACAAAATTATGTTGTGAGATTTTAATATGTTATGTGTCAAAAATTTGTTTAGAATATCCAACTATGAACATTTTCATTCAAATGTCACCTACTGTTTGGTTTATAAATGCATTAATTTTTGTAACTGCATGCTATAACCATAACAATAACTATGGTTTAATTCAAATAACTTGGGGTCGGTGATATGAAACCTAAGCAATATTAATGACCACTTTGATACATGAGGAAATACATATATGGTACTAATAATTTTAAGTAATTTTAACAATATACAAGATACGTCATACTATGATAAATAGATTGATGGAGGTTCATAAGAAAGGAGTTGAAGGTGTTCAATTTGATATTAGTTAAATATGTTCTTGTGTGGTCGTGATGTTGTTAGTATTGTTGTTCGAGAATTTTTGGCCTCTTCTTTAATGTCCGATTTTCTTATTTATAAATTTTTTGCATTAAGAAAATTTCATTATTTGTGACCAACTATTTCTATGGAGAATTTCGTAGACATCTTTCTTATACTTAAAATCTCTCTATGACTGCTAATTTTTGTATGACAAAAATAAATATTAAAAAATATAGCACTTTAAAATTTCGGAAGAGCGCTTTTCCTTGGGATAATTTTTCTTGAAAATGTAATGTATCTATCAACAATATGAATATTATAGAATAATCATATGTAAGATTAATAAAATGAAGTCAATCCCATGTAAAGCACAGACAATTTTCTAATATATATATATATATATATATATATATATATATATATATATATATATATATATATATATATATATATATATATATATACACATATTATATACATATTATATTATATTATAAGGCTATTTAAATGACCCTACTAATTATTTAATTAATTGGGGAATTACCTAATTGCCCATTTTTGGGCAGCCTTGCCACGGACCACGACCCACTAGACGGATCATTAAGGGCACCACGACTCATGGTGGTGCCCGTGGTCCTTGAGGAAGTGTTCTCCTCAACATTGCAAAGCCTTCAAAGGAAAACACAAGTTCAAGAAAGGTCCCACGATCCGTGGTTGACACCAAGAGCGTGGTTGAGCTAGTGGACTTGGGGCACTAGCTAGGCAAGGCTGTCTTGCCTTTCTTGAAGCTAAGCGAACTTCACGCCCTTGTTGACGATCGTCTTAGTCACCACGATTCATGGTGTTTCCCTTGGTCTTTGAGGAAGTATCCTCTTCAACTTATGACTCCCTCACAAAGATAAGGCAACCCCACGAGCCTTCCCATGGTCTTTACCACGAGTCGTGAAGTGGATAGTGAAGGGGTGCCTTACTTTGGAACCTTCTCTTCTCACCTTGCCTTACCACCAAGGGTGGAACCATGGATCGTGGTTGCCACCACGATTCGTGAAGAACCTCGTGGTGTAGTGAGGCAGAGTTTAAATGGTGGCTCATGAACCATAGCCTCCCACAATCCCAAGGGAATACCAAGACACTTCCCGCACCTCGTGGTCAAGACCACGAGTCGTGGTGAGGTTCGTGCTGCCTAGGTAGTGGCTAGGCTTCCTTTCCATGCTTTAGACATGCCTAAGGGGCCTTCACGAGCCCTTCCACAACCGTGGTCAAGACCACTGCTCATGAAAATGATCGTTGACCCTTGAGCAGTTCCTAGCCAAATTGGGGCAACCTTGGCCCTTTTTTCTTAGACTTTCCCCTTTTGGCTTGGCCCATGGTCTTGTAACCCTAGCTCCCTGAACTATTAGAAACTCCTTTACTCTTAGGGGTCTAGTACATGATTAATCATTTAGAAACTAACCCCGTTAAATCATTACTTAATACACACGTCAAGTCTCTAGTTTAACATATCATTTTGAGCGTCGTAACAAATGTTCCCGAAGGGGACATAATGTATCACTCTATATGTAAGAAATACCATATTTGAAAAAAATCAAAAGTTGTAGGTGCCGATGATGGGAATCACCCACGGACCGTAGGGTGACCCAAATATCATAGGTAGGGTCATTGGTTAGCCACCAACAGTCTGCCCAAAAAACTCAGACAAAACTCGTCTTGGGTTTGACCTACGGCAGGACCTACAGGCTGTAGGTGGGACTATGATATGTGGTCCATGCCGTGGTTCAGACCCTAAGAACCCATCTCTCTGAAAGCCAAAATTATGGTTGACAGAACAGACTATAGGCCAGTTAAGAAATCGTTGTCCATCCAGTTGTTTGTTTCGACATCTTTTAAGTCAGGGGTTGCTTAACCCTTTCACTATGAGTTGGACCCCTAAACTAAATTGTTTAAGTCATTTTTAACATAGTAACTTAATTAGAACTTACCCTAGTCAACTCATACTCCAAAAATTCATCAAGTAGAACCAAAAAAAGGACAAAGAGTTGACCAAGACCTCACCAAGAACGCAAAAATATTTCATAATTTCAAGCATCGAAATCGAAAGATTTCTCTCTCAATTTCGTCACCTCATATGTGGGATTTAACTAGTGGATTCATTTCATTCACTATGCCTACAATTCAGTCAGATTCTTGATTCTCTAAATTATGTTAGACCTAGGGTTTCTAAAATTTCAGATTTATGTTGTGATTTAGTTGTCAGACTTATACAAGTCAGATTATAATGCTTTTAAGGAATGGTTGCTTAGTGTTTTCCATGAAACTCCAATCCTAGTCGTATAGATTCATTTAGTTCATCAATTTCACTTGCTTGGTTAGTTTATTCACATATGCATTCCTCAGTTAAGAATGTTTCATTATCAGTACATTATCATTGCATTTTAAGCTAGCATGTCAATATTTTGAGCTACTCAGTATGATAAAAATTTAGTTATAATGTGTTACCGGAATAATCAATAGGGAGTTCATAGTCCCATAACTACGTGCCCCCAAAGGATAAGTCCCCTGTGTAGGAAACATATTTATTTATATCACAAGTCATGCCTTTATACCCTTAAAACGTATATTGGGTCCTTTTGATGGTGTGATACATCGGACTCCTCAGATAGCTGTCGTGGTTTTATGTTGGGTAATACTAGCTCCCACTCTCAGATTCTAATGCATTGACCAGGTCATCAGTTATAGTTCACTGTTCAGTTTTATCATGTTTGAACTTGGTCATTGAATTATGTTAGCTCAGTATTCAGTATATTTTATTATTTCCTTCATGTTAAGATAATATCATTGTGTTGTTCAGTTATGTATATTATTTTTTAGTTTTATCTTATAGTACATGCTTAGTACTCATGTAATGACGCATACTTTGCGCTACATCTGTGTTACATATTATCGTGATGTAGGTTCAGATCATCAACATTCTGATCAAATGTGGATCAGTTCAAAAGAATCGACATTTACATGTTATCATTCTATTTTAAATCTTTCAGTTTCAGTTTTGCTAGAGTTGGCTGGGGCATCTCTAGTTAGTTAGAGGCTTTGTTTAGACATAGTTTAGATTGAGTTTTTAGTTGAGTTTGATTATTCAATTATTACTTAACTCTCAGTTTTTATATATCCACACTTAGAGCGGTTATTCCCCTCATTTTTTTTATGTCATGTTTAAGCTTCTGTGGAGTATGATTTATTTTTAAGAAGCCTTAAGTATGATTATGATATGCTAGGATGGTTAGCTTGGGGTCACTTATGATTTTACGTCCCGTGTTACATCAAGGGGTAGTCTCAGGGCCTCACAAATTTAATGGATTCCTCGTGTAGGTCCCACTATCTCATTTTCACTAGATTTTTGGGTCTTTCTCTAACTATTTCAACTTTTATGTCTTAATGTCCATATTGACATTGTTATTATATAATTCTAGCTTGGCGGTGCTCGGAGGTGATTTATATAGTAGGGTTCAAGTTTAGTGGTTTTGAAGCGTGCATATTTTTGTTTTGGCTAGGTTACACAGAACTTGTTCTTATATTGAGGTTTCTTAGATAATATTTCTCATTTATTGAATGTTATTTGGGATTTTTTGTTAATGTTTACGATAATATTCCATATTCGTATTTCTTTTATTCTCGTTTGCACCTTAAGGTAGTTTAGATTTGTGCAATCCTTAGTTTAGGTTGGACTTTCCTTTTCGAGGCATTTGTTATTTTTCTCTTAGGAGTTTTTTCCCCTTGCGTTTTGGGTAGTCGGTGCAATTAAAGCATTGGTATGAGTCTAGGTTGACAATTAGCTTTTAGGGGTCGTCTGGTGTTTTGGATAAGAAAAAATAGTCATGGGATTAACTTTTTAGTGTCTCTTAGTCTCCTATTTTGTTACACAAGATGGGATGACTTATTCCACTATTAACAAATAGTACTGGAATAAGTTATCCCTGCCTCTTGGTGGAATAACAAACCCCAGATAACTTATCGTGTTATTAAATAATTCTAATGACAAAAATACCCATTATAGCCTTTTAATTAGTGCAATTCTTTTTCTGTTTTTTTGTTTTTTAGTGCATTTTTATTCTAGATTTTTCTACTTAAACTCAGTTTCTACTGTTTTGTTAAACGTAGTCTGTTTTTGTGCATTTCTGTCAGTTCTTTTAATATTGTTTTGCTGCAATTTTGGTGAGTTTTTGTCCAGTTTTGATCAAATTGATGCAAGTTTTATCCTTCTATACCTTCCTAGTGTAAATTACGATTGTTTAGCAATCAAATCCAATATATCAAAATGAATATACAAAAATTAAAATATTTCAAAAATAGTGCATCTTCCATCAAGTGGAAAACATTAAGCTTCTATCATATTATATAACTAGTAAAATTATCCGCGCTTTGCGTGAGAATTAAATATCACATAATTTATAAAATATTAATTAAAACATATCCGACATTATCACTAGAAATCTATATTATCTTACATGAATGATGAGGTAGTAACAAACATTAATAATTTAAAGGAAAATGAAAAATATTAAATCTTATCATTTATCGTTAATATCATAAGCATAAATTATTGATTGTAAAAATACAAACCATGATCTCTAACATAAGCAATGATGTTAGTGAGTCATTCAACAGGAGCAAAGTACACAAATATTTAATTTTAAAGGAGTAGGAGGAGAAGGGGGGGGGGAGGAGGAGAAGAAGAAGAAGAAGAAGAAGAAGAAGAAGAAGAGGTTTAGAATTTTGGTAGTTTTAAAGTAAAAGGAAATCCCTCTATTTATAGACTACAAAGGGTAGTGTAAAAAAATATTTATTATGCCTTATCTGGAAGATTACAACTATTTGGAAATGTTGCAATCTTTTGAAAGGTCACAACCTTTCATAAAAGCCGCAAAATTTATAAAAGTCGCAACTCTTCATCAAAGTCGCAACTTTTCATTAAAGTGGCAGTTTTTCATAAAGGTTGCAACTATTCATTAAAGTTGCGACTTTTCATATAGTCACAACAGTTCATAAAATTCATAACTTTTCATTTAGTCGCAACTCTTCATTATATAAATTTGTTTAAAAGTCACAATTTTTCATAAAAGTCACAACTCTTCAATTAAGTCACTACTTTTCATAAAAGTCACAACTTTTGATAAAAGTCGCAACTTTCCATTTAAGTCACAACTTTTCATAAAAGTCACATCATTTCATGAAAGAAGAAGGCTAGTTTTGGAAATAAATAAATTTAAAAGGAAATTCTTGCTTGTGGTCACGTCATGTAGGCGTGCCCAAGGTTCTCTTTTATATAAATATATGATATATATATATATATATATATATATATATATATATATATATATATATATATATATATGATGTACATATAAAGTTTTTGAGCATTTTGGCTAAGGTTAAATATAAATTATAATAAATAATTAATTTTTTGTGGGGCAGTAAAATATTATTTCACCAATATTTTTTGAGTAAAATATTGCAATGCCTATAGCATATAACAATATCTCTATAAAAGAATTTATAGAACTTAAATAAATTGGAGGGTGTTTTTGTATACAAACAACTCTTTTTAGAAAGTAGGCAATACATATTATATTTAATACAATAAACCAAACAATCAATAAGAAATAATTTCAGGGTTCTGAATCCCATGAATAAACAGTCTCAACATAATTTATCTCGTGAACCCTACCTTCCCTACTTGGGAAGGTGACACCCCTCATCTTCAAGTTCACTCGGTGCTAAGCTAGAGTCCCTTTTGAAATTTCTTTCTTTGATAATCATAACTTAGTTTAGGTCATAGGAGACTAACCCCTTGTATATCATCATAATTAGCTCATTAGGAATTGGATGAGAATAACATTTCTATACAACCCTCATAGTGAGATCAAAACCTTATATCATATCATAGTAATGCACAACAACGAATCAACATCATCCTTATATCATTACAAACTTAACATGATCTCACAATTCATAAGACAAGACATTTCAATACCACATCATACCATCCTAATCCATTCAATCACAACACATATACTTCAATTGAATCAACATCATTAGGTATAAGTCATCACAATAGAGTTAAGGTTTCAATATCACAAAGTCTTACCTCTTCCTCTTCCAAAGCCATCATCATGGTCTTACCGTCAACCAACCCCAATTCATCCATCAATTGGTACAATAACATCATAGAATAGTAATTCACACAATAACAAGTCAATTGCACCAATACTAAATAACTCAATTCAAGATCATAACTTAGGGTTAGGGAGAAAGGGTTCATCATAGATTATTCGAGAACTAGATCTAATCCCAAAAATGCAAGTCCCTAGGCAATCCATAGATTGAATAGGATAGTTACAACAATCAACACATTCATAATTCCTCTTCAATTCACAAGTAAGAACCAAGACTTAGGGAAATTGGGGAAAGGATATGATATATACAAAATTCCCACAATTAACATCAATTACACAATAATCTATACCAAATTAGTCATAGGCAATCATAATTCATCACAATCAATCGTCAATTTCGACTTTAGAAGAAAACCCATTTGTAGAGAAAACCCTAAGAATTTGGATAATTGAAATTCAACTTTGAGAGCACCTCTTGGGGAAAGGAATCCCAAGAGTGAAGAACCCATACCTTAATGAAGTTTTATCCCCAAAAATTGAGTGAAAACCTTGGAGACTTTGTCTTCTTCCCCAAGCTTCTTGTTCTTCAATGGAGGATGAATGAAGAGAGAGAAAGTAGAGAGGTGAGAGCAATTTGGGTTTATGTTTTGGAGTGGGAAATGAATGAAAATTGACCTAAAGTAAATATATAGTCCACCCCCAAAATATCCAAACTACCCTTCATTAAGTTGGACTTCCAAAAGTGAAGTCCAACTTGACTTCACTGTGAAACCCCCATCCATCACCACGCCCCACTTCACAGTCCGTGAAGCGCATGATGGACCGTGGTGGTGGCCGTGAAATAGTGAGGCAGTAGCTCCTCCAAAGGAGCCTCCTTCATTTCTCCCACCAAGTCATTTTCACGAGCACCTTAGGCCCCTTCCGTGAAGATGCACCATGGCCCGTCAAGTGGCTCGTGGTGCTCTTAGGCAGTATCTCCACAATGCCTCGCCAAAGTCTCCTCATTTGTCTAAGGCACTTTCACGACCCAACCTCTCCTTCCATCAAGTTCACCACGAGTTGTGAAGTGACTCGTGGTGTCTTGGACATTATCTAGGTCAAATGACTTCTTCTCCCCCATGTCCAAGTCTTCTTCACAAGTCCCCACCTTGGACGTGGTCATCACCACGAGTCGTGGTCCTGCTCGTGAAAAGTGAGGCAGTAGCCTGCCTTCTTGGGCAGCCTTGGCCTCTTAGCTTTGGCTTACCCTTGAAGGTTGGCACTCCTCACTTGACCTATCTTCCTTTCACACCTTCTTGATCACTTAAGTTCATCCTCATCATCTCAGCAAGATAAAACCCTTATAAGGGCACCACTCTTAGTCCAAGTTAGAAACTCACCGGACGTTCCTTGACGTTTTAAATCCAACACCCCTAAATGTTTTATATTCATTATTTTAGGCCTTAGAACAGTGTTACAAACCTTAGACACTCATGTTAGGCTCTAGATTAGGTCTTAGACTTTCGGAGTGTTACATTCCCAAATTGGCAACTCACTGCCTCAAGGTTCACGGACCACTTCAAGGCCAAAGATATTGACACGGACTGTAAAGGTGGTCATGGAAATGCCTTGGTGGCATGTGAGGCAATGCACTTTGTCCAAGACACTGCCCCCACTTTGACGGACCACTTCACGGCCAGTGATCTTGATCACGCCTCGTGAAGGAGGTCGTAAAAGTGCCTTAGATTTATGGGGCTTGGCAAGCCAAAGTTGGCCACTTCCTAGAGGACCACAGTCCTTTAACTTGGCCGTGATACACATTCACGGACTGTGAAGGTGGACGTGGTCCCTAACGAGACTTCCACAAGTGAGGAGTTTTAAGTAATTTAGTTTTAATTGTTTATTAGTTGGGGTTGATTTTAAATAGTTTAAGGTCTTTTAACAATTCATTAACTCCTTATTTTCAAAACCCCAAGTTTTTCTCTCTAACCCAAGGAAGAAGAAGGAAGCCATTGAAGTTAGAGTTGAGGTTTTTCAAGGTTTTCTTCTACAATTTCATGGTATTCTCAATACTAAGGTATGGCAATCCTTTATATAGAGTTATATTTCTCTCTAGAGCTAATTCTCAAATGGTTTTTAAGTTTCCAAAGATGATCAAAACCCCTATTCTTCCTCAAACTCATGGGTTCTTGCATTAAATGGTTTCAAACGAATTGTTATGATTATATTATAGTTTAATTGATGATTTCAAGGGGGGAAATCCATGAACCCATGATCTCTCAAATTCCTTGATTTTGGCTTACAAAGTGGGTTTGATGAATGTAATTGAATGTTGTTAGAATTGTGCTTATACTATGTTGTATTGTTGTTATCTATTGTTATCCATGCCTAATTGTGAGAATTTTTGGAGAATCGATAAAGGTTCATCATGGCTTGGATGAAGGGTAAGATGACCTAAATTTTCCTAGTTCTTATTGAATTGCTCTTGTATGGTATGGTCCAATTATGGTGGCGGTGTTTAGCTAATGTATATGAATATTGTAAGACCCCAAAAAGAGTTAGGATGTCTAGAGACTAACATGCTTGTATTAAGGGTATAAGGTCCTAAAATGGTTTATAATGTGGTATTGAGGTAAAGTTTGAGGTGAATTGGAAGTCAAACGTCAAGGGACGACCAAGACGTTCGGCGACTAGTCACCTATGTGTCTCATGTGTCTATACGTGCTTATAATTGTATTTCAAGAGCTTATGAAGTCTTAAATGAGTTATAATGATGTTTATTGGCAGTATATGGAGTTTCATGAAGTTTGGAGGTCAAACGTCCAAGAACGTCTAAGACGTTCGAAAATTAGCCCTTGAGACGTTCATGTGTGTCTTGAGTGTGCCTTGCATGTTTGGATGTCTTTTACGTGTTCATTTTGGGTGAAACTTGAATGGAAGGTCTTCAACATGTTAAGGTGTATATTCACATTGTAAACGTCTGGGTACGACTCCCCAAGGGCCCCGCAAGAGGCCCTCAAGAAGGACCCAAATGCTGTCGAGACACTACCTTGGCAGTGTCAATCAACGAGCTCAATTGACGCCTCATCAGTCCATCGACACCCCGTCGATTTGGGGCGTAGGTTTACACTTAGCCTCAGGAGCTTAAGCCACCAAGAAGAAGCTGCAGTCACGAACGACGGAGCAGCAGGACGACCCGTCGCCCAGTCGATGCCCAGTCGATGCTGTCCGTCGATGGTTGCCTGCAACTGCATGCCTGCGACTGTTTTATTTAAGGGGTGAATGGGAAATTCACCCCACGTCCTAACCTGACCCTACTTGGATTATTTCATTATTTTTGGGTGTATTTAAGGGATCAAAAACGTGATCAACCCATTCCCAATCTAATTCACTCAAATTAGACTTTCCCTCCAAAAATATTCTCTCTAGAACCTCCATTGAAGGTGAAGCTCAAGAACAGCTTAGAGCTTGGATTTCCATGGATTCTTCAGAGGTTTTCATCTAGATAAAGGTATGCTGATCCTTCATCTATAGTTATCCTTCCATCTAGAGAGTTAATCTCAAAGTTTTCAAAAGAGATTTCATGATCAAACTTCTCCTTCTTCAATCTAGCCATGGGTTCTTTCTAAAAATGTTTTTAATGGCTTAATCATGATGAATTGATGATAATGTATTGGTTTTAACGTGAATTTTAATCCAATTGCATTGGGAACCCATGTCCCTTCCCAAACTCGATTTAGCCCTTGCATGGGCATTGTGATCGTGGCTTGTTATTGGTTGAATTGTGATTCTATTACGTTGAATTGCTCATATCTAATGTTATTTAAGTATATTTATGGAGAATTGTTCATGAATGATCCATGTGGATCAATATATGATGATTTGAATAAGTCTAGCCTATGTCTCTATGTGTTCACTATAACCTTGCCTCTATTATGCATGAATGTGGGATTCGATTGTGTAGGGATAATTGTATCTACTGCCTTACTTGGATGTTATTGATGAATTGTATATAAGTGACTCATGTGGATCAAGGTTTGATTAACCTATGTTCTTCTATCTTCCGTGGATTTCTAATATAGTATACTCACTGTAATCTCGACTTTATGACAATTGTGGTAAGATTTCGATTATGCAATGATCATCGTAGCTACTGCCTTAGTTTGAGATTATGGAAGATTTGTGGGTATGAATCCTTGATGATCAAAGTAAAGGAGTCTTGGCATGAATTGATCTAGGTTCTTCTAGCCTACAAATTAAATGTTGTAATGTACATTATATGATCTTAATTCTAGGGTAGATAAAGCATGAGTTAAACTTGATTATTATGTCTTTAGTTACTGTCCTAGATTGATAATATTGTTGAAATATGATTGATGATCGTGAAATTGGTTAATGGTCTATGTTCTTCTACCTTCTAATATGTTTGTGATGTGTTGTACTAGTTTGTAGCATGGCCTTGTAGTAGCTTATGCATGACTTCATATATGATTATTCTAATTGAGCTACTGTCTTATACTTAAATTGTTGATGAAAGAATAGTAATGTTCAATGATGACCAAAGGTTAAAGAATTGGTAAGAATTGTTCTACTTCTCTACTTCTCTATAGTATTGTTGTCAGAATTGGCCTTGTATGGAATTGCATGGTATGGTCCACTTATGGTGGCGGTGTTTACTTCTTGTCAATATATATATGTGTTGATTATGTTTTTGAAGGCAAATTTATGAATATATGAGTGTATGGTTATGATGATCACACTATGTGAAGCTTATGCCTATTTTCCTATTCTAGTTGTGATCTAGGTTGTATGGCTATTGTATAAGCATGTGTATATCTATGTTAGGGTAAAGTGTAGGTTCTGCCATTGATGAGTTATAATGGTTAATAACCCCTTACCTATGTACCCCTATGTGAATGCATGAATAGCAAAAGTTAGGAGTCTTAAGTGTAATATGAAGTTGGCTTGTCTCCTATGCTATTGTGTGTTGTATGCTCTATGCTTGAAAGTGTATTGTGGTCTTAAGAGGGTGGTTGTCTCAATGTGTTGCTGATAGCCATTATGTGATCATGTCGACCAATGTACACACACTCACACTTCATGCATACTTAAAAGTAGTAAAGGTTCATGGTGTCTAAATGAAAGGGTAATTCTCATATGCACTAATGTCTACTACTATGCATGTAAAGTATATGTATGTGAAGTATGTTATGTATCCCTTAACTAGGATGACTTGATAGGTGTACTAGTATGGGCAAGGGTATGGGACCTTGTCTATGCATTGCACATGTGTACCTTGATAGGATAGTTCCTAGGTTTGGTTTCTATGTACATGAAAATGAATATATGGGCATATTATGAATATGACTTATATGATATGATGAAGTATGAATGTGCATAGTGTCTTAGTGTGTTTATATGAAAGGATTGCTCATATAGTTATACTTATACACTTATGCATTGATATATGAACATGTGTGACATTTATGTGTTATGTGAAAGGTTTGCTCACATATAATTACACAAACATGTATGAAGATCTAGTCAATAGAGGGGCCTTGAAAGGTGTGCTCAAAAGTACTCTAAAACTAGATAGGTGCTTGAATATGCTATAAGCATATGAGTAATAAATATCCTAAGCCTATGTTTTATGAAATAATGTAATAAAGGTTTTTCAATAAAGGGAACTTAGCTTAGCACCGAGTGAACTTGACAATGAGAGGTGTTGGCTTTCCTTGGAGGAAGATTCACCATTTGTTCCTTATAGAGTGTTGACTTTTCTTAGAGGAAAATTCTCATATGGTTCCACATGAGGTGGTGGCTTCCCTTTGAGAAAGATTCACCCTTGTTTTCTCATGAGATGAGGCTCCAATACTAATGAGCATGTAGAGGGTTATGTATATCTCTTGGTTCCATAAACTATGTTTGCCACATAGAATCTAGCAAGTCAATTCACCTAGTATGCTAGGATATATGTTAAGGTTCTACTTTGGCTAAGTGTAACACCTTCCATTGGTGTAAGGCTCTACAACACCAAATTCCATGTTTAGCACCCATGGTCTTAGTGTCGGTTAAGGCTTAGCTTCCCTAAAATAAAATGGACAATGGAAGTAAAGTAAAGTAAAGGACCCTAACTAGGACAATCTAAAGAAAGGTACTTAGGATAGGTGGAAGTAATGAACCCACCTAGACATTGCACAAGTAGCTATCTAAGGGACTCCTAGGAAGGTGTTCTAATGCATGTGACTATTTATATGTTCCTTATGCATGACTTTGTAGTATTTGTCTACTTGTTGTGATGAAATGAATGGTATGAGCCTATATGAAGTGGTCTTGATGTACATGCTTAATATTGGTCTTAATGACTACATGATGAAGGTTTTGTTGATATGAATGAAGTTGTTTTCACTTACTATGTTGATGTATGAATTGGATGTTAATGTTTGTGGTCTAATGATGGATTTACTAAGTATGTGGGAGGTTATGGGCTTCACATGTACATTGCACCAGTAGACTTAGATTGGGGTCATGAACAAGGTCTTATAATGATTTATGTGAAGTGAAATTAATATATATGCAAAGTGAATAGAGTTCATTGTAATGTCCTTATGGTCTTGACTTAAATGTGTCTATGATGTGTTATACTTCTATGATGGTATGTGTTGGCTTGTTTAGGTCGTATGTATGGTTTCCTTGTGGCCTTAAGGTGATGCATTGCACCAATTATCACTAGAGGGAATACTTGGGAAGATTATAAATTAAAAGAAAGAAAGTTCACTGTTAAGGGAAAAAACTTATTGTAATGTGAAAAGAGCTCACTGTAAAGTGACATCAAATGTGCCTTAAATTCTATATGTGATTTATATGATGTTTGACCTTTGAATATGTCTATATGAAGTATGTGAATGATATAAATTCTATTGTATCAAGGTTTTATAAAGATTTTACAAAAAAAGGCATCATGTATGGATTTCAAGTAAAATGTCCCTTTTAAATGCATGTTTTTGCATGGTTGTCATACTTAGTGCATTCTTGTACTAACTCCATTCTTCTCTATTTTTTACATAAAGTGTAGGTTATGGATGCTTAAAGGATGTCTCTATAAATGAGGATCTTGATATGTGATTCCCAAGCTCAAGGAAAGGAAATCTTTAAGTCCAAAGATGTCCTAATGTTTAGTTTACTGTAAAGTTCTTTAGTAGTATACTTATGTAATATGTTGTAAGGGCCGTGTCCCTAAAGTACTCTTATAATGTTGAGTCTAGGATGAAAAAGAAACTTAAGGTCTAAATATGTATTATGACTTATATTTTGTATATATGAAGTGATGTTTCTAGCATATGATGTGCTATGAAAAGTTTTAAATTTTTCCGCTAAATTTACTATGACACTGCGATGAATGATAATTATGGGCTTGTATAAGACCTCCGAGAGGTCAAGTACGCCATGTTACTTCTAGGTGTGCTCCCCGAATGTGACAAATATGTATGTGTATTGTGGTTATGGCCTTGAAGGCATTGAATGTTAAGTAAAGTAATGTCATGATGCTTATAAAGCATAATCCAATGTTAGATCAAATGATAAAAGAACCCGGTCCTGAGGTTGCTGAAAGTCAAGAACCTACAGCCAGTGGTCACAAGAAGATATACGAGATGAGCTCATCCACGTATATAGATGAAGGATTTTGAATCATTAAACATTAACAATGAAATACAGTTTCCCATTTTTGATTGTGTGGCTTACAATCATTTGTCTAAATACTATCAGGTTTTTATAGCCTCAACATCTATGCTACAAGAACGAACAACATATGCAGAAGCTAGTAAAGATCCAAAGTGGATAGGAGCAATGAAGGCTTAAATACTTTTTTTGCAAAGCAACAATACTTGGGAACTGTCTGAGTTGTGTAAAGAAAAGACTGCAATTGGATGTAGGTGGATCTACAAAATAAAATACAAGTCTACTAGTGAAGTAGAGAGGTATAAGGCAAGGTTAGTGGCAAAAGGATAGAGTCAGAAAGAGGGGATAGATTACAAAGAAACTTTTGCTCATGTGGTAAAGATGGTGACAGTAAGAACTATATTGGCTTTAGCTGTGGCAAGGAAATGGAATATTCATCAAATGGATGTGGATAATGCCTTCCTAAATAGTGATCTACATGATGAATTGTAACACCCTGGAAATTTTTTGAGCTAAGACTCAAACCATCCTTCGTAGTGAGTAAATTTTCTGAGGAATTAAAAAATTTCTTAAGTATTAAGGTCAGTTCACTAGATTTAGCACCTTGAGTTCCAAAAAGAATTAAATTGGAAATAGCAAAAATTTGAAATTTTGCAAGTTAAGCTAAGTATGAGTTTTGGATCAACTTCAAACGATCATAACTCCTAGCACAGGATGAGTTAAGTGTGCTAGAAGATACCAAAGGAAATATCTTTGAATTATATTTCCAAAGCCACCAAGTTTGCTAAGATTCGAGTTTGGATGAGTGAGATATGACCTTTTAAAGTTAGGTTGTCCAGTTAAGGAAAGTTATCCAAAAATATGAGGGGTATTTTGATATTTTCCTTACCCAATCAGATTTAATTCGTTTTTAGTAATATTTTAGGGTTCTAATCATTTTAGGTTCATTTTTATAATCCTAATATACGCCTAGGATTTTAGTTGAGAGTTCAAGAAGAGACAAGAAGAGAAAAGAGGAGAAAAGAGGAGAGGATCAAGCGTTCGTCGAGATTCTTGTGTCTTGTTGCGGAATTTCACCATGGGTATAATCCCTAAGAGGTATGTGAGCTTCCATAGTGTTAGGATAGTTCACCCACATACCAAACATGTTATTTTCAGTGTAATTTCATTCTTAAAGAGTTGAAGGATTTAAGTTCTTGATAGGTGTTCTTGATAGGTGTTCTTGAGGTTCATTGTAGATCTTGTTTTGGTAGGGTTTTGATGGTTTATTGACATGAAAGTGATTGTTAGGAGTGTTGTTTTGAGTATATTAGTGTTTACTTAGTTTGGTCAATTGACTTATTGGAATAATTGAGAAAAGAGATCGATTAAAAGCTATTTAGGGTCATAAAATGAGAGGGAAAATTCGCAGAAAGTATGCTTGGGAGGATACTGGAATTGCGCGCCCCAGATACGCATAGGGGGATGGGGAGGCACGCCTGCAGTGCTCCCAAAGTCACTCAATGATGTTAGGGGCTGTCTCCCCGCTCCCAGAACGCGCGAGGGTCGCCTGCCCCCACTCCTTTTCCGTTGGCTGTCCCGTTTGAGCTCATTTAACGTGTAACTTCACTCCTTTTGATTCTAAACACTTTAAAATACTTCTAACACTTAGAAATAATTCATAATGAATCATAACCTTGAAATAATAATTCAAATTCAAGGTAAAGTTAAGATAAAGTTTTGAGAGTTCTTCCGAACCTTTTGAGAGAGTCACTTCGAGTCCTTTTAAGGAGTCTTCTTCTTCTACAACTTCTAGTAACTTGTTTCAAGACTCAAGTGAGCGTGAGAGTGATGAGGATGTATTCATGAATCTACAAGATCACCTATATCCTCCATGTCATGAATAAAAAATCTTGAATTCATAATTCACATTCAAGAGAGAGAGAGTTTAAAGGGGAGTTCAAGAAAGCTTTTAATTCAATTGTGAATCCTTTGAGATAAACCATTGATTTGAACTAAGTTTTGAGGAAGTAAACAATAGAATGAGAAGAGTCATATACATGAGTTCCATTTAGTTATTTACACCTTTGAGTCGAGTTGTTTCATGCCCATAATTCAGTATGAACTTCATAAGTTGAGCATTTTTTAGAGAAGTGGTATCTTCAAGTTCTAAGCCATTAAGTGTTGAGTTCCTAGTCCATCATTGAGAATAATTCCTAATAAGGTGACTATTACATGTTACCCATTAAGTCCTTGATTTGAATTTTCCATGCCCATAATTCCGTATGAACCCTATAAGTCAAACAATCTTGAGATAAGAAGTACCTTTGAGTTCTCGAGTTGAGTAGCTCACGCTCATAATTCCGCATGAACCCTCCAAGTAGAAAATCATGAAATCATCCATAAGAATGAGATCATGAACCTTGAATCCATACTTCAATTCAAGGAAAGTTAAGAGTCAAGTCTAGAAGTTAAGAGAAGGTCAAAGTAAAGTTTATAAAGTTTTCAAAAGTCTTTCACAAATGTTTTCACTTTGTTTTAAAGACTGTTCAAGTTGAGAAAAGAGTAAAGATTGAAGCCAGTTCTTCAATAAGTATATGGGGACTGAGTATTCCCAAAGAGATTAAAAATATTTTCACATTAGATAAGAACGGAAACTAAGATTTCCAAAGAGCCTCAGGACTAATTTCAGTTAAAGAGAAATAGCTTCTAAATAAAGAAGAACTTTATATTTCCAAGACAGCCTTTGAGCTAAGTATTTTGAGCACTAATCTCAAACCACGGAATAAGTATGTTTTAAAACATAAGAGCCAATATATTTGGGAGTAGTATTGAGCACCGATATGGGGGAGAGTTCAGACAACTCACAGACTCCATAAACCATGTAGCCACCATGATAGAAGAGGGTCATACTTTTTAGATGAACCCTTTTCACAGTAGACTAGTGGATCCATTAGGCAGTTCAGGTCTTATACCTTTGGCCGGGTATAGGATGCGTTGGCAATGTGAGGTAGATCGTTGTATCATCAATATACCTCTTATGTGGTGGTTGTCGGTTAGAGAAACTCCCACAGAAGTTATAGTATTTTTATATACAACAGTTAATTGTCTTTTCATATATATTTCAGAGTTATGTTATATCCTTGTTATATACACAGAGTTGAAATCATGTTTTTAAACGGCTTTTCTTTATATTGCACTTGTTTTAAACTCTTCTATATTGAAATGAGTTTAGTTAATTTCATGAATTTTGTTCAGTTTTTAAGCTTTTATATGCTTAAGTTAGTCTTCCGCTTGTAGTCAGCAAGAATGAGGGTTCTCTTGGGGACCATCGATGGTCTTTGAGTGCCGGTCACGTCCAGGGTGTAGACTCGGATCGTGACAGAAATCTACATGACCTTGCCACAAGGATTTACCAGTCAGGGGGAGAGGAAAGTATGCAGACTGGCAAAGTCTTTATATGGTCTTAAACAAGCACCTAGACAATGGAATCAAAAGCTTAAAGAGGCATTACAAAATCTCAGCTTCAGTCAAAGTCAGCATGATCATTCTCTTTTTACAAGAAAAACCTCCGAGGGAACTACAATAATTTTAGTGTATGTGGATGATATCTTGGTTACAAGAAGTAATCTTGAACTGATGAAAGAAACAAAAGAAGCCTTACAACAAGTGTCCAAGATGAAGGACTTGGGAGAATTCAAATTTTTCCATGGAATAGAATTTGCAAGGTATGAGGTTGGAATGGTTATGCATCAAAGGAAGTATGCACTCCAACTAATTGCTGACGTTGGATTATCTGGTGCTAAGCCATCAGGCACCCCTGTGGATGTGAATGTCAAGCTAACATCAAAACAATATGATGATCAAACAAAGGAAAATCAAGAAGACAAGCTTGTCGATCCTAGTGCCTATCAATAGTTGATTGGAAAACTTCTATATTTGAACATGACCAGACCTGATATTTCAGTCTGCAAACGTTAAGTCAGTTCTTGCAGCAACCTAAAAAATCCCACATGGATGTTGCACTAAGAGTGGTAAAGTACATAAAGAAACAACCAGGTCAGGATGTGTTGTTATCCAGTAATTCAAGTACTGAAATCACAGCCTACTGTGATGCAAACTGGGCAGCATGCCCTGCTACAAGGAGGTCTGTGACTGGATTTGTGATCAAGTTAGGAGAGTCTATGGTGTCTTGGAAGGCTAAGATGCAAACAACAATATCAAGAAGCTTAGCTGAGGCTGAGTACAGAAGCTTGGCATCCACTGTAAACTGAGTTATTATGGTTAGTAGGGCTGCTAAGGAGTTTGGATGCTGAAATTACTCTTCCAGTGAAAATGTGTACAGTGATAGCAAATCTTCAATTAAGTTATCAGCCACTCCAGTTTATCATGAACATACCAAACACATAGATATCCATTGTCATTTTATTAGAGAGAAGCTGCAACAAAGACTTATTGACATCAGTTATATACCAACTAAAAGTTAGCCAGCTGATGTTCTAACCAAAGGATTAAATAGAGTACAATTTGAGCTCTTATTGCCCTAAACATATTTGCTCCTCCAAGCTTGAGGAGGAGTGTTGACAGAAATTAAAGAGTGAGCAACGACTCTTCTATTTTTCAGTTAAGAGTTAGTTAAAAGTGTCAGAAAGTTTATTACATTCTAGAACAGAAACTAGAGTTAGAGAGTTAATGTATAAAATAGTTGTTATTCAGCCTTATGTAAACTCACTCTTTTTCTTCTCAATCGATGAAAGATTAGGCTTCCTTGTTTACTCTACAAACAACTCTGTAAATCTTCACCTTCAAAATCAAATAAAAAGATTTTCCATCAACATAACGTACACTCTCGAGTATTTAAAATTTTCACTACCATACAATTATGTTATCATAATTCACAGTAAACATTCACTGAATTATCGTTCCTTTTCAATATAAATTTGCCCAATATTTAAGTACTCATAAATAAATAAAAAACTACAATGGTAATTTTAACAATTGCCACAATATTAGGCCATGAAGACGTAAAAGGAGGAAATTTTAATTAATATAGCCTCTCTTTTTCTAAAACTATTTTGAATTATTTATTTTTTAATAAGCCAAGGTTTCATTCTCAGACCCACTTTTGAAATTAGACTAAGCATGTTGTTGTTGTAGCCTTCACCCTCACTTTACCCTATATTACTTTTAGGCTATAAAACAGAGAACAAAGATATTAAGGATAAAAACATTTTAAATTGACAACTAGTATGCAAGAGTTTTACATCATTTTTAGATAGATGCGTTAGTATATTTAGATCGAGTAAATCATGATTTAATTAAGTTTCTCAGATCAATAAGTATTCATTAAACTTCCTGTAAAGTTACATTTTAAGCATATATCACATTTTTTGTCTATACAAATAAAAAAGATACTCATACTATAATTCTGACGATAAAATAATAATAATAATAATTAAAAGAAGGCCTTTTGCAGTTACCTATTCCCACACACGAAAAAATAATAGATATCAGTATAAAGAATACAATTGAAGAGTTCTTACTTTTGTAGCTGTCTCTTATCGCATGAAATCAAAAATAAAATAGAACAAAGTATATACACTTATGTCCAATTGGTTTTGTATAATCCAAAAGAAGAGAAATCTTACCTTTTTAAGCTAATACCACTGTAAGGCCACAAAATTACCAAAGTATGTTGAGAGGCATATGAAATGTACAACAAACTAATAAGAATCCTTAAAATGTAGACAACATATCATTCCAATAACACTTTTCTAAAGAGATAGGAGAGGATTCAGAGAGACAACCCTATATTTATGTTGTACATGCCATGCTTTGAAATTCTTGTCCAAAGGGGTGTTATTTGAAGTAAGGTTACTAAAATGGAGTATTGTATTTCCCCTTTAATGATAATATACGGAGGGTACCATTTTGAAAAATGCTATGAAATATTTTTTTTAAAAATGTATGACAAATAAATTAAAATGAAGTTAAAATTGAAGAAATAATCGATCAATTAACGGATTGATCTTCTATGCATAATAAGACATGAAATGATAAAATAAACCCTTAGTTGACAAGCTGGCAAGACAACCATCTGCTACTTCCTAACAACTTCTATATATTAGTAAAAATAATCTTAGTTTAGTTACTCTTCCTTTTTAACATTAATTTGGTACTTTAAAAAAGATCAAACCTTATTTTAGCTCCGCACATGAAAAAAACAAGCTTTGTAGTTACATCTTCACATAACTCTTTAAAGAGAGAAGCTTCAAAAACACATCTGAATTATTTTATATTTTAAAGTTTCATATCTAAATTATTAAGAGTATGAGTTTCATACATAATTAATCTACCACTCATTAGTTTGAGAAATACACTTCTCTCTTTTATTACACTCTCTTGATGGTGTTTGCTCTACACTCTCTATTTTAATTTTTTTAAAATTGTCATATGACACTCACAAATTTCCATCTGGACAAAAATCAAATAAATTATTAGTTTAAAGTATCTCTACCCAAAAAAATAGAAATTATTTTTAAAAAATAAAATTTAAAATATTTTTTTATCCAACT
This sequence comes from Solanum lycopersicoides, assembly GCA_022817965.1. Taxonomy (NCBI): domain Eukaryota; kingdom Viridiplantae; phylum Streptophyta; class Magnoliopsida; order Solanales; family Solanaceae; genus Solanum; species Solanum lycopersicoides. The sequence continues at coordinate 4,918,848 of JAJJBR010002323.1, forward strand.
CCACGGCTTCTTCCCACCGTGCCCACCCAAAACCCCCTCCGATCCTTCAAAAAAATTAAGGTATTATCCGTTCTCAATTGTTTTTTTTCCTCATATATATATATATATATATACATATATTCTATTTGTCGCAAAAAAATAGATTAAAGATTTATTTCTGTCATATTTGGTACTCTAAGTAGAAAAAATATTTCTCTAAAAAAACATATGTATAAATCTAATAAAAAAAAAAGAAAAACGTAAAAATTAAATTAAATTAAGAGTAGAGGGTTAGATTGGGTGGGGTAGAATATTTTTTCTCTTGTTTTAAAAAAAATAAAATAGTAATATTTTAAAAAAAAATGGAAAGGAGTGAATGGTTCGGAGGGGGAATGGAGGAGGTGGTGGACTGTGGTCTGTCGGTAAGAAAAATGTTCTCAATTTTGTATTTTAAAAAGAAGAAGAAAAAGTTTAAAAGTTTTTTCTTGGGGGGTTGTGATATTTTAAATTAATTAATACTAATAAGTCATTATTTAATTTTTGTCAAGGTGAAATGCTAAGTGACAACATTAAAAAATTAAAATAAAATGGAGAGTGTATTACACACACCAATGAGTGTGTTTCTCAAGCTAATGACGAGTAGATTATATATGAAACTTGTACTCCCAAATTAAAAAAAATTGATATAATTTCGATGTGTTTTTGACACTTTACTCTTCTTTTAATAAGTATAAATAAATTAATAAATGACTAAGGTACTTAATTATGTAAGAGGGATATTTTAATTAAATAGGAAATTTAGATAAATAAGAAAGGTATTAGGAATTTACATTTTGATTTAAGGATTTCCCATTTTTAATATAAAAAATATTATAAATATATTGAAGATAATATTTTTTCACTTTTTAGTCGATTAGAGAAAATGTCCTTTTTTTTAATTTGACAATTTTTCCTTTTAACATTTCACATGACATGCCTAAAAATTATATATATATATATATATATATATATATATATATATATATATATATATATATATATATATATATATATTACTATATAGAAGAATGAAGAGCAATGACAATCAAGGGCAATTATGAAAAATTTGTATGATTGAAGGGCAAAATAGTAAACAACCATAACAAAGTGTAGAAACATCTTACAATTTTCGATTTTAAAAAATAAAAAAATATAAAGGAAAGAGAAACAGTATTACTATATATAAGAAACGGGAATAGCACACACGTCTCCGTCAACGCGTGTGCTTCCCCGTAAATAACATTGAATTCAAGGGGCATTTTAGACAATTCAGCGCTCACATAATCTTCCAACTGCATCAGCCTTGACGCCTCCTTCCATGTGCAGCACCGCCAAACGCTCCATTTCCAGGCTCTATTCTCTCCTCTTTCTCTACAATTTCGTTTGCTTTTTAGCAGAGTTATGAACTGCGTCCTTCGTTTCAAACATCTGCTATCACTTAGTCTTTTCTTGTTCTCAATTTGGTACCTCTGTTGCTACTACCTCAGGTAAGTTGTTTATGTTATTGGTTGGCATTTCATTTTCCTGCTTTCCACAATCCGGCAAATATTATGGTTATCTCTTGCTTGTGCATAGTTAAATTTTAGTTTGCAATCGTTTTTTAATTTGTTTTTCTCCCACAAATTTTGGGGTTTCTTCGCTTCACAGTACGGCACCGCCATACACCTCTATTTTCCGGCTATGTTCTCTCCTCCTATCCTCTTCCGTTTGCAGTTTCGTTGAGTTAGCAACTGCGTTCAATTACAGGTGAGCGTTCTATGTCGCTTTGCAGCTTAGATTTGGATTCCTCAATTGTACTTTGCAATTCTTTTGTAATTCCTTTGTCCCCGACAATTTCTTGCGGATTACTAAACTTTGTGTCGTCTTCCTAAAGCTCTGTCTGCAGATATATATGTATAGAGAACCAAAATATTCGACTTGATTCGGCCTCATCTACCTTTTTAAAACATCCGATCTACTTCTAAGATGGGTATGTTTTGCTTTCTGATGTCCATATTCATTTTTCCAGTTCTATTCTTCATTCTTGAAGTTTTATATCACTAGCGCTTCTTCAAAATCCCTGAAATTTAATGATTCACTCACTGATTTTGTATAACCAAACTACTAATTGATGGGTTCTTACAGTTTAGCCTCCTTTTCTTGTGTTTATAAAAATATTTTTCTTTAATTTAATGGTTGTTTCAGTTCTATATCTTGATCATATCTTAAGAGTGGGTTAAAGAATCTCATCAGCGAATAGAACAATTATTTGCTTATATGTACTTCAACAATCCTCCCGTTGAACTAAACTTATAAATTGAGTGATGCCCAAATATTATATCTTTACAGATTCCATGTTTTTTTTAAATAGGAATTGTAAATTCTTTGAGATAACAATAAAAATCTTTAACAACTAAATGGAGATCACAAGACATAAACTAAATTAATCCGACTTTCCATAGAGTACTAAATAAAACAAAAACCACTTTAAATCCTACTTACTAAAAAGGAAGCAGGTATACTTGCAAAATCCCTGAATCGTCACTCTCTATTAACACAAAATTTCGTCTTTAATTGAAATTCTCCTTCCATTGCTCACTGTCTAGATTTTACATGGAACACTCATGAATTTCTACATTTAATTCTTAAGGAAATGATGAAACCATTTTCTTGTATAGCCTTCTTCATTTTCTACTTAATTATTTGGTTGTAAAAGAGGCAAATGATCTATTTGAGAGTTGAAGCTTTATGAATTTCAAAAAGGACTTGTCATTTCCATTATTCTTCATCATTCATCTATTCATCTGCACCTCCACCTTCTCCACAACTTTCTATTCCCACTTCCAATGCCAAAAAGATACTCAAAATAATACTGCTCAGTTGTTTTGACTATTCGAACTTTCAATGATGAATGTTCAATTTCTGACCTTGACATGTTTTTTTTTGTTTTGGTTGGTTTTAGAGTGAAGGAAGGGTGCATATCCAAGAGGAACACGTGATAGCAGTGAAGCTATAAAAGAGGCTATTGAAATTGCAAAATACTGGACTTGCATTGTTGCCTGGTATTAGTGATCTTGGTGGTCTCAATATCTATACTAAAGTTCTGTCTTTCTGAACAATCTCATCCGTCTATATCGTACTGACAACAACACAAATCTCATGAATAGCGGAATGCAATTCCGAAGCCTGCTTGTGTTTCATCCCCCCACAACACTGGTGGGATCGATAGAACGCTTCACACCTATCAAGTAAACAAAAGATTGACTATACTTGGATGCACAAGAACTTCTTTATAATTATTGTCAGGATAGAAGATAAGTACAAGCCAAAAAAAGTTGTTGATTAGGTCAATTGGATTAACATCAAAGATATATAAAATCTTTGCGCAGGAAAATCATTGCAATATATTGATCTGGACTGTTCCACTGTTGTACATATTTGCACCATAAATTTACGAGCCATAATAAGATTGTACATTACATTATGTTCTTTACTAGTAGAAAGAGAAGACCCAATGAATGACTTCATTTTCTTTCTTCCTAAAATCTTCTGAAAGAAATCAAAGTATAGCTTCATCTTATTAAAATCATCGAAGAGAAGATGAACATACGCTTTAATTTGATTTTTCTGTTGACAGAGAATGCTTATAGTATGGTGGTTTGCAGAAAGAGAGAGAGAGGAGGAAAGCGGCTGAGTGTGAGAAAATTAATTTAAGGGCTCAATCCGAAAGAAATCCAAAGTATAGCTAAATCTTCTTAAAATCATCTAAGAGAAGACCTGAATTGCACAATTTCATCTTCTTGAAATCAAAGAGAAGACCCAAATTGCACACCTTGCATTTTTTTTGAAGAGTCGCAGCTTCATCTTCTTGAAATCGAAGAGTCGCAGCTTCATTTTCTTGAAATTGAAGAGTCGGAGCTTGATCTTCTTGAAATCAAAGAATCTTCATCTTCCTAGAAGTAGAGTGAGTTTTTTTTTTCATCCTTTTCTTTCGGTGGTATGCTTTTCTTTTAACACAAACAAAAAGAAGAAGAAAAGAGAAGACCAAATTGCAATTTGTTCAACTTTATCTGTTGCTTTTCGTTTTTTCAATTTTATCAGATTTCAAAAACAAGATTTTCAATTTCTTCTTTATTGGAACTTAAAGTTGTTATTCATTTCAGATCTTAAATCAGTACAATTTTATGATCAACAAACTTCTTGCTTCACCATCAATGGAGACTTGCTCAGCTTCTTGATATGGTATTTGTTCCTTCTTTTACGATCTTCATTCTGATAAACTAAATTTTAATCTCTGGTATATTTCATTTATTTTCTCTGATGATGAATCTCAAGATCTCCACGAAAAATAATAATTAATAATTTCTATAATAATTAAAAAAAAACTAAACCTAAGAAGGCGGTCTCCTGTAATATTAAAGGATATAATTGTCATTTTATTATATACATAAAAAGATACAATTGTTATTCTGCTTGATATTTAATTAATTTATGCAGAAAATAAATATATTATTTTACTTGTCCATTAGATCTCTTCCACGTGGTTAAATATCAAACAGAATTTTAGTAATTATCTTCTGTCTAGAAATTTCCACTCATACCTTTAAATAACCCTTTATCTGGATCCTGGAATATCGATCTCCCCTTCATATTACTCCAATTCTATATGGAAGTTCATGAGGCTTTACTATTAATGTTATATATTGTACTACTTTATATTAATTTAATTTACGTTTATGCGTTGCATATGATGAAGGTCCATAGTTGAAAGAATCACCTTGTAGTTGTTAGCTATTGCTGACTCTTTTTTGGTAAGTTGAATCTTAGATATTAATCTTCAGCAGTCCCTTGTTAAGATTTACGTTTTTTTACGTTTGGGTATAATCTAAGTTATTTAGAAAGAGAAGACTCTATGAGCTCTTAGATCAGCTACAGAATCTGTTGTTGGAAATGTTTATTGTGTAGATAATTATAGATGTCTTACGAAAAATTAACCAAACACCTTTTCCCAGAAAAATAGAATTACAATAGTAAATGCCCCAGTAATCAAAGAGTGTGCTTATAGCTATTTAAGATCACCAAGAACTATTTTTTTTTCTAAATTTAGACAAAACAAACTTTCTTTTTACATTTGTAAGCGTTTTTTCCTTTCCTGGTATAATGAACACCACACTGTAACTTTTTCCCCATATAATTAATAAAAAAATTCTTCGGGGGAACAGGGAAGTGAAACAGTTGGTACAGATGTTCCTTTTTTCATATTCCGTAAGTTGTTCATAAGTTGGGACATGATTTTCTTGTGTACTACAATGTAGCAAGCAAATATGTTTTCTTTATTTCTATTTGTAGCCTTCACTTGAAATTTCGTATAAGATGATTGTCCTCCTATATATCATGGGGTTATGAATTCTCTTATTTATTTCTGTTTGTAGCCTTCGCTTGAAATTTCGTATAAGGTGATTGTGCCTCCTATATATCATGGGGTTATCAATTCGTCTATTAAATCCTCTTAGAGAACTATGAATCCAAAATGAGTTGTTGATCACAAAGGTAAAGAATATCACTTAGAACACTATAGTTGTACATGATAGTTCCAAAAGAATTGAAAATTGTGCCTAAATGTTATTAGGAGTGGAATACTCAAAGTCGCTTCTTCTATTTTATTTTCTGTACTCTTCATCATTGAATGATTCATTTTCAAGTTCTTCGATAACGTTATGCTTGATCAATTTAACTAAGAGAAAATAAGAAGAATTTTCGAGTAAAATATAAGAAGAGAAAGGAGAATATGGTGCATAATGAGGATCGGACTTGAGTAGTAATTTAATGAAAGGTTGTACAGGTCTTGTTCAGTCACCTAATCTACACTACACTCTAAATCGATGAAGCTCAAAATAGTAATATGAGGTTTGAGAATATGAGATTTTTTTTTAGAGGATTAAAAGAGAATCTAATCCTAAACTTTCGTGAATCTTCTTATTTAAATTTGAAGAGGCACAAAAAATGTATGTTAACATTGAGAAAAGTACATTTCGGATGAACTCAACCGTCTTGTATGCAAAACTCAAGAGGGTATATTACCAATTTTAGTTTTCTCCCTTCTTTTTGTCAAGTTCCTTTTCTTATCTGGAGTAGTATAGGAATATTCGTATGTTGTCCTTCGACTACGCCTTTCAGTCTGGCCATAAGAGCTGGAATGTCATAATATTTTTTTTGACTTCCTGGTGTTGAAATGTGACACACAGTTAGTAAGACATCAAATGCTTTTAACATTGTAACAGATATAGTTATGCCCAAAGTCAAATCAAAGAAAACACAACTGCTTGGCCACTATATACAAGGCCAGTACATGAATTGCACATTAATTTTTGTTTGCTATTCTCTATTTATCAATTATTAAACTTAAATGGAAAAAAACTATACGTTGTTTGTTACTATTTTCATTCCAGATTCTCTTCTGCAATACTTTTTAAATCAGCTTTTTGCATTTTTAATTTCTTGCATTTTTAATTTCTTGTGAATTCCTTATGAAATAGTATATATATATATATATATATATATATATATATGTATAGCAGAAGAGAAGTATTTTCCATATAGACAATCATTTTATACACTTTTAAGTAAAGAAAATGGGATCCCAATATAGTGGAGAGAAGTTCCCCACTATATTGTGTGGCAAGAACGAGTTTGAATACAAAAACAAAGATAGTACAGGCTACAACAACATTGATTGTGTGGCAAGAACGAAAAAATACACTGGATGACAGATCAGTAGATATAAGAATTCTTATGGATTTAAGTAGTAGATACTTCATAAGCTGTAGACTGTAACAAAATGTTCAAATTGAACTACAGTAACTAAGTGTGGAATGCAAAATAACGTTAGAGCACATTTGGTTAGTGGCCTGAATGTTTTCTTTTTTTAATTAATAGGGGGATTTTATTAATTGGGAAAGATAAAAACTCATTTGGGCCTATTACCCAAAATCAATCAAATACAGATAAAAATAAGAACAAAAATGGAAAGAAGCCTCCTTCAACAAGGCCCTTCCCTTTCACATTATAGACTATGGTCTAGAGTTTCCAATTTCAAATCTACCTTTCCATATCCTTGAGATCCTCCATACTTAAGAATTGTTGCCTCATAGCTCACATTTTGTCTCTGTGTTCTCCTTTAGATCCTTAACCAAATATCACTATTGTTCCTTCTCGTTTGTGTATCAGTTAACAAGAGTAAGTTCCTATTCTTGCTTGCTTTTTTCTTGTTCATGAATTCCCTGTTCTGATCTCCTTCATTCATGAAATATATGAGATATAGCGAGATAAGTCATGCACTGATAAGAATAATGACTTAGTTGCGGCTAAGTGCAATGGTACTTCAATTCACATGAATTATGTTTGGTATTACTGGTGTTTGCGTTATTTTTTCATTGTATTGAAGGATGGTTAGTTTGATAAATTACTTACTTCCAAGGATTTTGTTGTACTATGAGAAGGAGGAGAAAGAATGACTTGCCTGATAAATATCGGTGCAAGAATGATTTTTGGTCTCTCCACTCTTCTGGTGTGAGCTCTATTTGAGAATAACAAAAGCTTCTGTGTTGGACTTGACATATTGCAAGCATTCTTTCTCAATATGTAGTTATGTAGATGATATGGAAATCTTAAGCTCATACTTATATTCATATACATTGCCTCAATTTTGTTTTTTTTTGTTCTTGCTAATATTTTCAGTTGATGACACCTTTTCTTGTTAAAATCCTTCAACGCCCATCGGTTCAAGTTACTCATATGGCTACTCTATGGCATTCTGAGTTTGAAATGCATTTTGTGTTTAACCACATACTTTTATGTTTTCTAAATGGGAACTTACTTTCAATAGACTAATATCTCGTGAATTAATTATTAATTACTTATTTTTAGATTACTAATCATATATTTATATTATATGTATATATATGGTCAAAGTATGGCCAATTACGTTCGTTCTTTAATTACGTGAAAAATGTTCTAACTTCTAAGAGTTTCAACTGAATGTACATATGATCATCTTAAATGAAAATATATTCTTTCTGGTGTTATAATTATTGTTATCGCAGTTTATCAGAAATCGTTACTTCAATGCTTATGAATTTTTTGGATTGAAATAGTTAAGACTATAAGGTTAGAGTAACCAGTGATGAATACTATTGTGTTCATTTTTAGTTCCTAAAAAATATGTAACTTTCCTCTATTGATCTTGTTGGAATAATCACCTTAAGCTGATAGGATCAAAAAGTACAACACAAAATAACAGTTGGTAACTAAAAACTTGTGAAATTACAACCTGTTTGGTAGAACCAATTGCCTATTTTGATTGAAGTTTTGCAAGTGTTCCTATAACATGCTTCCTTTGTACTGTGAAAATGTAAAAAGATACAGTTCATTTTGTTTCTAATCTTTCTCACTGTCATACTTCGTACTTCATCCATCTCAAATTATTTGTTTATTTTAACTGGATATGGAGTTTAAAAAAATAACAAACACTTTATGATCTTAAACTAAAGATATGTAGAATATATTAAATTTCTTTTAATTTTATATATAACATAGTTTGAGTTGCGCCTTATGGATTACAAAGATTTTCTTCGTTTATATAGGTTAAAATCTTGGATGAGTTGTGTCATTTTGTAGGCTATTGAGCTTTGTTCAAGTTTTGTTGCTGATATTGTCACTTTGCTTTCTTGAGTGTGTTTTGCAATCTTTTACTCCAATATTAATCTTTTAACTTGGATTTCATTTTATGCATTTGTAATTCATGTTTTAAGTTCTAAACATTTGGCTTTGTTGTTTTCTTACTACTTCTCATCATACTTTAGAATTAATTCATTCTTCTAAGATAGTGTTTTATCTGTACTATTTGCATTGATAATTGTTCAAGATATTGTTATCTTGCTAAGTGGGGTCAGCTGTTCAACTTATGAGACGGTTAAATTTTTTGAAAAGGAGAACAGAAAAATGAAGAATCTTCTTCTATTCTTATTGTTATTAACGAGGTTAGTTGAAGATTGACGTTGTCATATTTCCTGTGATTCTGTGTTGTATAACTTTTGTGATTCATTTAAAGCTAATTCTCTGAAAAAATACATCAAAATCGGTATCCTTGGGAGAAGTTATCCCATGTATATGTTATCCACAAAACAATTCGTGTTAGACTGTGAAGTATTCTTGTCAATGACCAACTAATCATATATAGAGGCATATCAACACAGCCCTTTAATTTAGACGTTTTGTATAAGATGATTGAGGTTTGATAAACTCAAATTCGATTGAAATTTGGCCAAGAGGAGTGGACATGTCTTCTCTGGCTTTGTAAATTGATTGTTTCACTCCAAATATTGTTTTATCAATGTTGTAGTTTATAGAATTCTCCTTTAGTAGCTGATTTCTTTAAATATATTTATGTTGAAATTACAACTCTTTTATGATAAGAATTTTTTTAGAGAGAGTTCTCAACAAAAACGTATGAGGCTGGGGTTTTTTCTTCGTTGTTTGTTGCAATGTACTAAGACATATGATGAAAATATAAAATAATTGTGATTTTTGTCATTATTGAATAT